>JAMPIV010012258.1:0-586309 GCA_024509875.1 Oreohelix idahoensis
ATGTGGAGGCACCAAGTTTACTGGATATCCAATGTCCTGAATCCCCCATTCGTTCTTCAAATAATCTATCCCTTTGCACACAAATCTTTGAATAGAAAAGAACCTCAAAGGAACAACTATGTCGGAGTACAGCTGGTAAATTTTTCACTACACCTAAATCTAGCTGCTTCTTCACCGGTATTCCTCTATAACCTTCTGTCTCTTTCTCTTTGTCCATTGCCACGATCGTCTCTGACAAAATTGTCCGTAAAATCAAGATTATCTTTTTTTTCTTTTGATCTTATCTCTTTTTTTTTTAGGGTCAGTGGATGGCAAGAAACCAAATCTTCCATGGCCATGCGGCGAACAAAACCCTGCCCAACGTTCCATGCAAAGACTCCTGCTACTTTGTCTCTTTACGAAGCCTCGTAATACTAATACCCTTATTGAATGAGACTGGACCGCAGAAGAGGCCGAGCACCAATGACACACACCAAACCCTTTTTTTTGCTATCCCCTCTCCTACTCGCTTTCTCGCAGTGAATTATGTGTATTAAGAAACAGGACTCAGTTCTCTTACTTTTGTCACTTTCACTTTTTTAATAATCTTTCCTATATCTCATCTCGGTAAAACTAGTATGATGATACCTGGATTAGGCGGTGATTCTGGGGTAAGGTTGACGGTGTGGATCTAGTAAAACAACCCTAATCCCTAAACTACACACCTAAATACACACCCTCTACAACCACCCAAACCCTCAACAAAAACCTACACCACTTCACAACAAACCATAACTCTGCTATTCGAAAATTTGGAAGTATTTTGAAGACCTTCTTTCTTTTATTACTTATTCTTCTTGCATACATAGGTCGCCGTCGTTTGACCAACACTTCGAGATAGAAGTACAACGTTCACACTAGTACAACTACCTTAGGCTTCACAACAATTCACTGCGAGGCAAAAACGGTACGATTATAGGATATTACTCAGTCTCTTCTCCGTTGATCCTCCAGGTCCCCCATTGTATCTCCACTCATTAATTCGAATCAACAATGATCAAATATTGTTTTTTTAAAAAAGCCTCAAGAGCAACAAAAGCCTCAAAAGACCTCCAGCTGATACACTCAAAGACTTCTATATTCTGTGTTCTTTATCACTTGTTAGTATCCTTCGCAAGCCTCGCTATCCCACGAATCCACTCGCGCAAAACGAAAACGCCAATGCCTCCAACAGACGCGAGCACATCGACTCAAACTTCGATTCCCTCAGCAGTCTCAGATCAGCGACTCAATATCGCGAATCACAACTACACCGCCCGCTACTTATTTTACCACTACTACCTTGTTATCTCACGGGCTTCCCTACTAAGCCTGGCTGGCCATATAGGAGTGGAGAATGTGCTATGCTGGATGACGCAGGCATTATATACCAACCAGTCTAATAACCCGGAAAAAAATATACAAACCGACCCCCGCATAAATATACCAGCAGAGGGCAAAAACAAAACTACAAAACTATGAAAAAAAAAACCAGCAACAGCTTTCTATGATGCAAATACCACAAACCCGCAAAAGCAAACCGCCGCGCCTTTTGGCTCATTCACAATTTGTGAGATTAGTTTTAGTTAAAGAAAGAAGCAGTTTCTTCACTTTCCCTCCCAGTTAATCCTCCATTATGTTTTTTCCCGGTCCACTATTCTCACACTTTTCCCCTCATCAATTCATCCACCATCATCCATACCACTGCCATCTAGCCAATATCCCCTTTTTCCACCAAACACGCAGAAAACAAAACCAAAAATCAAAAACTGAACCTCGAACGAACAACAACCAGATAAACCAAAACAAAAACAAACACACAAGCGATCGTAGGCAAGAGGGCAAAGGTAGACGTGGCAGCAGTCATGAGAGCTCTGCACATCTCGATACCATCTGCAACACAAGAAGCTTGCCATTGAACACGGCCATAAAGCCGAGGCGGGGCATACGGTACATATCTGATAAATAGTAAAGAAGAGCGGTTAATCAGTGCCATAAAGGCAGCGAACGGAAGTGCAAAACGATCAAGAGCGAGAAAACGGCAAATGCGACTCTACTTGTCCAATGAATTCGTACTTCCTCTCGCGCTGTCGAGGCTCCGTATTCCCTGCTGAGACAAAGATGCTTGTCATTGATGGTAGACCCTAGGTATGTGAAGTGGTGCACCACTGCCAATTCATAGTTATCGATAGTGAGAACTGGTGCAGCACCCACATCCTGACCTCACAACAGTCTATCGTGTATCTACTCTTAGGACACTAATTGTTAGACGTCCAAAGTCCTGTCGCAATGCTTTAGTAAGCGATTCACAAAGCTCTGATGCTCCTGTTGCTTTGAGGTGACGACTCGCAGCAACATCAAGCGACACAACAATTCTCTTCACGTAGTGAGCCTCTATCTGATTTTTGTATTATTGCCTCAACCTGAAAAGATTAAAACAGCTTACGCCACCCAAGAACAAGCTCATCTCATCTACTACATGATTGAAAAGATCGACATAAATTTTCCTTTTCAGATCTGCGCAGAGCTCATGCAAAACATCTTTCTTGCACACCAGAATATACTTGACACACAGTAGTAAACATTGTATCCAACAAATAGAATACGCATATTTCCGCGAACAAAGAGGGAGCAAGAACCTTCAGAGAACCACTAGACCCAATATCACTCCCTGTCCGTGTTTTTGCGGCTTTATGAGTTACTCAGCTAAATACAAACTAACGGCGTTGATAAACGAGACTGACGCGACGCAGATAATTGGAATAGGCTGACAAATAATTGAAGTTCGCTACCATGGATTATCACTATTACTAAAGAGTATTGGACTGGATTCTCGAACATAGTTTTATAACTGCCAGTTGAGCATTTCACTTAGTAGCGCTTTTACAGAGATGGGGAGTACTCTGAACAGTGCGACAAAGGGACTCATTGTTGAGGAATCTGGATTAATTGTATTAATCGATAGTACACAATGGTACTACTTCTAGCGAATTGCTCGAGTTGTTCGAGCTGCTGTTCAGGAGCGAGTGTCGGCACAGAATACTATTTTGAGTATTGCTGGTTAGGGTATGAAGACAGGAGGGTGGGTGGTGCACAAGCAGGTTGATCGGGTTTGAAGGGATGCAGCTGAGAGAGTATTAGTTTATTGTGTGAGCGATACACTGAAAGGGACGAAAGGACACTAAATTTAGGTTTAATATCTATCAGCGTCAGAAAAACACAATAGGTCGTCGTGAGAAGGAACAGAGAAAGAGTTCTGTAGGGATGGTGCACGATGTTTAGAGGTTATATTTGGAGGGGTCTCTAGCGAGGGATTTTAATGAGAAGTTATCAACTTCTGTCACAGTTAACATTATTAGTTCTTGATCTTTTCACCTCCATGGAAGATAGTGTAGGAGAGGGGACGAGTGTTGTGACACAGGAGTACAGTAGTGAGTCGCATTAGAGGACATTGTCTCTGAGTCAGATACGCAGTACGACACAGGGTGGGGGGAATTTGTTATAGGGGTATGTCATAGGCGAATAGGGCGTAGCACAGTATAGGTGGTGCGTGAGTGGGGATGGTATAGGGAGGATGTTAGCAGTATAGAGGCGAGAAATAATAAGGAGTGATTAATTGGGGTTGTGTGGGTAAATGCTTCACATCGTTGGAAGATGTAAAAGCGTTATAAGGGGAGAGGATTATTGAGACGATCTATAGAATAGGTGTGGGATGGTAAAGAAGTGGAGAGTGAGAAGTGCGAATGGTGGTTAAGGCACACAGTTTAATGCGGATAGGTTCTGTAAGAAGGGGTTAGGAACAGGCGGGCATGTGAATCAAAGTTTGACTATATGGAACTGTTTCTAGATGGTTAGTACATTTGGGAGGATATTACGGGTAGGGTGGTGGGGACTAATTGACAGGATGGGCAGAGGGAGGGGAGGGGTATGTATGGTGAGTGGTTATTGGGTTATTACATATGAATATTTGGTATATATGCGGTGACAGAGGAATGTACAGATGAGTCTTACTACCTAGTAAGAGATACAAATGATAACTAGGGGGTAGAGGAGGTGGTGTATTGTATGATCACGAAGTGGAGAATGTCTTAGGTGTAAGATTGTGTTTACGATTGGTCTTATTTACTGTGTGTGTGTGGATATGAGCGAGTGACTGTTATGAAAGATGACGTTCTATAAAGTGAGAATTGTCATGGGTGGTGTGTACTGGAGGGGTCGTGGTTAAATAAGACTCTATTAGAAGCTGAATTGTGGAATGATGTGAGATGTGCATGTAATGATGTAGGGGGTAATAAAGGTGATTGTGGGAACTTGCAGGATGGAATGATGACACGGAACATTGGTATGGGTTGTGGAGGGACTGATGTGACTGACACGATAGTAGTGACAGGGGATGGGGGTAGGAGAGGGAGGGGGTGGATTCTGTGGGGGGGGAGAGTGGGTGAAGTAAGTTGGAGGAGGTGGTTGGGGGGAGGACAGGGTGGAGGGGAGGCACGCGTTATTGAGTATGTCTGGTGTAAGATAGCCGGGGTAATTGAGAATAGTGAAACAATAAGAGTGTGGTGGAAGCTGCAGGGGGGGGTGAGTTTTGAGAGATGAGAAGAGCGTATGGATGAGTATGGTGGCAGAGTGAGATAAAGGATGATCAGAGCTGGAAACGAGAGTGTTAGGAGAGAGATGTGGTATAGCAAGATTGGAGAGGAGCGAGATAGGGTGGTGTTTAATGTAGATATAGTGTAGTAGAGATATAACACATAATAGAGTAACGAAAAAATAGATAAGTAAACATTGTAATAGGGAAGTGGTCTAAACATATATAATATTATTATCTTTTGATCTAAGGATGTGAAAGCGAGGAGAGCTATGGAGAGGTGATTTCTAGATAATTAGTTAAGGAATGATGATGAATTAATAATGATCATTATCGAGTTTGGGGGGAAATGGGTGTAATTTTATGAATAATGTTAGGTATGTAACATTAGGTGTGAGGTAACGAATAGGATTGGGGTGGTGACTGTAGAATTTTCTCAGTGCGAATGAGGGTTTATACATTTGGGCATCTTTAGGTGATAATACGGTATTGATAGTGGATCTGGATTTTTTTCACAGTGCTAGAGCATTTGTGCTTCAATCCTGAGAATATTAAAATTTGATTTTTTCTTTTATTCTTGTGGAATAACTTGTGATTTTAAGTAGATGCATAACTAGTTGATAAGTTAACACTTGAGTGATGAACTTGTTTAATGACATATTGGTCTTGGGTAACTAAAAGAGATGAGGGAGAGTTGAATAGATCTAAATAAAAGTGTGCTCTTGATTGAAACAAACACATTATCCTATTATTAATCCTCCACACTGTCGACTCACTTCTGCGTTGTACAAGATAAGAAATGACGATTGATCGAGGCGTGTGTGTGCGTCTTCTCTACCCTACTAGCGGAAGAAAACATACTGTTTTGAAAGGAAATCTGTGTGTTAACTAATCAGCGGCCTTCAACAGAAAAAGAAAGACATAGCGAAAAAACCAGATCATTTCTGACTGCATAGAGCGCTGCTTGCTCTCTTACTATAACCTAACCAGTTGGTGCGCAAAGTGCAGTACTACTGTTTTCTTGCTAGAGAGTTCTTCAAAGTGTTACCGTAGAAAAAATATCTTGTGCATTGGTGGTCGTGCTGCTCTCATTATATGCTATTTATTCAGCTTAAAGCGTCTGCTGCTCCCCTAAGTTCTACTGTAATAATGGCCTCTATCGTTCTGTGATAACCTATATTCCTTCTTCGTAAGGTGTCTAATTCTGTAATCAATTTTTTGGCTTTGGCACCCAGGAACCATAGCACCAAAGGACTGAATGTCTCAGTGCTGCGTCTACAGCTATTAGTCCTGAGATCCCCAACCATGCTGAGAGAGCTATACTGAGCACCTGATTCTTCCTGATTTTTTTCTTTTCCTAGGCTGTATTCTTCTTATTTCTGTCATCCTTCCTAACTTTCTTGAAGGGGTACTGCAAGTGAATTAGAGGAGGACGAATCATGAAAAAAGGGGTCTGAAATCTAACACATCCTTTGCTGGGTATCAATGCGTAATGCGTGGTCTTTAACCTATAATCACCGACATCCTTCACCCTTTGCCAACTCAAATTCTACAACCACGATAGAGAGTTTCTTTCCTTCTTCCTTATCTCCCCATCCTTAGTTGGTGCTCATGAAACATTAGAATTTTGCGGAGCGAGTACAAACCTACTAATGAGTGATGACATTCTGTGTGTCTACCAACAAAAACATCTTCACAAAGTCTGCCTGCACTACATATGGGTAACGAAAAGCGACTGACAAATGGAAGAGCACAGAACACTAGGAGCAATGGGCCTTACTGATCCAGACGAGAATCAGGTCAAGATCTGTGCCAAGTGCTTTGTCTTTGATCCGTGTGGTTGGGGTGTCTCCATGAACAACCTAAATGCTCACAGAGTGTTTTGTCTTAAAGATAAATGTGTTGGCTCCACCAGCAGAGAAGCTGATGATTTAGCCGGCTGTGTATCTAATTGGTACTGTCCACATGGATCACAATCTGATCGTGCGGGTTGCGAGGATCTAGTGACTATAAACTCAAGATCATGGCTGTCAGCAGACATGAAACCCATTTTCTTTCTTTCTTCACTCTTCTTTCTATTTATGCTTAGATAGCAAGTTTTTGTTTCTCTATTATTTCGTATTTTAAGAGTTTAGTTGTCCTTTCTCTCATTTTTCTCCATTTTTCTTCATTTTTCTCTGTCGAATATTTATTTTTCCTCTCTCCTAAATAAAAAATCTTTTTCTTTCTCCAATAAACATTATTTTTTTTTAACACCTAAAACTCTCTTACACATACACAAACACTACACTCATACTTTTCTCAAATTACCCTCTACATAAAGAGCCTATTGAATAACACCATAATCCTCATATATTCATTCAACGACTCTACAACAATCTTCTCCCATATGTGCGACATTCCCCCAAAAACCATCCCCATAACACAAACCAAAACTACATATTCTCTCTCCATATACCCAACTTACCCCCCCCCCCCTTCCCTCTCCCATTTTTCCCCCCCCTGCCCATTTCCCCCATCCAGTCATTATTAAACCTAATCATTTCACCCAATTAATCACAGACTCCCATGGCGACTCTTAATAATAGTCTATCCTATAGATATACCTTTAATGCTTACTTCTTTCTTTTCTCTTATCTCTCTTCCAATCATTATTCTTAATTCTTCCATTCCTTTCTTCTCTCATGTTTCTCCTCTTTTCTCCCGCCCCTTCTCTCCTTTCTTTATGGGGGTTTTTTCTCTCCGTTTCTCTCAAAATGTTTCGCCCCTCCTCTCCTCTTCTCGTTCTCCCTCCTCGCACCGCACGCACACACGTTTCCTCCTCCCAAGTTCTCTCCTCCTCGTTCTCCCTCTCCTCACGCAAAGCTTTTCCTTTCTGTAGGCAGCACACGTATTCTTTTCCTTTTTTGTTTTTTTTTTTTATTTTTTTTTTTTTTTTTTTTACAATTTTCTTAAACAAGATAAAAGAAAAGATTGCGTTTTAATATTTTTTTTTAAAATAAATAACTACCAGCCAACATAACCGTATACGCAATCTAAAAAAAAACATTTAAAAAAATAATAGAATCTTAATCTACTAACATTAATACTAGTCTGCTATATCCATGCTATGCTACCCCCCGTTCCCTCATAATCTTTTCATAACGGGTTTCCCTTCACCTCGTCATGCTATATAAAATAATCCGTCTGCTAAAAAATGAAATGGCCATCTCCTGAATTTCTCACCCTTTACAATCATCAATCATCATCCCCAACATACCCTTTACCAACTATTATTAAAAACTAGGACCCCCCTACAGCTGTGACCTTTGGAAACCCTGGATGACATGGATGGTGATGACCCTGATGGCTAGAATGCCTAAATCACACAACCTAGGAGCATAGCTCTCCCTGTAATAACCCCATTACCTCTTTCCTTTCCCTAGTAGCCCCTCAGTAACTCGAATGTACTATCTTTTCTAAAAACATAGATCCCACCACAATAATAACCCATACTTGCAGAAAATCTCCTTCATGTCCCCCGCCCTAAATAGGATACTACTTTCGAAATACCTATCTTCTCTCTTCCCTCTTCTTCCTTTAATGTATAACCAACCAATACAATAATCTTCTGTCCTCTGCTATTATGTCTTCCACTTTTCTTCCTCCCATTTTCATAAATCTTTACAAATCTATTTCTTTTTTTTCCATTCATCCCACCCCCCATCCCTCACATCCTAATCTTTCTACTCCTATAATCTTTCAACCACCCACTTAACCTTCACTTCACTTATGTTTCCTGATACTGTCTTATACCCCCCTCTTCATCTTCAAAAATAAGTCCTTCAATAAATCTTGTCTTCTCCGATTCACTACTTACTCTCTTCAGTTTTTTGTCCTTACTTATGTTCTATAATACTTTCACCCAAAACCTCACCTCTTTACATTCTTAATAAATTTAAATGCCTCTTTTGGTGTTCCCTTCTTCCCCCTTCACCCCCTCCCCTCCTCCCTTTTGTGTCCCCTGAACCCTACCCCCCCTTTAACGCATAAATAAAAACGTTCCAGTCGCATTCATATATTCCCTCCACGATAAATACTATTCTACAAACCCTTCCTCCTTTCTTTCCCTACATATCCTTCAAAATTCATAATTACGCTACCTTTAATAAAACCATGCACATCTCACATTCCATATCTCCCCTCCTTGTCTTATTCACCCTTGCAACCAACGTTCCGCCATATTATACAAATGCTCCTGCGATAACCTTAACAAAAACGTAGTTAGAACAAGAAGCTACATACATCTAACATACTAAAGATTTCTGTCTATTTCTAGTCCTATAGTCTTTAAGAAGAGCTCGGAAACCCTAGAGATTGAGAAGAAAGTATTCAGAATTTAATTACATTAAATAAAATATATGAGGTTTATTAAACACAAATTTTACATATTACTAAATAATACCAATAAAAACTATTGCGAAATCTGCAAACTATAAACTTATACTACAAAACACACATAACTACTCCATTTAGTATAATGGCTTTCTTACTCCGTTTTACCTAAACTATTCTTACTTAACCTCAAGACCTTCTAATAATATACACATATTCATTCATTTTACGGTTAACAACCGAATTACCATTCTTATACCTACTCATAAGCTTAACATACCTCAGCTCATTCCTTTACCTATAATTTCGTATTATTTATAACGCTCAACTTAACGACTTTTCATCTAACTTAACGTAATCACCTACTTCTCACCTTCAAATAAATACTACATAATTTCGCGGACTAAACACCATTTATGCCTTAACCCTAAATTAAAACTCAAGTGTTCCACATATCCAAAATTTTATCAACATCTACAAAACTGCTTTAACAAAAAGTTCTCTCATTCCTCTTTTTCTAATTTTTATACCCCCTTCTTTTCTACTATTTTTTTTCGATCCTTTATCCTACATTTTTATCATTATATTATTACCTGCAAATTTACTTACTACTTTTCCTACTTATTACATATAAACAAAATTTGACAGAATTCTCTACATTTTCTTACTATTAAAAAAAACCAAACAAATGAAATAAACCATATTAAAAATTACACTATTCCCCTACTCGCTTTAAATTTACCTACCTGAGTGAGTGTTTCATACTTCATGAAAATAAAAATATAAGAAACTACCTCTATACCTGTGGTATCTTCTCATGAACGTTGGGATTGAGTAACATAAAATCATCCACAAACAAAAATAATGAAAAATAACTAAACGACTTCTAAATTAAAAACTTATTATCTTATTTCCCAAACATACATTCCTATATTTATGTTTTTAAATAAATCTAAAACCCATTTCTAAGGAGACATTAAATATCAACCTTCCTTGTCCTTCTTCTCTTTCAAGGCAAAAACATTAAGAAAACTTATTAGATTTCTACTTGTTCAAACCTTCTGTCTTTTGGTCCTTTTTCGTGCTCCAATAGAACTAAACTTTGAACAAATATTCTAATATCCAATTCCCCGTTATTTAAATAACTACATTCAGGTCTAAATATAAACAAGACAATAACTTTATTAACCTATAACCAATCTCATAACTAATACACTATATTCCTCCATCTCTAAAATTATTTATACAAACTCCTACTCAAGTTCCACATTCAAAAAAAAAATACCCCTATTCTTTCAACCATCTTTTGGTAGTAAATTAATTGGGGGCTAAAAACTTCAACCACTAGGGTTATTCCTACTCAAGTTTTCCCTCCGCTATTCAACTAACCATTTTTACACTTTGATTCTATATATTTCCATTCCCCCATCTCTTCCTCATCTAATTCTCCTTTTTTTCTTTCCTTTTCACTTCTTTCTCTTCGCATCTTAAATATCTTCACTCGCTCAGAAACATCATCTTCACACACTACAATATATTATTCCTTATCAACATATTTTTTCTATTTTTACTATTGGGCTCCTTCATTTCCTTCCAAGTCAAACTTCCTTTATATTACTTCATTTCAATTACCCAATTGGACAATGCCTTACAATCTCATTTATTTTTGTATTCATACCATGCCCTCTTCATTGTGAATGAATAAAAAAACCATCCATGCTGTGATATGTGACATGCCAATGGCACCATCCTGGCACCTATCATGTTCGTCCACTCGCCTGCTTATCCCCTGCTCGATAGATAATGTGCGCTCTAACTATCTTATACCATGATTACCAAAAATACATATAAAAATTTTTGGAGGCAGGGTGCCGCTGCGTTGGGCGGCGTGGGGACATAACGTCATGCCTCTTCCCCTTATTGGTGGCGATTTATCATGGGGGTACCCCAATTCCATACCATTTCACTTCGTCTATATCCTAACGCATTATGCGGGGCAATCGCTTCTACATTATGCCCCTCCATGATGCCCAATTGGCCTAGATTTGAGAACATTACCGATATAGTGAAGAATGTAAAACTGCAGGGGGGAGGGTGGGAGGGAAGGAGTTGGCGGGTGTCTTGGTGTTATATAGATGAGAAAAATAAAAAGGGAAAAAAAACAAAAAAAAAAAAATAAAACAAAGATAGAAAAAATATTAATTTTTTCAAAAACTTTTCATAACTATATTATATTCCAACATACTGGACCTTCCTTTTGACATTATCCATGTATTTTACACTTAAAATATTAGTCTTTACATCTCTCTCTTCACTGTCATATACAAAATAACGCACCTAAACACAGTCTCAAAACTAAAAAAAACTGGATATCTAAACTCATCATACTTTATTAATATACCCCATTCATACTCAGGGCTTTCAAATTGGCTATTACCACTATACATTAGGTACGTCATCGTAATGGCTGCGTGTACTTGTCTACCTACATTAGTATTAATCAAACATACACCTTACAATTAAACACAACAATCTTTCCATACTACCCTCCGAAATATTAGTTAAGATCTAAGCCCTTCTTTTCATTTTTACACTCAAGTCCTTGATTTTTTCTGCTTTTTTCATTATTAATTTCAAAATTACATGTCTCTTTCTGAGTAAGTAAAAGTCTGGAGTGCTAACAAAATACATTTTACAAGAATCTAACCTCAATGACATTATAAAATTATCTATAATAACATTCAAAACACAAAAACTAAGTTATTTCATCAACCTTTCATATGCAATTTATTATTTTGTTCCTTATTCCCCAATCTATCAGTTTACTCCCACTACTTTCACAACAGGACTTAGCTTACCAAATAAAAACAACTTCTCTCATTTCTAAAGTACTAATTCATCACCTTTTACCCCCGGCTATTTTCGGAACCAAGGAAGTTTTCTCAACTTATTCCTTTATCATCAACATTTCTCCTAAAATTTAATTTTTTCTCTCCCTTCTTTTTATTTCTGAGTCTCCTCCTTGCTTATTTAACATTATTCTCTAATTATTGTTTTTATATATCCTCTTTTTTATTTTCTTTTAATTTTCAGAATCCTTCTCCTTTTTCTGAGTTCTAATCTATTTGGTTTCTATTCCCTTCGCTATTCGATGTGTACGATTTAATAGGATGTTATAGTATAGACGTCAGCATTCTTTTCTACATTTACTTTTAATTAATGTGTCTGATTTACTATTTAATGGTTAATATATTCATCTTGTTCTTATTTATTGAGCTCAATTTAATTCTATCAATCTTATATATTCCTATTATTCGATTTAATCCTTTTATGGGGGGGCGTGGTGTGGCATTTTCAACAAATCACAGTGACCAAACAAAAAACACCGCATTTATATTCAAGAAAAAAAACTCAAAGCGAGAAGTAGCAATCAAAATCCAGGTAATTAGATGTCACTGGGTGGGAGGAGCATAGGAACCTGGCTCAGTGAGCAGGGGGGACCTTGCACAGGAACACACGCTTTAGATTAAATGGATACGGAGAGTAGCTAGGGGAGTTACTGGTCCTTGGAGGATTAGGTTCAACAGTCAGCATTTTTTTACCACTCATTTGGATGGGCAGCAAAATAGTAGCATTTAATCTATGCAATGGATAGTTATAGCATGTTAGTCGGCTAATTAACAAAATATTTATATTCCTGTATCACGGATATCTGTTTATCCTAGTTATCCCGGAGCCAACTAGCTATTAAATAATTCCTAGATCCCTTTTTTATAACTTATTCTTTATTTTATTCAGTCACATTCTGCAGTCTTGAGTAATCCCATCGGATAGAGTGAAATAAATAAGACACAGTAACCTAAAATCATCCGTATTTACAGTCTATCCAATAATCTTACCAAAAAATAAAATAAATTAAATCCCATCCCCTCCCCATAATAAAAGCTAAGGCAATATCAGGCTAAAATAAAATGGCAACAGCTGGATAAAAGAAAAGAAACAACGAAACTTAAAAAAAAAAAGTAACAAATAAAAATAGCGCAAATAAATTTTAATTTTTATTCCTACATCCCCTTAAAATATCTAAAAAAATAATGTTAAAAAGAAAATAAAAGTTTACCATTAAAGTCCCCCCCCGCCAATTTTAAAATAAAAAAAATAAAAAAACTTAATGAAAAAAAATATCACCTTTTAATGAAGCAATAAAGGGCGCTCGCGAGAAGCAAGAGCACCATGAGTGTGTATAGGGCGTCGTTGGCTCTTGTGTGTGCTACAGGTGTGTATCTGTTTGCTGATGCTTCAACAATGTGCACAGAGCGGTAAATCAGTGTTGTCTGATGCAAGAGAAAGGGGGGAGAGGGGAACGGGTGGGACGCATGGGGTCGGCTTGATGCGTCTGATTGGCTTTCGCATCACCCCCATTTCCTTTTTATTTTTTTTTCCTTTTTTTTCTTTTGTTTTTTTTTTTTTTATCTTTTCTTTTTTTTAAACTTTCTTTTTCTTTTTTTTTTTTTTTCCTTTCTGCTTTTTTTCATTTTTACTCAACACTAATCTCCATATCAAACCATACAACACATGCTCCCTTGCTTACCCCAATCTCTCATCACATGTTCCCCTCAAACGCTTCACACCTCCCTCTTTACCTCAATCAGCGCGCTTCCAACACAGCTACCCCCCCAACCCTCTAGCATTCATTGGCTCTCAAGTTAGCTTCAAAAGATCCATTTTTCTTGATTTCCGTCATCAGTGTCCCTTTGTCACCGTATTCAGTCAATCCCTTCGTCCCCACAACACTCAACACCCATGGCTCTTCCTCTCATCTCACTCTCCTCACCCACATTCTTCAATTTTCATTGCAATCCTCACTATTCAATAAACAAATTCACCTTGGTGTCAGTATTCACTTCATAGCTTATGCTCTTCACCATGCCTGCATATGCTCCCCCCTATCATGCTCACTCCCCCTCTGTTGATTACCTAACTCTTAAAAAGCTACTTTCTCAGGTCACAACCCCTTCCACCACAATTTACCTCACACGGCACCCTATCACTCCCATCACAACCCATCACCTCCCCAGTCTCACACACACCCTGCTCTATTATTCACCATCGAGCTAAGAACCAGGTACGTCATCAAAACTCATATTTGATGGCTCCCGCTTTCCCCGCTTATTTTTCTTTTCACCCCCAACCTCCCCACACATCATCACCATCTCAAATTCGTTACTTAATTTTAATTTTTTTTTTGTAAATTATCAATAAACCGATCACAAAAATTCCAAATACAAAAACTTTCGACCTGAAACCTAAGTCTTAAAAATTAAACTTATCTGTAAACCTAACCCTTTAACCTATTAAACCTTTCAACCTCCTTCTCATAATAACAACTTGTAAATTTAAGATCCCCAAGTTTACTCGGGGTTTCATATTCCCACTTTTAAAAAACCCCTAGTCCCCCCAGAATCCAAAATACCAAACTCCAATAATTACCTTATCTTAAAATAGGACAATAAACATGTTTTTTCCAAACAAAACATTTTCACAACTTCCTCTTTTTTTCTTTTTCTATTCCACCAACAGTAATGTTCCACAACCTTGTTTCCGGGCATTTAATTAAAGAATTTTCGGAGGAGTTACAATCACCCAATAGATTACAACGCAACTACCATAACACACCTCCCACCTAAATCACTCCATGGCCTACAACACCACACCCCACAACTTAACCACACAACACAATCACCACACATCAAAATAATGATAACCCCATAAAAGCGAATGAAACAACAAACCTCGCAACTCCACCGCAAGCCTTCATTTTTGTCTTAATCATGAATATACGCTTTACACCATAGTGCTACGCTTAGTACAAACTCAAATATCAACAAATACAGACCACGCTCATGAAAGACTACGTACAAGAACATTAAATACTTCATTATCTTTTCACATGTCGAACGGCATAATGAGATTGGTATACACGCACAATTCCATTGGAAGATACCCATTGTGCTACACTGTCCAAGTCAAACTTAACCAGATACAAATATACATCTTTTCATCTTAAACCTTGACTTGCCGAAAATTATCCATACGCATACCGAAACTAGTCTATCCCTTATAAAGTAACATTAAGCCTGTCCTGCTTTATACCCACTTCTAGCCAGTTGTTTCTGGTTTTATCACTCAACTATTCCATCTTGAAACCTTACTCACATTCACAAAGAAGCTCCACCATACCTCGTATGAGATAACTAGGAGGGGTCTTTTTAGAAATAATTTAGTTTACACGTGGGCCTCCCCATACTTCAATGAATTCAAATTCTATATCCATTGCGCCACCCCTACTTTCTCGGTGTCCCCCCCCCCGCTAATTACCTAAATCCTGGTCAATTTTTCAAAAAGACTGTACCAGAAAAAAAAGACAGTGGGTGTAAATCAATCCTTGTTCCATGAATTATAATAAGTACATCCCCCAATCTCAATCTGACTTTCTAATTTATCACCCCTCCCTACAAACCAATGCCTGCTTCCCAAAATGGGTGTAGCGGTCGAGCCACTTGTGGGGGGGCAAAGTTGGCAATATAGAACGAAATGTGGAATGATCCCCGATACCAACTTACACTGTGACAACTCATCGCAGAAACAGTGTTCATTGATAATCAAGATATCCCAAATAAAACCCAACCTGCCCCCAAACCCGGCCCGTTCAACGCATCCCTAATATCCCCAGAACCTATCATAACATTAAATCACACTATATACGCTTTATCACATTATTGGTCCCAACAACCAAAATCACAATTTAGAGCCTAACAATAACCTTCCCATATGGAACCATCCAACCTCCTACCATAGAATACATCACACGATACATATTGGCAAAAAATACAAGCCCCCTGTGATACAATATCTTCCAAAATAATCGTAACCCCACAAGCAAGGTCCCAAAGACATTACTACCCTGTCACACAGCTACAACCACCTAGACCACAAACAATTCCGCTACTAACCTTCACACGTTTCCCACATGCCCGCAACTCCCTGAATCAGTACCCCCACTAACCCCCTATACAATTGCCCACATAACAAAGAATACAACCAACACCAAGGAAATGCTAGACATAGGTTTGGGACCCCCCCATCATCCCCCCACAA
The DNA here is from genome assembly GCA_024509875.1 of Oreohelix idahoensis. Lineage (NCBI taxonomy): Eukaryota > Metazoa > Mollusca > Gastropoda > Stylommatophora > Oreohelicidae > Oreohelix > Oreohelix idahoensis. The sequence continues at coordinate 16,142 of JAMPIV010012258.1, forward strand.
AGCACAATGGCTTACAGACCAAACTTCATCAACTACAACACCCAAGCACTTTCATAACCCCCATCACCAAACAAACCTAGAGAATCTCAAGCAAAGATTTCCACTTGTAATGGGACCCTTGGCAAAACCCACGGAACACTAAATGTACACAGAACTATTGTAATGCCCAACAATACCAAAACAGAACATCATTCACCAGAATCAAACTGTCCGTTTCACACAATCGTAGTCTGTTATTATCAGGTGGGATACCCCCACCCTATAATACTCTCATGTTACTCTATACCTTAGTGTTGGCAAACCCCCCCTGAACAAGATCCATGACCACTCACATCAACTCACTGTCTCCCATAAACCCACAAGTCTAGGCCCCTTCAATGCATCAACTCTCCATGTCCATTACCATACCCGCTAAAATCACCTACCATTTACACCTTAATAATCAACTATCATACCTTTCCAACCCACGCCCTTAGACGATAAAATCAAATGCTACATCCAAGTACTCAAAAAATAGTGAAACATTATTCCAGAATAACTAACTCCCCACCATGCCTCAACAATAATCATCCAACAAAAATTATATCGCCTAACTGTAACATAATGCCAAACCATCCTACTGTACTTCCACAACATTAGCCATTTTTACCCCAAACAATCAATTACAACAACAAACCAGCTCAAGTTATATAGCCGAATCAATACAAAGTTGTAACATCCTACCAACAGTATCCCACGACAACAAATTATTAACGACCGCAATCATCTTTAAATTTATTTTTAACTCACATCAGCGCACCAAACCAAAAGCCCTAACAATCACTCATCCAAGCTGTTTCATACTTCCTCCTTCCCTATCTCATAAATACCCACCCTACACCCTATAATCAATTAAAATCAATAAAACCCATTCTCAATTCCAAAGTGGCTAGATATAACCACATAGACTTGATATTGACTCCCATAAACAACACCCATACAATATAACACTTAAACGCAACTAAGCCAAAAAACAACATACAAAGCCTGTACAAATCATACAAAAGTCCAATAGATTGACCCGAACATAAATTAAAACACACACACAACCCATAACCATACCCCACACTACACATAAATACAGAACCCACATAATAAAACGTCTTCAATTAATGACATTCCATATTCACGAAATCTAAACCCCACTAAAATCATGCCACGTGAGTATCGACTATCAATCGCAATAATACACAGCATAAGATATAACCCATTTAATAAGACAACCCCCATGAGTATAATAACTTTAATAAGCAGTCTAATAATCTCAACACCATTGTGATGTCACTAAAATGTATAAACAGATCAGAAATTCTGGTCTTATCATGGAACACAAGTCAAAAAAACAATCTCAAAAACCGTTATAACATCTAAACAGAGTCAATTGAAACAAAAATTATCCCCCATAAACTCCTCGCAATTCTAATAAACCCAGTAAAAACCGTACACCCCTTACCTGGGCAATATCTTGCCAATTTTGTTTACAATACTACAAATTTTCAATCTCCCCCCCATCCAAAACTGGATACACCTCCTTTCAAAATTCGAACCGAAACCATAAAACCCAATTTCAAAAATACATCAATACAAACTCCCTGGGATACATCCTCCATTTACTTTGTCCAAAAAACCACATTACAAACTCCCCCCCCCCCACCCCCAGCACGACACGCATAACCTTCCTTTTTTTTCACCAGCATAACAACAATACTCTTTAAACACTTGGTGCGTTTTTATCAAATAACCACTTTTAACATCCAATTTCAATTTTTAACCCCCTGAAACGATTATTTACTTCAAAAACTGCATACCAAAAATCAACAACATACAACATCGTCTCATACAAAATAACAAATACCCCCTCCAACCTCTCCCCAATTTAGAAACCCATCTTTCCCCAACCTCCTTTTCATCACCTCTTTTTATATTCCTCTTCCACTTAAACAATTCAACGGACATTTTTTTTGAAATTTACAACCCCAATCAAACAAACCCTGACAACATTTTAAACCAACTCACATTGTTCATACATCTACTGTACCAAATTCCTTTTATACCCACCCAACTAAAAAAGTCAATCCTTCCCCATACCACCTTCAAAGACTATCCACACTTACAACGTGTGATCATAAATCCCAATCCTCAATTTCACCAACCAATTAACTATCATAACAACCAGTATTTGCAACTCAAACTGTGTGGATAATTTCAACCATCATACACCAGTACACCCTCACACATATAACCAACCTGGGGGGGAGTGGACAAGAATCACCATCAATAAACCCCAGATCTACCCAAAAGTGACCAAGAAATTCAACGAAACACACCAACAAACCAACCAAACAACTTTTCCTCCTTCATAGCTTATTCCTATGTCATCTTCCACAACCCCATCCAACCCACCATCCACCCAACAGTTCCACCAACACTAATACCATTTTCACAACTCCTGATCAGTATCCCTCTTGATAAGGGAAACTTCCTATAAATATTATACTTTGTCCCACCAAAACATCCCATCACTCCCATCTAATTTTCCCCAGAATTAAACCATAATGAAAAAATCCTTAACATAACCAAGGTTATAAAACTCCCCCCCAAATATTCAAGGTCACAACCCCATCATGCAAAGCTTATATTGTACTCCCATCTTTTTTGTACAAACTAAACACAATCACACTAAACCCAAACAATAACCTATTACTTATTATTCCTTAATCCTTTCCCTCTTCATCCAGCCTATTCTAACTAAAACCTTACAGCCAATACTATATACCGCCCCCAATCACAACCTAACCTCCTAATAATATCTGATATATCCCCATCCCATATCACTCTTTTATTCCTATACCCCTATATAACTTTTAAATTAGGCCCGGCAAATACCCTCCACAAACATACCTTAACATTATGCAAGAACGTGTCAACAATTCACTTCCACAGACACCAAACAAATTTCCTCTTTACCCAAAACTCCCCTTCATATTTCCAATATTTATCCCATTATACAATCCCCAATTATTTTCTGATCTTACTATTCGTTTGAAACTCTTGAAATTTTACTTTTTCATCCCCAAAACCACCTTTATCCTAAACTACTAACTACCTACTTTACTGAATACTTTACACTTTCCCTGAGGAACGATTAATGCGGGTAATTCACAACCCCACATTGATATTCAAGATTCACCCCTTTTTTTTTAAATTTCTCCTACCCCTACCTTATAACCACGAACTTGACATACCCAAATAGTGAATTTCACACGATCATTTTTAATACGCAAAATAACACTTTCATAATTCCTATTCTTTGTGGACGATCCTCCGCTAACAACTCCAACCCATATAGTGCTTAATATTAGTAGTACTTACCTTTTAAAATACATCAGATCTTACATCGGAGTATCATTCCACAATACATACCCCTGTGACCATCTAATAGCCCCCACACCATTCACCCTAACTTTTTAAATATAATCCACTTTCAAAAAACTTACCAAATCACTTCAAGGGTAATTAGCTAATCGTCACGCTCACAAGACAAACACTACCATATTGGTCAAATCCAACCCAACAGGAAGGGTGCCCGTCCCCCCTCCCCATTTCAACCATTCTCTACCAACCCACCCATTACCACCTCCTACAACACATCCTAGTCCCAAATCACCCCATCCCCCAATTACATTGGGACTTCAAATAAAACCAACTTTTTTTACTATAATATTGTTCTCCAACCCCCACCTCAATAACACACCCATTCATCTGTATTCGTTGCCCCTTATTCCTCAATAATCTTCAATATCCCAATTCCCTTATTTAAAACAACCCTCAATTGCTGACACATTAATTAAATCTTTACATATTATATTTGTCAAACTACCCCACTGGAACCCCCAATCCAAACCCTTTCCAAAGTTGTTTTCATTCCAACTGCACTAAAAACCCCCCCCATCCCCCAAAGTCCCTAATGTTGCTCCCAACTCCAACCACTTTGACCCCCATCCATCCCAAAATCAATCAACCACCCCCAATTTAACCCCCCACCCCCATCTAATTAAGCAAAATCCACATCAACACCACACCCACACCCCCCCATAACTACCCCACAAAACCACCAAACCCCCCCCCCTCCAACCTCAACCACCATTACCCCACCCCCCTAACTAACACAAACCACCCATCAACCTCCCCAAACATCCCAACTACCCCCCACATTACAAAAACCCACCACCAAACCCCACCACCTATTCACCACTGATCTCCCCCCCCCCCTTGGTCCCAAACCTAACAACACACACAAATTCCATCCACAAACAGTCCCCCCCAAACCACCCACAATCCCCCCCCAACATCAACTTTATACACCTCCGTACTACATCCACCCCTCATCCAATCAACCAATGTACCATTACACCCCACCCCCTTCACCAACCAAAATACAAACAAGTTCTTTCAATTTTTGTCCTTATTTATAACCACAACCAAACTAAAAGTCAAACAATACTTCAATACTTTACCCCCCCCCCCACAAACAAACCCCCCTACACCCCCCCCCTCACAACCTTACAAACTCAAAAACAAACCCCAAACCCCAACACCACCCACCCCAATTTGCCTTTAACCAAACCAATCCCAAAAAACCAACCCCCCCACAAAATCTACATAACAACCCCCAACAAAAACCAACCCCCCCCAAACATTGTTACCCCCTAAAATCCCCCCCACCTTAACTTTTCACCCCAACCCCACCCAATAATAAAAAAACCCACCATACAACCTACCCCCAACCCCCCACCCAACACCATCACAACACCAACAAACACAAATAAACCAAAACCCACCCCCACCACCCACCCAAACCCCCAACAACAAAAACCTAATTAATCCCAAATCCTAAAATAGTATGCCTTTACAACCAACCCCCCCAAAATACAAAACAACCAGCTCTCCCCCCCCCCCCCCAACCCCCCCAACCTATCGTTCTGTCTAGACATCCCCCCATTACCAGACCACCCCCCTTACAATCACGGGTTAACAACCACCCCCCATAACATAATCCAATAATCTCCTACCCCACTAAAACAATATCCATACTACCAACACCCCCCACCCAAACCCCACCACACACACAAACCCAAAATACACCCCCCCCACTACCCATACATAACCACCTAATAAAACCCAACCCAACATCAAAAAACCAAACACATACAACGACCCCCCAACCACTAAATAACACACAACCCTAAATCCCTAAACCAAAATACACCCCCCCCATGTCATGCAACAAACATAAATACCATATTTCCCTACCCCCATAACACCACTCTTTAAAAAACACCCCTAATAACCACAACCAAATTTAATAAATACCAAACCCCTTAAATACAACACCCCATACCAACTTACCCCCAACTAAACCCCAACATCAAAACCCCCAACCCACCCAACATCCCTACCCAACCCCAACCATCATACCCAATACAAACACACCCCATGTGTTACAATCATAACAAAAACCAAACAAACCACTTACTTAAAACACTACTATTAAAACTCCCCCCCCAACCAGCCAACAAAACCTCCAACATTTATTATCCCACACACCCCCAAAACTACCCCTTTCTGCCCCCTACCTCCCCAGGGACACACCTGCGTATTTATTATAATCAACACCCAATTAAAACAACCACCCCATTTTATTTCCACCCCATAACCTTACAACCCCCCCAAACACCCCAAAAAAAACCCAACCACAACATTTCTACCCCCCCACAATGACACCCCCCCCCCCCCCCCACAACCCAAAAATAACCCAAATAATAATAATCCCACAAACTTTACCACTCCCCCCTCCAATCTTCTACATACATAGGAATTAATAAAACATACCAATCTCCACCTAGTTCCCCCCCCACCTACTCCCCCCAAAATCGGTACCCCTACAAACACGAAAAATCCACAGCCAAAACCCCCTAACCCATTAAACCCCAAACCAATACAAACCACCTTAATAGTCCTCCCCCCAATATTAATCATACACCAATTAAACCACTACCCCTCATCCTTACAAAAACCTCCACCCAAACCCCCCCAACATTCATTCGAAAACCCACACTAATCCCAAGCCTCCCCCAACCAACAATAATTCAACAACCCCTTAAAAGTTAAAACTCCCCCCCACCTCCAAAATCACAAAATTACACAAAAAACCTACCACCCACCCCCCCCAAAACAACCCCAACCACACCAAAACAAAAAACATCCCCCCCCCCCAAATACCCCCCCCAACAAAAATTTTCCCCCCATTTTACATCCCAAATTAACCACAAAAAACCCCCCAACAACACCATATTTAACCCACCAAAACCCCCACAAACCATCCCCCTAACTTTTAAAAACCAATATGGGAAACAACCTTTTCCCTCACAAAAAAAAACAAACCTCCCCCCCCCCCCAAGTTCGCGTCCCCAAATCCCCCCCCCCCTCCTCCTATTTCCCACCCCCCCAACCCACCCCAAACCCAACACCCCCCCCCCTTAAAAATAAAACATTGCCTTAAACATAACCCCACCACCCTTCCCAATAAATATCAACCTTAAACCCATTTCCCATCTTTTCCCAATAAATTTATTTTTAATTTTTTAACGGTCCCTGCCATTCATCAGAACCACTAAAAAAAATTTCATAAAAACAAAAAACCCTTAACAATAACCCACCACTCACCCCTTTCAAAAACCACCCCACTAATGTAAACCCACCCCCCCCCCAACCCCCAACCACCCCCCCCCTCACCCCCCACCACAAAAACAAAAAACAACAAGCATAATAGTCCCAATAAAATGGCTTAACAATTTAAAATAAATTATATACCGCCGAAAATAACCCCCCAACGGGCAACCCCTCACCGCTTATAAATAACATCTATAAAAAAATGAACACCCTAGCAGGATACCAGCTGGAAAACACCTACTCCGTGCCCAAAATTTTAACTAAACTAACCGATACCCCAACACCAACCCCTATTTATTAACCCTAACAAAAAAACATTACCCTCCCAACAACCACTTCCTGAAAGTATCAAGCAAAGATAACTCACAAATCCCACAAACAACTCTCCAACCCTTCCATCCCACCCTTAAAAACCCAATTCACAAACTATACCTACCCCCATAACCTCTCCTGGGGGTGATTGTCTAAAACCCTTCACGCGGAAAACTCTCTCAATACCCCACCTTCAAAATAAAATTCATCCACAAAAATACTATTTTTTCAACTGGAAAAACAGATATCAATATTAGACCACAAATCTAACCTCATTACAATACTCAATACCACATAACCCTCTCCGAATGGTCTTCGTTTTGACCTCCTCACGGAGGAACCTAACCCAACTAAACTGAACCTATCCACCTCAAAAAATCAGTGCTGTAAAACCTAAAAACAACCCGTTATAAACCAGCGAGCATTTTCCCGTTTCCTAAACTTATGTCACCTCCCTTCTTTAATACTGATGTTCTAAAACCTATCTATGTCCAATTACCAACCCTCATACAAGCAATCATTCCAATCTATAAAACAAGTTATCAACAGTTACCCATTCACCGGAAACTATAATTTATATTTAATATTCCCCCCCTATTTTATCCTCCAATCCTCTTTTTTCCCCAACATATACCACCCTCGAGCGTGTAAACCCTCAATAACCCTAACATCGGCATATCAACAACTCAACTTCAAAATCTGCTAAACAAACATAAACCTTTTACCCAAAAATCCCCAAATCCCCCAATGACCTCCTCACTTAACATCTACCAACACACCCCAAAACCCCCCATAGATCTCAATCAACATGCTAAACGTATTCCCTTAATCCTTAATTAACAATACCCAACCACCCACTACAACCTCTCCCACCAACCCCACCCCAAAATCTTACAAACGGCTACGTCCATCACCTCAATAGTGCAAACTACCAAAAAATCCACTTTTTATTTTAATATCCCTCATAACAAGTAAATCCAAACCTCCTTATAAACCCCCCACCAACTATAAACTTTTCCTCTACCAACCTACAAAAAACCCCAAAATTAAACCCCACCATTCTAAACTACCAACAAATTCCACCTCATATCTCTGTCAACTACAATTACATACCCCCCACATATCCAACCATAACTTTAACTCAAATCCCCAAACCCCATTATCCATAACCTTCCTTTCCTGGAAAACAAATCCCCACAAATCCAAATCCATACTAGCAACATTCCACAAAAACACATAACGACATTCCACTCCAATTTAATAAACAACGACCAAATCCAATCAAAAAACCTCAAGTAGGACCCACCTATCCACACCCTGTCCGCCCCAAAAACCAAATCCTGAACCCTACCCCCCACCAACATATCCCCACCCTCCCCAATCAGCAACCAAACCACATAAAAAATACACCCTAATTTGGAAAACCCATCACCAATCAACACAATCTCAAAGTTCCCCAAAAACCCTACCTCATACCATCCCCTACATCAACAACACCCTCACAATATGCGCATGCCCCCCATTCATATCATCCACTCAAACTATGCCGGAAACCCCCTTCCTATACTTCCAAAGTCTTCCAAATTTATTCACCCTTAACCCCCCCCCCAACCCCCCCCACCCAAATTTAAAAATATACAAAACCATTCAACCCCCATCCACCCCGTTCAACATTACATAATAGCAAATTCAAACCCTTACCATTAAACCCAAGCCCCCTAAACATTTATTACCAAACAAACATACCCCTCCCCCTCACCCCCACCCCTCCTCCACCCCCTATCATCAAAACCGACAGTAACCACAACACCCCTACCCCCCCCATCCCCCAAAACCCACACTATACGAACCATAAACACAACCGAGCAATAACCCATCACCCCCAACAATGTTAATCCTAGACCACACTACTTACGCCCCAGCCCTATTTCCATACCACTATACCTTTACCTCTTTCCCCCCAACCCAAATCCACCATAAATCCCTAACAAATAACCCCAATCCCCCTTACAAACTAATAAAACCCAATCCTGCCCCCCCCAACAAATCCAACTAACCTGCTTTCTAACCCAACCCTAATTCTCCCATCCCCGTCCATAACGCAAAATTCCAACCCAAATCAACCCGCAACAATTACTCCTCTAAACCAATAAACACCCCACCCATTAATACACAATCAACAATTACCTAGACAAATTCCCACCCTAAACCTAAAAACATTTAGGTCTCAGGTCCCGACCCTCAATTGACCAACAATACAAACATTCGGCGATCAAATACCCCTACCACTAATGTAACACATCAACACTCCTGTCGTCTAAAAACCCACTTAACAACAAACGTTAAATCTTCCTACACCAATAACCTAACAAATGTGTCCCAACCCACCCTACATAAAGTTCCGTTCCCCCTCCTCATCGTACTCAATATCCCAATTACACCCCATCCTCAAAAAACATACCTCGACCTCACCTCCCCTTATGTCCCGCAGCACCCCTTTCCCTTCTATTCCTCACCCCCCCAAACCAAACACCCCCCATCTCCCCTATTCAAAAACTACCCTGTTTAAAATACTTACTGTCCCCTCTCAACCACCAAACTCCCTTAAAACACTAACCCCTTTGACCAACTCCCCTCCCTATAACCTATCCACACCAATAAAAAATCATCAACTAACAATCTTTTCAATTACCCTCCAAACAACACCATACTCTCAACAATCTCCCAAAATAATAGATTTTACCGACCCCCCTCAAAAACTCCAATTTTCAGCACCATTCAAAACCTAAATCTTCATCCCCCTGCAAACTCAATTGATCATTCCCCTCTAAATCACCATTACTCACCCGCCCAAACTCCATCAACCTCCCACAATAAAACCAACGTCAAATTCTAATCCAGCTATTTATTCCATCCAATAACCAGTCACCTCCCCTCAAAAACGTACGACACAATAAACTTTATTAACAAAAAAAAACAAAAAAAGTCCTGAATGTACAAAATAATTCTCTTCCCCCTCCCAATACCCAACCGGAAATTTAATCCAGCCGCCCCACCGAATTTCGCTACAAACAATTACACCAACACCATACCAATGTCATTTCATCCCCCCACTCGTGCTTCCCAACTGCACACACATCCAACGCATAAGACACCTATACCTGCCCTACCTACGTCCCTCCCCACGCCCCCACCTCACACAAAATCCTCATAACTCCACCCCTAATCCGAGCTTCATCGTAGCGCAAGCTGTCTCGATTCACCAAACCCCGCCCATCTCCCATAACCCTTCCAACAAACTGACCTTCATCCAATAATATCCACTAGCGTGAATTAACCTATCCATTTCCTACCTCTTCACACCAAAATTACTCATCCCCTAACTACATTCAATCACCATTAACCCACCCCCACTCACAAAAAACAGTCCCCAACACCCTCCCCACTACTCGGTACAATACCCCCACCACATCAACCGTCATCTCACTTATCATTTCTAACCATATACCACTTCCAATTTCTAAACCTACGACGTTGGGTCACTGCCCTAAACCATTCAACTTTCCAACTTCTCTATTATCCCCCCCCTCCATAACTAACTAACATACAAAATATCCGTACCCCTAAATTATGTGAACAAAACCTACCCCATGTTAATGAACCCAGTGGTCCACAACCATTACCCTCTACATAAACTCTTTCCACCTATCAAATACCACCCCCTCCATCCCACCTCTCCAATCCCCCCCCCCCCCCCCATCACCATCCCCCCACGCCCCCCCCCCATCCCCCCCAACACCCATTAAATTTCAAACTTTTCCAACACCCAAAACCAACACAAAACCTGAAAGGAAAACCACAATTAATCAACCAACAACACGTTTAGTCAATCGTCCCCACCCCACATATAACACCCACTAACAAATACCCTCTCCATACCCCCACCTTCCCTAATCCCAATACATAAATCAATATACACTACAAACACTCACTCAATCATAATCTACACACCACTAGCCTAACACCATCACCCATCACCCCCACAACAATCTAACAACTCAAAACCTTCACTTCAAAAAAACCCCCCCAATCTACTCCTAAACTAACCACATACTACCACCCCCCTCATCGGCCCAAACACACCATACTAAACCAAAAACACCTAGTTCGAAACCAACTCATTAAAACTACCCATAATTCTCTTATCACTAGCCTTCTATTTCTAATCTACCCAATACATCACCAGCACAGTAGACTGAAAAAAAAAGAAATAGAATCTATCACTCAAAAATCCCACTACACAACCCACCACTACCAAACACCCCTACACACTGACCTTCAGAGTCACCATACCCACCCTCACAACCCAACACCCAACAACACCTCCCCCCCCCCCCACACCCACCACCCCTACCCCCCCCCCTCCCCCCCCCCACCCCTCACCACCCCTCCCCCCCCCCACATGTCCAACAAAGTCTATCATTCCAAACTCCCCACCAACCTCCCACCCCCCCATCCACCAACACCCACACCAACCCTCTCCCCCCCCCCACCAACCCCATCCAATAAACCTCAATAACCACAAAACAAACTCACGTCACTAACACCCCAACATTACTAAAACCCTTCAAATTAACCTCCCAAAACCCCCCCCCAACCCCCCCCAAAACCCCCCCCACAAAAACCCCTCACCCCCCCAAATTCCCCAACAAAAACAAAAAACACACCACACACATTGTCCCACCCCACAAAAAATTCCCAATACAAACCAATAACAAAACCCCCCCCCATCCCAACAAAACCTCACAAAACCAACCCGTGATAAAATTTCTGATGTTTCAGGGAAAAACACCTACAATTTTTGGAGACCATGGTGACAGTAGATGAGACTTTGGTACACCATTATGACACCGAATCCAAAATTGCCAGCATGCAATGGAAAACCCTGGGCTCCCCAACACCTGTCAAGCCGAGGGCACAGAAATCTGCAGGAAAAGTGATGCTGACTGTATTTTGGGACGGCAAAGGTGTCCTTTTGAAAGATTATCTGCCTCATGGCAACACAGTTAATGGACAGTACTATGCAGATCTTCTCACAAAACTAAGAAAGGTTGTGACCAGGAAACGAGGGATAACGCGCACTCAAAATCTTCCTTTGCTTCAAGATAACGCGCCCTCTCACAAAGCACGGCTTGTGCAGCTAGCAGCCAACGATCTGAATATTGAAATTCTTCCACACCCACCATATTCTCCAGATTTGGCTCCATCAGACTTTTTTCTATTCCCAAATCTTAAAAAACAGCTAAATAGAAATCATTTTGACAGCGATGAAGAGGTTATACTGGCATGTGATGACTGGTTTAGTTTGAAAAATAGGGTGTTCTACTCCCACGGTCTTTTCAAGGTTAAGCAGAGATGGCAGAAGTGTGTCAATTCAGATGGTGGCTATATTGAAAAGTAATAAACACTATACAAAATTTCAGCTCTCTGTGACATGTCCTTCATGGTCAGGCCCAAGACTTATGTCAATCCCCTTGTATGTCCACAGAAGGTCAACGTGAACTGGATTCATAACCCGCCATTTCCGTGCGGCTTGTATTGAGACTTGCCTATATTTATATGATCCATTTGTATCAGGAAAGAGTTGCTTAACTCGCATATTGCTAATGTTTGAGCTGAACCTGCTGAAACTAACATATCTATGAGATCAGCTTACTTGAATGCACAATTTATTGAGGAACTTTACATTATGCTGATTGATATGCCCTACATTGCTTGTGATTGATTGTCAGTGTCAGCGTACCTATTTTGGCGTCCTAATAAATGTTTGGAAAACGTCACCAGCTGTTATTTTTTCGCTTACTCGTCGCGAGTCAGTGTGACGTCCATGTAACGAGTATACAGTTGCTCTGGGTGGAACTTTATCCATATCATCCCTCCATACATAATGTCAGCGCACCACCCACGCAAACCAGTCCAGAGACACCCTACCTCTTTATCTCCATCACCTCCGACATCTGAGAGCGTCTACCTTGGTTCGGGTGTCCAAAGGATAGTGTGAAGAAAAATAATAACAACACAGAATAACACATTATCAGACAGGCGATATTTGTTAAGTGCGCGTATGGATAATTAAATAATAATTGACATTGTACGCTGATCGTTGACCGGGACAGAGGGAGAAAGGCTGCATACCTCAACCAAACCTGCACTCGCTAAGCGACGCGCGATAGGATAGGCTAAAGACACCGTGTGCCTTTTAAATTTAACCAGGACTGACGGAGAGGATAAGAGATCATAGTGTCCCCTTCCGTGTCCATATATATAGTTATATAGAATAGTAGCAATTTTTCATAAATGTTCTTTATTTCTCGCAGACCTGATCAAACGGCGACCAGCGGTCTATTTTGGTCCATTTTCTTCATTTACTGATTGATTAATGTTGTCTTCTTCTTGGCTTACGCGTCCCCAAGTTCAGTTGTGAACTTGATTGGCCAAAGAGACAAATTAACATTTTAAATAGTAAATTTAACTGGACTTATAAATACCCAGATATTTGTTCAAATTTATCAGCCCACTGTGGCGGAAGCAAATACCATCTCTATCTGACTTTTGACAGTCGTATGAGTGGATTTATCCAGCAAGTTACGCTGTTTCAAAATCGGCACTCGCCACAGAGCCAGCCGATAGGATCTACCATCATCATCAAGTAACAATAATTAACAGTTTTAGCAACCAGATGTTTCCCTATTACTGTGAACACCAGATCTCGGGTTTTCTACATTAACTATTCGAGGTAACATTTGTATATCCAGGAATCAACCACCAAATTAGGCGTCCCCCTTATAAAATTTAATTATTAGTGGAGGGACTGGGGCCAATTTGGAAGATAAAAACACTGGAAGTATTATACATATTCAGGGATTATATGTCCAAGAGATTTTGTTCACTAAGAGTAGGTAAGAAGCGAGTGAGTGGCCACGTATGTCAGAGAGAGAGAATATCTTCTTTGTTACAGGAAAATTGTATCATCTGTATTCTGTTTAAATATTGTTTACTTTACTGGATAACATTTAGTAGGAACTTTGTTCTTGTCTTTACTGTCTATGCTGTAACATAGTGCTAACCTTTGACCTTTGGGGTTATTAACTTGTTGAGTTCTTTTTCTCAATGAGGGGAGGGCACATGTATTCTGTTATTTTTCTACGTATGAATTCTGACTTTATTTGATCTTTCTTTAGATATTCGATGTTGTAAAGTTTAATGATAATAAACAACAAAAGAACTTAACTTTTTGTGTTGGTCAGACCCATACCCAATTTACCATAGTTTTTCACGTTTGTGTGTCTTGTTGTCACATAGCTGTGTGTGTAGTTAAACTTATATTTACATATATAGGGAGGTGCAAGATTGTCTTGTACTAAAAGATAGTCGTATAGATAGGCTGTATTAGAGAAACTACTCATTCCAGAGACAGATCTTCTCCTTAAACTATTCACTCGTGAAATTTATTCTCACACCTTTACTTCTCACGTACTTATCACCATCCACCCTACTCAGACGGGACCATAAATAACTTTCAAACCTATCTAAATTTACGACAATGGTGTATGTTCAGATGTCTTTGATTCAGGGGAGAGATACCTATTTATTATTCCTTTGCTCTCATCTATGATCTAATTTTCCGCGGGTAGACGGGAAAACGAGAACACCTGCACGAACAGCGCTTTTTTGTGTCCCTTGAACTGTTCGGTCTTCGGACCCTTGGCGTCTCAAATCTCCCAGTCAACCGGGGACATTATTCTTTTACCCTGTCGTATCGGGGAGAATCCCCGTTTTCCAAGAGCCTTTGTCACTGGCCAGTCCCGCCGTTCTTTGTGGCCACCTGCGTAAACAAGAAAAAGAGCAGACGGGCACAAACGTAAGACAGTTTCCCTATATAAGCTAGCACTTAACCTTTCCTACTCACTAGCAGCCAGCCAGCACTGATTTGCTCTGTGAAATGAATTATGGAGTCATCGTATTTCAGTCACTATAAGCCAACGGACACTTTTTCTGTTTGACAGACAGTCGGTTCAATCGATCGCAAGTAAAGGAGCAAAACATTGCTTTAATGGTAAAGTCAGAATCCAGCAGCAGCCAAACAACCTTTGAACACACACAGTCACTCAGTCAAGCAGAGTCTGTTTAACTACAACTGTGCTGACATACATGTTATGGTGAACTTGCTAAAGCGCTCCTCATAGAGCACAGAAGGGTTCTCATTGGCTTTGCTCATTAGAGCCCAGATCTGATGTGGCTCCAAAAGCCCAGTGTGTTGAGACAGCTATCGTTGTGGAATCAATTGATCCCTTTTTCTCTGGCCCCTCGACAGACAACTGCAGTACCCAGTCGTTGGTCAACCTAAGAAGGGCAGTTCTTCGGAAGCTGTATTTCTTCTTCAGAGAAACACCAGGAGAACCAGGGTAATTTCAGAGAGCCAATATAGTGCACATCACACAGCGGAAGAACTACAGTTAGATTAGACTTGGTTTTGTTCACATTCTAGGAGGTTCAACCTTCGCTGCTAATTCGGCAGGCCAAACGCCAAAAATAACACCAGGAACAATCTGTGTATTGGTCTTACTTGTGAAAGTGCTGTCCTGTTCAGTGTCGTGACCATGTGTGTACTGTTGGTTCAATGTTTTAATGTAAAACTAATTGTTGTTTCATATGTTGTAGTGAGGTCTGGATCACATCTCGGCGATCATTCAAAAAGTATCACCGCGCAACCCCCGTGGAAATAACTGACCAATGAAACGCCAGCTTGGTACACGTAGTGTCGGAGTATACGCTAGGCTATACAACATGGAGACAACGAACGTGTCGATGTTGGTAATATTTCGGAAGGCAGTGTGCATTTATACATGGAGTACCTAGTTAAGGAAGGACCCGATTCGATAACTGGGATCATTAGCCTTAGGCAGATAGCAATAGTTTCACTGGATGTGGTGTAGAGCCGAAGTTATTGTTAATAGAAGACAGTGGAGCATGAAACATGTTGTGTTTTCCCTGTTTCGGCTGCTCCAGTGAAAGGTAGGATAAACTATAGTATAAGTTGGATATCCACAGTGGTAGAGCTCATTCATATGAGTAAAATAAGCATAAGAGGGAGGAAATCGGTGAAGAAATAAGGACTCCAGAATAATTTTAGATTTGTCATCTAAGCACACTTTGCCCTACATACACGATTTTTGGTAAATGCAAAAATACTTTGACCTAGTTGTTATCTCGTACATCCGGAAGCCCACTAGATTAGAAGACCCGCAGTTGTGGGGTTCTCTCCGATCATAATGCTGTACGAGGCCTTAGAGGGAACTTTTACAGATAAGTAGCTCTTGGTTGGGCTACTTTAACTTACAAATATCACAACACCTACGAACAAACTGTGTTATACATACTTAGTCGTTCCCCTTCTACCGTGAGGTGTAGAGGTTTGGAAGAGAGAGCGCCAGACTATCCTATCGGCTGTCTTCCTCCTGGCCTGGTTCCATTCTAGTCCTCGGTCCTTCAAAGATTGTCTAATGTTGTTCTCCCAGCGGACTCTGGGTCGTCCTGGGGGTCTGGATCCCTGGCTCTTTGTTTCCCATGCTTGTCGTGGTAGCCAATCTTCTCCCATTCTGTAGACATGGCCAAACCATCTTAGTTGGGACTGTTCTACTTGGGTCTGCAGGGGGTGGGATTTTAGGCCTTGACGTATCATCTGGTTGCGGACCATGTCTCTTCTTGTTACTTCAACCACCTTCCTCAGATACCTCATTTCTGAGGTTTGGATCTGGCTTTTGTGGGTTGTAGTTATTGCCCATGACTCGCATCCATTTGTCAAGACTGGGACATAGGTGGAGCGGTAAACAGCCATCTTCGTTTTCTTACCAACCTCTCTCTTGCTGAGGAATCCTCGATTTATGGCCTGAAAAAGTCTCCTAGCTGCTGCTTTTCGAGAGGCCAACTTTTCTTTGATGCCTTCCTTTCGGTCTATAATAGCTCCGAGGTATTTAAAGTGGTCGACCTGCTCTAGGACCTGTTCTCCCAGCTTAATCTGATGTCTTCTTTCTTCTCGTGATATCACCATGGATTTTGTTTGAGAGCTGCTTATGACCATCCCTCTCTTCTCCAGCTCTTCCTTCCAGACTTGCAGGTTGGATTGGAGATGTGCCTCTGATTTAGCAATCAGGGCAACATCATCAGCAAATGCCAGCTCTGAAATACAGACCTATCTCATCTTCCAGTACCCCACTGAAAATTTTATTGTTCTCTCCTTACATGCCTTGATGACATCGTCCATGAGGAGTATGAAAAGATAAGGTGACAGGATATCACCTTGTCTTACGCCAGTGGTGGTCCTGAACTCTTCTGACTTATGGTTTGCTGTCCTCACATAATTTCTGCAAGAGTTGTAGAAGCTCTGTATAGCATCAGAGGTGCTGGAATGTACTTCCTTGCCAAACAGTCCCAAAGTTTGCTCCAGGGGACCCTGTCAAACGCCTTTTCCAGATCTATGAAACAAAGATGGATCTCACTCTTATACTCAAGAGCCTTTTCACTCATCTGTCTGAGTGTGAAGATTAGGTCTTGAGTACTTCGGTTTGCTCAGAATCCGCACTGGATCTCATCCAATTGTGGCTCAGCTAGGCGTCGGAGTCTCTGCTCTTGGATTCTAGAGTAGATTTTACCAGGGACACTTTTAAATCCACTCATCTAAAAGTCTTCTTCTTCCAATAAAATCCCCCTCGCCCATTTTAAAAAAAAAAACTACTGCATATCTTCCTTCCTTGTCAAAAAAAAAAATGCCAATCTCCCTCTATCCATCAAAGCTGCAAATATTCATGTCCCTAACAAAACTGCAAACCTTCTCCTCCCCTAAAAAATCTACAAATAATTCCTGCCCACTAACAAAGTTGCAAATTTCCTCCACGCATAATGAAGCAAATCTTTCCCTCTTCCTCACAAAGCTGCAATATCTTTCTTTCCTCATAATGAAGCGTCCCTTTCGGACGCAAGGGTCAACATGGGTGAATGAGAGAATTTAGCACTCTAAAGTCATTGTAAAAGTCCCAATGGAAATGTGAAATAAGCGATCTGATATAAATGTTGAAATACGCGGATGTGATGTTAAATTTTGAAATAAGAGATCTGATATAAATGTTGAAATACGCGGATGTGATGTTAAGCGATCTGATATCAAATTTTGAAATACGCCATCCAGTGGCGTACTAAGGGGGGTGCGAGCGGGGCGGTCCGCCCCGGGTGACCTCCAGGAAGGGGGTGCTATCGGACACTATTAATATAGTACTTACTGTTAAAATATTACTTACTACTATGTTTCTGTGACAGGGCGCTAGGTGTGGTGGTAGTGAACTTATGTCGATGTGGCTACCTCACACCCAAGACCCATGCACTAAGAAAATTTATAAAGGATCGTTTGACAGGGGTTGCAATTATTGGTTGCTTGCAACCCTCTCAGCAGCAGACTTAACAATTCAAGCAACACAAAGCCTTATACAGATCAACATTTAATACTACCGATCAAAACCAAGCACCAAACAAACACCCAGTCAGTGTTCATAGACTTTCTGAAAGAAACAATATATAAAACAATGTCTAAGTGAACATCAATAGCATACATAATAACACTTACCATACGGCAAACATGCGCCCACCTGATACCCTCAACTATCTCACACACTCATGCGTGTCGTCCAATGCGACTAGTATGGTGTTGTGCATGAGGCTGGCAATCTCACCGTATAACATAGGTTGCTACCGAAACCACTACTGCAAGAGCATCTGAATGCTTCATGCGGAGGCAAACCATACTGGTGGCCCTATGCTCCCTCAGGAGCGGAGAAGAGAAATATACATCTCCAAGTACGCCCACGTGCTTTCACAAACCATTGTTCACATAACAATAATTAAATAATAATCAACTGGACATAAAATAATATTCTTCAATACATGTACAACAAATACTCTCAATAATGAGAATAAACTACTACCTCTCAACCGATCCACATCAATACTCGTTCCTGCACTCTGAACATGTCGTAAGTGACGACTGGTGCGCCTGGCCACAAGCGTGTCGTATATGACCCCTGATGAGAGTGGGAACTCATCACATGAAACACATTGTTACAGAAACAACCACTGTAATAGCATAAAAATGCTTCTTGTGGGCTTGTGATGGACACCAGCCGCATTGGTGTTTCCATGCTCCACCAGGAGCAAACAGAGAAACACCTTTCTCAACGTGCCCTACGCACCCTAGCGTGACTCTAATCTCACCAGAAATCTAAATGACTATTCTCACTTCAAAGTAACCACTAAAGATAAACAGTAGGATATGATAAGTAGGCTATCGTGAAATACACTTCAATGCTCTTACATTAAAGAATAAAAATATAATTATTCTTAACTTAACAACTAAAACTAAAGTCATCACCACGTGGCTGCCATCTTGCTATCTTGCTAACAAGTTAATATCATCTAAATCCACGTAATAGATCGCTTCTCTGCCTGGTTTCATGTATGAAATACTTTCATACTACATCTATCTATGTATTTCACTACACATTAAAATTGCCACGCTCAATATAATTTCAGAATTATAGAACACTAATGCTAATCTAACTTAACTCACGTGCTCAAGACATCTACAGATTGACACAGATAGACTCTGGTGACTAACCTCGTCTGTTCTCTTCTGGGCGGCTCTCTCAAAAATAGGCCTGTTTCGCCGCTTGCTATCTCTTTTATAAGCCCTAGGCTAATCACTCAACTTACTGCGCGCTGCGCGTATTAATTTGCGCCACGCAAATAACACACGCGATTATTGCTCTATAAGGCATGAAAACACAAATATACACAACTATTTCTAGAGCAAAATCACAACTAATTTGTAGGCTTTTTTATGGCCTTGTAATAAATCTCCTTGAAGATAACGTGGTGAAAAGGCAATAAACCACAGAGACAATATGGTTGACAAGATGGGTGTACCACGGAGACAATAGGGCTGACAAGATGGCGCGGTCACATTTCTTTATTGGGGTAGGGGGTGTTACGGGTAACATCCGCCCCGGGTGCCAAGTACTTTAGGGGACGCCTCTGACGCCATATAATATCAAATTTTGAAATATGCAAATGTGATAAATTATGAAATATAATTGATTTTTTTTTGGGCGTAAATGCACACTCAAATTATTGCTCAGGTGGAAATGAGCTTGGTATAAAAATCACAAAATAATAATAATAATAAAATCAAACAGTCTAGATACACAAAGAAATATAACAACTTTGTTGAAATTCAGGGACAAGTTGAGTTCAAAGAAACAAGAGGACTGCAGCGCCATAAACTGTGGAAGAAAACCACAAAGTGTTGCGAGACATTACGTTTTTCAGAGTGCATCTGTACGGAAAGAGACAACGTTGAAAATTTCTTACTGGCAACATTCCAAACGGAGCCGGTATCTGATATGAAAAAAATGTTTCTGTGAGAGCACTGGTCTCTTGCAGAAAATGTGTCGAGTTCGAATTACGGTACCGACAGGCTCCAGTCTACCCAGCTGTAAATGGGTACCTGCCTTTGAGTTAGGGACGGAAACGGAAGCGAGATCGGGAACTTGTCACCCCACCTCTCTATGCTGGACCTAATGTAGTGAAGTCTTTAACACTTCATTCTCCTACGGCAGCATTTGCTATGATGAATCTACCTACCTATGGGGATTACTGCCTCGTCCCCTCTATTATTCTGCTGTCAATTATACTGTCACATAATTTTGTTCGCTCTCTTCACGGCTGTTTGCCAGCGATCTTTTAGTTGTTTCTCCTTTTTCCCCTGACCGCGCTATTTATAGCTATCTTGACAGAGTCACGTGGTCAAGTTCCTAACGGGAAGAAAATGTGGCGATGTTTACTTTTGATAGGGCTTAATTAATGCTTTTAGGCTACTTTATTATTATAAATACCGGCTTTAATTTTGCGTAAAGCTAGACTAGAAATGTTAGAGTAAATTTTAGAACAAGAACAAACATTTTATCACAATTAGAACAGAAGATATAATAGTCTGAAATGGTGTAAAATTTACGTTTTTTTTTACATTTTGTTATGGTTTGTTTCTAATGCAATTTACACTAAAACGGTCACAATCAACATGCATAACAAATTACAGAAATCATAGGTAGAAAACCCGCAGAAAATGGATATCAAAGATATGTTTTGGTTTCATGCGTCAAACATTAATTATTAAAAGTTTAAATTGCAAGTCCACATTTATTACCTTAAAATAACACACCCAATTGTCCCTAAAACATGTTTGAATTGCTTTTATGCCACTTTATTATTATAAATACCGGCTTTAATTTTGCGTAAAGCTAGACTAGAAATGTTAGAGTAAATTTTAGAACAAGAACAAACATTTTATCACTATTAGAACAGAAGATATAATAGTCTGAAATAGTGTAAAATTTACGTGTTTTTTTTTTTACATTTTGTTATGGTTTGTTTCTAATGCAATTTACACTAAAACGGTCACAATCAACTTGCATAACAAATTACATAAATCAAAAGTAAAAAACCTGCAGAAAATGGATATCAAAGTTTTGTTTTGGTTTCATGTGTCAAACATTAATTATTGAAAGTTTAAATTCCAAGTCCACATTTATTACCTTAAAATAACACACCCAATTGTCCCCAAAACATGAGAGCTAACAATTATCTCAATCATACATCACGATGGTCATGTAAAAATGAGTATGGTCATGAGTAAAACGAAATGTTAAATTTATTAGATAAATAGGTGTATTTAATAAATACATCTATTAAATGATTTCCACACTCTGTTAATTCTGTCACTCTCACGCAACAACTGCCATAATTTGCTCTAGCCCCAAAATTTCGCTCAATTATCATTCACGCTTCCTTTTTTTTAATAGGATGAATCTGTACATTCACAGATGGAGAAATTTGTAACAAACGAGTTTCCATTATAAATTTTAATTGTGAAGTTATGTTTTTAATACCGCTGGCGCGTCTTTCAATTTTGGAAATAGTGGAATGTACAAATTCTCCTCCTTGCTCTCCATGCATGCTCATTCCAAAGCCATGAGTTCTGATCCAGTCTGTGCAATGTTTTTCTAATATGTGCTGTTTAGGAATTGCCTTACTGGGGAATAGCTTTCTGAACAAAGACATATAAGTCTCTATTGATGCTGTTATTGATGACATTGATTCTTCACTAATTGGTTTATTGTGTGATATTTTGTTGTGTACTTTCTCAAATGTTTCTTTCAGTGAGTTGAATTGTTCTTGGGCAATAAAAGCTATGTTAGTTATATCTTGTTTGTCTGTAATTTTCAGTGTTTGTGTAATGATTGCTCTTGTAAGATCTTTATAAACTTTTTGTGTGAGATATCTGTGGCAGTGATTCCCTATGAATGCTCTGCTATGATAAGCCTATTGTATGATTTTGTGTTTGGCTAGTACCTTGTCCAAGTGTGAGCAAACTGGACCAGACCTAGTACACAGATCTTGAAACTGAAGTTTGGCCTGCGCATCTTGTGCATTTTCAAGTCTAACTTTAAAATTATCTGTCTCCTCCTTATCCTCACAAAGTTCAATACCTACCTGAAAAAATTCAATTTTAGCTTCTAATTCTTGTGCCTATTTCCAGTTCCTACTAAATCTCTTCAAGTTCTTAAAAAAGTACTAAGGTTTGCACGTATCTCTTGCGAATTCTCAAATATCTTTGCGTCTATTGTATCAGCTACCTGTTCTAGAAGTCTGTGGTGTTTCAAAACAATGCCTAATAAAATATGAAGGTAAGGAGGAGCTACATTTTCAATTTCAATCTCTAACATTGGTTTGTGTAAACAATTATGGTAATGTGCCACTTGCCTTTTATTCCCTTTCCCATATTTCATATATCTATTGTAATCTCTTATCAACATGGCCAAACTTCTTGGTTTGCAAGTTGTATGCTCTCTGGATGTCTTTGATGAAAATGTTTTGCTGGAGACACCACAGACATGGGTATATTCCTTGAGCTCCAGACAAACCAAACATTTTCATCAAAAAGTCATAATCCCCGAATAAGAAAACAATAACTTGTTTACTAAATCTTTTAGTGATTCTATCTGAGCTTTCATGCCATTCATAAATATTTCTAAATTATCATATGTATCTCTGACTCTAGCCATTGATAAAAGGATGGTATTAGATTTAGAATTTGGTTTCTCTAAATTTACTACCTGCATTGTATCTTTGAATGAAAGAAGATATACAAACAGTTACTTAGAATTCTTCGGCAGCCGTAGTGTGCGCAGGATTGTCTACCAAAGAACACTAATGGAACAGTCCTTATCTCACACACAATAAAAAAAAGACATTCATATTATAAATACAAGATTAACAAGACTTGAAAGATAGATCAAAGTATTGTGGAAGTAATCTATCTATAGCTTTACATGTTTTCTGATGCTTATATACGCAGCTAAATATCATTATAAATGAATGAAAATGCAAAAAAAGATGGTGCTTTACAAAAAGTTATTTTTTTACAACCTTATTTAAGATTTGCGAGTATCAGGAATGCGTTTACAGTGATTTAAATGTTATAAAATCTGGTGACAATATGCTTGTTCTTGTAATGCCAAACTCACAAAACTGACTACCACACATTCTCAAGATATGAAACCAAAAAAAAAAAGTATGTGAAAATAATCTTTAGCTTCCCTTCGAGAAGTCTTTATAATTATAAACTCAAACGAATGGGCCGATTTTTAGATATTAAATTAATAAAAAGATTATTAATGTTATAAATTTCCTCAAATGATGACGCTGTTTTCAAAAGTCTGTAACTCCGTCAAAACTAATTTCAAACAAATAAAAATGCAATCACAAATAGAACACAGAACAAAGTTATAGTACACAAAAGAATTTTAGCGCTGTGTTTATCCAGAACGAGTGTGTAATGATTTATATTTTACTGATTTTACACACACAACAGCTGATTTTCCCCGCCAAAACCCTCAGTAGTTTTTTACGGTGCATTTGAAAATTTTATACCCGGTGTCAGAATTCCGGTCACCGAAACTAAAAGATCGCGCGGGTATAAGGCACAAACAGCCGTGTCTTTTCCTCTCCGGCACTACTGATCTACCTTTATTGTGCGTACTAATTATGTCCGCCATTCGATTGTTGGCACGTTTTATTTTCCTACCTCCGACAGTATTTTGTATTTTCGTGTCAATGTTTACTGAGCCACAATTGGATGAGGTCCAGTGCGGATTCCGAGCAAACCGAAGTACTCAAGACCTAATCTTCACACTCAGACAGCTGAGTGAAAAGGCCCTTGAGTATAAGAGTGAGATGCATCTTTGTTTCATAGATCTGGAAAAGGCGTTTGACAGGGTCCCCTGGAGCAAACTTTGGGACTGTTTGGCAAGAAAGAATATTCCAGCACCTCTGATTCATGCTATACAGAGCTTCTACAAGTCTTGCAGAAATTATGTGAGGACAGCAAACCATAAGTCGGAAGAGTTCAGGACCACCACTGGTGTAAGACAAGGTGATATCCTATCACCTTACCTCTTCATACTCCTTATGGACGATGTCATCAAGGCATGTAAGGAGAGAACAAGAAAGTATTCAGTGGGGTACTGGAAGATGAGACAGGTCTATATTTCGGAGCTGGCATTTGTTGATGATGTTGCCCTGATTGCTAAATCAGAGGCACATCTCCAATCCAACCTGCAAGTCTGGAAGGAAGAGCTGGAGAAAAAAGGGATGGTCATAAGCAGCTCTAAAACAAAATCCATGGTGATATCACGAGAAGAAAGAAAACATCAGATTAAGCTGGGAGAACAGGTCCTGGATCAGGTCGACCACTTTAAATACCTCGGAGCTATTATAGACCGAAAGGGAGGCATCAAAGAAGAGTTGGCCACTCGAAAAGCAGCAGCTGGGAGACTTTTTATGTCTGCAGAATGGGAGAAGATCGGATACCACGACAAGCATGGGAAACAAAGAGCCAGGACCCCGAGGACACGAGGATTAGACAATCTTTGAAGGATCGAGGACTAGAATGGAACCAGGCCACGAGGAAGACAGCCGATAGGATAGTCTGGCGCTCTCTCTTCCAAACCTCTACACCTCACGGTAGAAGGGGAACGACTAAGTAAGTAAGTGTCAATGTTTAAACTTTTTCCATTCATACGTGTCATGTTTGCCTGCCAATCCTCGCGGAGATGAGTTACAGATAAACCCTGATTGGTGACAAGTCATTTTCGAGTAATGACACCCAGTATTTGTTTGCATAGGGAGTGCTGTTTAATTATCGATCTGTGGCATATTACAGACACACCTGAGACTTCGGTAATAAACATCCGGACCAGCTTGTTATAAGCAAGATAAATGTAAGGTGTAGTGGTAACCATTACCGAGAATTGACGAAAATACCAATTCGATATACGGAGAGTGACCTTTTGAATTTTACAAACGCATAAGTAATACAGAAAATTCCATGAGGAAAGTTATCATAACACGCATGATTGAATACAATTGGCTGGGCTATTTTAGATGTTATAAATAACACTTATGATTGGAGCCTGGTCAGATAGTAAAAACCACGTGCGGGGGACGAAAGTTACAATATAATCTGAAACTTTCGCCTGTTTACAGCACTGTGAAATTCACCACATCAAGAAGACAACCAGCTAGCCAGAGTAAGGAATAGGATCAGAATTCCATTTATCGGACCGGACCTTGTTTGAGCATCTTGTGGACGTATATCCCAGGAAAACTCAACCTACATTAACATGGAAATCCGGAATCCTAGGAATCTGAAACACAAAGTCAGAGTGGGAGCCTAGTGTATAGTAATACCCCAGACCGCGTGTAAGAGGCATCTTAAACAATTTGCCGTAACTATTTCTCTGAGCCAGGAGTCAGTATTCCTAAAGAGATTTTTGGGTGTGTTGCACATTTTAAAATTCTAAATTTGGCATTTGTTACCATATAAAAATTGCTAATGGATGCCAAAGTCATCTGAGGCTGGCAACCTCAGCATATAGAATGATGGTTTCATGAACCACCACTGCAAGAACTGGTAACTGCTTTATGCGGGTTTCTCATAGAGAACCAAAAGCAGAGGTAGTCCCACGATTTATATGGAGCAGGGAGTGGATGATGATAGAACTGATGTACATACTTATTATATTATCCACCTTTTCAACCAGTGCAAATGTAAAGATATTCAATATAAATGTAATCAATGGTTTCCGCTCACTGGGATTAATATTAATGCTCAGAGGGGGTAAAATTCTGAGGTTGATGGGATGGTGAAATGAAGGGGGGGGGGGAGGACATGATTGTGTGTGAGGAAACCCAACACTCAGGAGGGTATTTGTTTCTCTTCTTTCATAATAATAGTTGGTGGTACAAGTTGATGGTACTATCTCTGGAACAAAGTGTATGGTATAAGTGGCCTGCTGTCAACACTAGACACCGTCATCAGACGGGTCTTGAAGACGCTGGACCAGCTTCGTGATTACTCTTTCAGAACTTTCAGACAATTCCCTCAATATCCATAACATCACCCTGTGATAACTTTAAAAAAAAAAGAGAATTATTCATTTTACACTGTTAAATATAATTGATTATTAAATTTGTTATTTGTATATATATATACAAATTTGTAGTTGATTTAATCCTTTTGAGTGTACTGCACCTATACGTCTCAGTCACCTTAAATACATTTAAACAGAGCTACTAAATTAAGATTTTACTGAATCAAATCAGTTGGGGGCTTGAACGAGCTAAATCATACAATATATCTCTTCACAAAAGCTGTCGGGCAGATAATAAGTTAACTGTGCTAAGACATATTCAGCATTGTTCTTGATTTCGGAATATCTTGTGGAAACACCCTGAAGGTAGAAGCATCATTATCCTTCTATCTGTATCTCTGCCAAGAGTAATCTTGTGCGAAGGTCGATACATTTGAAAACCACATTAGATACTCTAGGTTTTGGCCACTGCTGGACCATCACTGCAGAGCAAAGGGGAGGCAACCCGTGATAGATACTATATCATCAGCTAGAGAAACCTTCATTGTATTGTGAAACATATGGAGATCAAGTCCCACACAAAAGAAGAATCTTCAACTCAAATGTCAAGTCAGTCCTACTATATGGCTCTGAAACATACAGAACAACAAAAAACAACAACCAAAAAGCTACAGACTTTCATAAGTGGGTGCTTGCTTAGAATAGAAGGTTTGAAACGGTATGCAAGGTCACCAGTGTGGAACCAATGACAAGAACCAGACCAGTGCAATAAGAACAAGAGATGAGAAGAAGACGCTGGTGCTGGATAGGACACACATTGAGGAAACCTGCTGATAGTAATACATGGCAGTCCTTGTTCTGGAATCCCCAGGGAATGATAGGCAGACGTAGACCAAAAAACACATGGAGACGAGAACTGGAGACAGAGGTGAAAATGATGAGGAAAACTTGGAAAGAACTTGAGCTGGTGGCACGTGACAGGAGAGCGTGGTATGTGTTTGTTGAAGGCCTATGCTCCTTGAGGAGCTAAATGGTATTGACTGATTGATTGAATGATTCTATATCACCATCATTATCAGCAAATCCCTTTATGCTCCCTGCAGAGTATGGGACCAATACTACAGCTAGCCCCTTTGCAGGAAGCTTGCCCCAAAACACTCAAGTGCTCTACGCGCAACAATTTCTGTAGAAATTAGCTGCACGTGCTACAAACCCCAAACACAACCTTATATTAGTCGTTCCACGAGACATGCCTAGGGCAGAATTAGTCCTTTTTTCTTGTCCTCTTAGAGATCCACAGGAACATAAATTATATACATACACTTGTAGAAGCCACTTGTAGAAGCCACTTCTCGATGGTTGGAAAATAAAACACTTGACCACCCTAGCCACTTGACACAAACTTGGTATCTGTCTGCAAGCGATTTACGTGAGCTCTTATTCACAACCATTTTTTTTTTAAATATTAAGAGCGCGTTTGTCATACTTAACGTGCGTGAACTCTTCACAATCACATTAAAAAGACTGAAGAACGCGTTTGTCATAATTAACTTTCGCATACTCTCGCGGGATAATGGTGAAGAAGATGCAGATAAAGATCGGTCCAAGCATACAACCTCATACATCACTCCCTCTAGTGTAAATACTAAACCTGCAGGATAGCGGAATGAGCTTGCTAATTCCGGTTTTGTAACTAGCAGTCCTGTTTAAGACTAGCCCTTTTCCTGGCTTCATCATGCTAGCTTGTAGATAACTAGTAGAAATACCCGGAGTTGAGCGAGTAAAAAAAAAAGGACCTGAACTTTTAATACATCACTTGGTTGCAGTACTTCTGGGCCACCAGGACTAACCCGCAACAGTTAATTCCCGGATTAATCCACTGACAACTATAAATCTCACCTCCAGCATATCTACTCCAATCATGTTCTCCGTTTTACCTCTCACAAACACATCTAATTCAATCATGTCTTCCATCATACCTCTAACCTCAAGCACATCTATTCCAATCTTGTCTTCCACCATACTTCTCACCCCAGCACATCTACTCCAATCATGTCCTCCACTGTACCTCTCACCTCAAGCACATCCACTCCAATCATGCCCTCCACGATATCTCTCACACCTAGCACACCCACTCCAATCATGCCCTCCACGATACCTCTCACACCTAGCACACCCACTCCAATCATGTTCTCTATCATACCTTTCGCCTCTAGCACATCTACTCCAGTTGTGTCCTCTCCACTGTACCTTCTACAGTTCGGTTAATTGGAGGGAGACCAAGAATATGTAGTTCCTCCCCTTCCATAGAGATAACTTTATCTTCTATGGCAATTAAAGCTGTATTGTAAATTTCATCACTGTAACCAATTTCTATTTCAGGGTATATTAACTGATCCTCATCAGGATTTCATCATACGAGCAGATAAGACACTAGTACTTTTCACGGCCTAGAATTAATTAACGCTGCAATAGAGTTAAATCAGGGCTCTATTGTTTTCTGTCTAACTGGTAATGGCGCTCTGATGTAACTGAAAGACTTTTGTCTAGGTTTAAAGAGACATATCTCGCTACAGGAAGTCAAACACTTGAAAGAAACCAAAATGGAGTGAGTAAAGTGGGCCAATTACAGCATTGTCAATCAATGGTTCGCAGCGTTAAAAGAACCTATTATTAATAATGACATTCACTGCACAATGTATGAATAAAGATGCGAATACAAAGGCTACATGAGCTTTCAGTGCATTGGGAAATGTATGGAGATCAAAAGAAATCAGATTCAACACAAAAATCAGATGTGCCAACCCACATGTCAAGTCAGTTCTATCGTATGGCTCTGAAACATGCAGAACAAAAACAACAACCAAAAAAGCTAGACTTTCATAAATGGATTTTTGCGTAGAATAGAAGGCTTAAAATGGTATGACAAGATCACTACTGTGTGTGATGATATTTTGGTTGTGTCCTTTTACTCCTCTTCTTTCTCTTTCTCCATTTATTTCTTCATTTTACGCACATAAAACTGTGCCCCGCCATGCCTCAATCATCGGTTGACCTCTGTTCATACTGCAATAGTGTTATTTCACGGCTAATTGACCATCCTTATCCTTAAGGATTAATTGTAATCGCTTAAGGTGTTGAACCAGATTTGACTTCGTACGGTCAACGTGAAAATGATTGTGGCCTTTTCACTAACTATTTCCGCCCTTCCCAGGCGTAGTGATTAAACACATGCGGTGGTGAATGCTTATCGTCACAATACTGAGTCAGACTACAAAGGAAGATCAGATTGTTTGTCTGACAAAAAAGTCTCTCTTTAGTGATATGTTGCCAATTTATCTGTTTGGTGACTGAAATCAGGGCAGGTGAGAATTGCGTAAGCATTTCCGCCCCGATTTTGGTAATGATAATTATAAATTAAAGCTAGTATGGGGACACAGATTAGCGATGGCAAGATTTGAGGGATAAGTTTGCAGATGGTTTCGCCAGTGTGTATACGCGTAAACGGAAAGAACATAGCCGTATATGGTTATGTTTTATTGTATGACATGATTTTCTTAGAATATCTTACACTATGAGGGTGAAAGTAATATTTACAGCCCCTGGCTCAGGGATTGGATCAATTGAGAGCAGGAAATAGACATTCGTTATGACTGGAAGTTTTGTCGGAAAACGTCATGTGAAGGCTTGGAGGAAAAATGAAATATAACCTAGCAAATTACGAGGACGAAACAGACTGCATTGCTAAACGTCAAAGTAGCAGCTCCCGAGAGAGAGCCAGAAGAGAATAGGAATTAAATTCCATACGAAAGGACCAGGCAGAGTACTTGGGCATCTTTGAAACTCAAGAAGAAAACCCGATCTTCTAAATGCACAGACTGGAGATCTAGGAATCGGAGCACCCGTCATAAGAGGGATTCTAAAATTACCCCAAGTGTTCGAGGCATCTAAGCAAGTTGCCGTGTCTATTCTAAAACTGTGCCCGGAGACTGTGTTTCCCAAATTTGGTTAAGCTGTAACATATATTTTACAAATTGAATTTGACATGTTTGTCTTGCTAGTGGCCGTAAAAGTCCATACGAGGCTGGCAACTTCAGTATATGAAAAAAGTATATTCATACACCACCACAGAAAGCGCTGGTGATTGATTGCTTCATGCTAGCTCTCACAGGGAACCAAAGGCAGAGGTAACCCCCAGACTCCGAATGGAGGAGCAGTGAATGAGTGATGATTACATCAGCATGTGCATAGTTCACATTATCATTTTGTGAGTTATATGTAAACTTAACCATGTTCCTTCAGGCTCAAGCCATTGCATTGGCCGCTGTCCAGACACAAATATTTTTTCATTAAATTAACATAAAATGTAAAGGTGATTTCTCATCATATTCCCTGAGTTATGGTGCACACTCAGGGAAGATAAATTTTCTGATAGACCTGCTGAGTCTTTGTTACTTTTGTTTCTTCTAAAGATTGTGGTACGAGGCTACAAGGTCTGATTGGGGTACGAGTCTGCAGG
Source organism: Oreohelix idahoensis (assembly GCA_024509875.1). Lineage (NCBI taxonomy): Eukaryota > Metazoa > Mollusca > Gastropoda > Stylommatophora > Oreohelicidae > Oreohelix > Oreohelix idahoensis. The sequence continues at coordinate 47,342 of JAMPIV010012258.1, forward strand.
ACCATTTGTGGTACGATTCAACGCTACGAATCTGTGATTCAGACGCTTGTTGTTGACACTAGACGGCTACGTTCGACGGGCCTGTGGAGATACTAGCACTGACCCCAGCAGAGTTACCCCCTGCAAAAATAGCTCGGGACGTGCCCTCGTCACAGAAAACGTATTGACGAAAACAGCAGCAGCGCATTCAGAGGTCTGGCAAGTCATACTTGTACAAGGCCAGCATTCTAAGAACTCTGTAACCATAATAAATTCCCACCTTAACCTCAGTGCAGACAAACTTTATTTTACAGCACATCTATGACCCATATTCATTTTACTTCTGTTAAAATAATTGATCATTAAATTTGTTACATGTTATTTTACAAAGCTCTAGTTGATTCGGTTGTTACAAAGAGAAGTGCACACGTATCTTTAATATATATCGAGCTAATAAGAAGAATTTTACTGTTAATTCAGTTGGGGGGCTTGTACGAGCTAAATTAAATTATATAACACCTCTTAACAAAAGCCGTCGGGCAGATAAAAGTTAACATTGCTAAGACAAATTCAGCATTGTTCTTGAATTGTGAAATATCTTGTGAATACTCCCTCAAGGTAGAAGCATCATCATCCTTCTATCTGCATCTCTGCCAAGAGTAATCTAGTGCGAAGGTAGATATATTTGAAGACCCCACATTAGATACTCTAGGTTTTGGCCTTTGTTGGACCATCACTGCAGAGCAAAGAGGAGGCAACCCGTGACAATGTAGAACTGATGGCAAGAAAGTGGAACAAGAGATAAGAAAAAGACACTGACGATGGATAGCACACACACACTGCGAAAACATGTTGATAGCATTACAAGGTAGTCCCTGTTCTGAAATCCCCAGGGTAAGAGAGGTAGAGGAAGAACAAAGAACACATGGAGAAGAGAAATGGAGACAGAGAAGGCGCAAATAAAATTGATAATGAATCACACATTTCAGGAATTCACGTGGGAAGTAGAGATACTACTATTATTAACTTAGAACCTCCTCAATGAATGCCATTCTTCGCCGCTCGCCTCTCCTTCTAGCCACACCCTTCGATAAAAAAAAAAAAAATTTTTAATTTCGTTACATTTTTCTCTAAAAAAAATTTCCGTATCTACTTTTATACAGCCTCCACATGCTTATCTTACCCGGATCTTTTCGATGGCTAGCTTATCCTTAATGCAACTCACTTGCTCATGCTCCTGCAGAGGTAGTCTGTAAGGCAATTTGTTTAATATGATGAGGTTGCCACCCTCAAACAAAACCTCATATTACTCACTCTTTGTGTACGAAATTCCTGAGTGTGGAGTAGTCTTATTTTTTCTTGGTATCTTCAGAGCCCCCCCCCCCCCCCCCTTTCCCCCCGGGAGAAACTAGACGGGGTCTGGAATCGGTGACACTGACGTAGAATATTTCCACTTACATGTACTATTATTTGTATGCATTGAACTTGCTTCTCTCTTTCTTTCTCTTACGTTTTCGTTCGTTTATCCTGAAGAAGGCGGTGTGGCTGTAACGTAAGCATTTTCTTTGTCCCTTGTCCTAATATAAACAAATGATCTATTTTCGTATACCCCGCCGCTCACTGTATGCCACAGAAAATGAAATGTCAAGACGCCCGGAGTTAGCACATAGCCAAAGAATAATCGACAGCAGTGGAACTTTCTGCGTAATATCATATAAGCCACCAAAAAACCTACATGTCAGCAATTAGACTGTGTCAAAAACATCTAGCAAAGAGGACACCGCCAGGTCTAAAAACAGAAAGTCAACGATTATTCTAGTTTCTAAACGACAACGTGGAGAGGAGGGTTGCTCGCATTGATTGATTAGACCTGACTCCAGCACAGGGAACGTATCACCTCAAGACACATGCGGGACTTACTTGCCTGTTACAATGACTATTTTAAAAAATGTATGCAACCAGGACCGTACTTAAATATTTGGCACCAGCGGCGGGTTCTTCCTTTGGTGCCCCTATCCCTTATAACACGCAGGAAAATGTATACTGCTTGCAGGTAGATTATTTTACACAGTGCCGAACTGTCATAATAGTGTCGGATGGATGTCACCCGGGGCGGACCGCTCCCCTCGCACCTCCCTTATTACGCCACTGTATACAACATTTTCTGAATTAAACTTTTCCAGCTCTCGCAGAACACATGAAACTAGAATAATGAGTCATCTCACTGAAGCCTACAAGTCCCCAAAACACTTAAGTGCTTGGCCATGTCCGCCGCATGGAAGTTGGACGCATCCCGAAAGACATCTTCTACGGACAACTGGCAGATGGCAAAAGAACAGTTGGGGGACCACAGCTGAGGTTCAAAGATGTGTGCAAGAAAGACATGAGGGCACTGGACATAAGTCCAGCAACGTGGGAGGATGAAGCTGCCGATCGCACCAAGTGGCGATGGTCTCTTCGGCGCCACATCATATTGGGCGAAAAGAAGCTCTCACGGCAAGCAGAAGAGAGGAGAAAACGTTGAAAGGAACAACAGGAAAATCAGCAGCTGAAGGCTGTCATGTCACCTCTGGGGCGCATTCCCATAGTCAGCTATGACTGAAGAGGCTTTTAAAAAGAAAGATATACTGAAAAAAGCATGGGCGGGAGTACTCCATATAAAATGTAAACATTATGGCAGGTCACATTAACAAACGCTACAAGTTACAGCTTGGAAACAAATAAAAAACAATACACAAGATAAAATTAAGAATACTATATATCTAAATTATAATCTCTACAGAGATATTATTCAAACTACTTGGCAAAGTCTGGGAGAAAGAGGAATGGAATTCACCGCTATACATCGGATTTGTGGACTATGAAAAGGCATTTGACAGTGTAGACAGAGAATCGCTCTGGAAATTGATGAGGCATTATGGAGTTCCCATGAAGATCACTAAATAAAGAAGACCTATGAAGGCATGACATGCATAGTTCTTCATGAAGGACAACTTACAGAACCTGCTGTGATTAGAACGGGAGTGTGACAGGGATGCCTCTTGTCTCCATTTATTTTCTTACTATAGCACGTTTCACTAGCTTTGCCCTCAAACAAATGTAACTATCTGATTAACCGTCTAACGTATTAATGCCATTTTTTGCATACGATGTTATATTGGGTTAGACCCAACAAATATATACTTTATATCTGTGCATCTTGTCCAGTTCCCATAAACGGATGAAATCCTTTGATCTTTGTCGGCATACTAATTATTGTGTATCGAGAAAAGAAATTTTACCACTTCATGCACAGATTCTGTGAATTGATTAGGCATAGGCGTGTCTACTATTACAATAATGTGGTCATCACGTTTGCAATTGAATACGTGTTGAAGATGATTTCTTAAATGATCTGCATGCGAAATACTCGTGACATTGTTTGTCATTGACATTTAATGCGCTACCAAACTGGACCTTCCTTGATCTAATTATTTCAATGGGTATCATCTCTTTGCGGTTCATAAATATCATAATGGAACGTTGCTCCTCTAATGTGCTTGTAAATAACGGTAAGGTCATCTTTAAAGAAATTAAACTTCATCCGAATCATAATCAGATGTCTCTGAGAAATTGAAAATCAATCTCGGCTGAATGAAGGACAAACCATCATTCTTCCAATATTCCTCTTCCTCTTGTAACACATGGTTCTCACTTTTCTTCCAATAATCCCTGGCTATATTGGAGATGGCGGCTTTTATAAGTATTTCAACATCTTTTAATTTGAACGTTCTATTTTCTGTTGCTACCTGTTCCTTAATTTTAGCCCATACTAATTCTATTGGGTTTAAGTGAGAATGGTAAGGAGGTAATCTTAAACATCTGTGACCATGTTCATGGATTGCCTTGTCTATGTGAAATATCTTTGTATGCTGTGTCTTTTTTTACAATTCCAAGTAATTCAGGTTCATGGACATTTCGTTGAATGGAATGTTGTTTATGGTCAGCCAAATCTTTATTACATCTTTAATACTTGGTGAATTAGAAACTTTATCTTCTGGTGCCACAACGTTGTGATATGAGGCATTGTCCATTATCAAACACCACGGTCTATCCAAGGAAGGAAGTACATGATTCACAATCCAATCCTGAAATATCTTGCCATTCATCTCTGCATGGTAATCCCTATTATCTGTGGATTTTGAAACAAATATGAGTTCAGTATTATTTAGAAGCCCATGATGGCTGCTTCCTGGATGTGCAATTATTAGGCGCTGTCCTTTGCTGCTTGGTACTAGTCTCTTAGTTGTTCCATCAGATGATTGCCATTCTCGTTCATTACTGTGGTGCGCATTGATCCAAGTTTCATCTAAATACACAAAATCATAACAATCTCTTCTCATTTCTCTGACCTCGCGTAAATATTTGCTTCTCATTGCAACTATATGAGGCTTCTCACAAATAAGGTTTCTACCACCAACATATTTTCTAAAAGTGAATCCCAAACTCCTAATAGTCCTCCATAGCGTAGATTTGGAAATATCAATGTCATTATTCTTTCTTAACCAAATTTTCAATTTCCTTAAAGTCACTGCCTCATTATTGTGAAACATATTGCAAATTTCTCTGCGGATCAATTCTCTGTCAAAATTATCCACCACTCTTGGCCTAATTTTCGTGTGTAAAACACTGGAATTAGACATTTCAGATGTCGCTATCCAGCGGTGCAATGATCGTTTGCTTATCCCCAAGGCGTGAATAGTTCTCTTTTGTGGGTTTGAAATAGAATGATATAGTTTTCCTCGAGTAGCTTCATTACAGAAATACTTTAAAATCCTATTTGTGATTTGCTGTAATGTCATAAAATGTACTCGCAGACTCATTTTTCCTTCTTAACCACACAATAATTTTTGCAGACACACCTCTGATTGACAATGTGTGCGTTGCACCGGATATAAACTGTTTTATGTTCAAGAAGTGCGATTTCACGCAATTTCACTCAAAAATCATGCCAATTGCTTGATAAACCAAAAATGTGCAAATGAGGTCGTATAATTTACTGTAGACATTTCAATATGTGTGCGTGTGATGTGTGTTGGCAAGTAGGATTTTATATTATATCGCAAAGAAACGAAAATTGAAACCAATGGCCGCATTTTAATGAAAAATTTAATTCATAGGGTCTATACCATTTCAAATTCACACACAAAATTTCACTTATATGCGTTATATATTCGCTGAGATATAGCATTTTGATGTTGGGCAAAGCTAGTGAAACGTGCTATAGCAACAGATTGGGTTATGAAAACATCGACATCACACAACAGAAATAGAATTCAATGGAATCTGACTAAACAGCTTGATGGTCTGGATTTTGCAGACGACTTGGCTCTTCTGTCCCGTAATCATAATCAGATGCAAGACAAAATAAAAATACTTGATGAGAGGTCACAACGTGGGCCTGAAAATACACAGGGAAAAGACAAAGATAATGAGAATAAATGCGAGAAAAGATAACAAGGTTGAACTTGAAGAAACACCAGTAAAAGATGTAGAATCGTATACATATCTTGGCAGCAATACAGACAAAGTTGGAGGGACAGACAGTGATATCAAAATAAGAATACAAAAAGCAAAAGCTGCATTGGGAAACATATGGAGTTCAAGAGAAATTAAGTCCAACACGAAAGTAAGAATATTCAACTCAAATGTATTGTATGGCTCTAGGACCCAAAGATGCAGCAATAGAGAATGCAGTCAGCGACCCATAGCTTGACTGCTTGCGTCAGGGTCAGCGAACCAGAGCTGACCAAGACCCTACTCCACCTCCACGTGGTGGTCCTGGAAACGGGCTGCATCACTGCAGTCTGGCTGAGAGAGTAGGGATCGAAGAGAGAAGGCAAACCCGGTGCCAAAAAATGCCGTGCTGAAGTCGGATGTGTCGGCCGAAAGGCGCAGATATCGCAGCTCCGGTGTAAACAGACACAACGCAACCAACGTCCTTTTCAGGACGAACGAGGAAGAAGGAAGAAGTATGGCTCTGAGACATGGAGAGCAACAAAAACAACAACCAAAAGGCAACAAAAACAACAACCAAAAGGCTACAAACTTTCATAAACGGGTGTTGCATACAATAGAAGGACTGAAATGGTATGACAAAGTCACAAATGTGGAATTGATGACAAGAATCACATAAGTGCCGGTGGAACAAGAGTTGAGAAGAAGATGCTGGCGATGGATAGGACACACATTGAGGAAACCTGTTGATAGCATTACAAGACAGTGCTTGTTCTGGAATCCACAGGGAAAGAGAGGAAGAGGTAGACCAAAAAACACGTGGTGAAGAGAGCTGGATACAGAGGTGAAAATGATGAGGAAAACATGGAAAGAACTTGAGCGGATGGCACGTGACAGGAAGACTTGGCATATGTTTGCTGAAGGCCTATGCTCCTAGGGGAGCGTTGATACTATTAAATTTATAATCTACATGGGGTTGAACCATTTCATGCACGAGAAATACTTCACATTTTTAGAATGCTGGCCTCTGGTAACAAAAGTACTAGGTTCAAAACAAGGTGGTGTCAAACTCCAGTCTACCCAACTGTAAATGGGTACCTATTTGCTCTTGACTTAGGGACGAGAAAGTCAGGGAACTGGCCACCCCACCTCATAGTTTTATTGTGAAGTCTGTAACACTTCATCCCACCCCTCCCCACCCCCACCCCCCACCCCACCCCCCTACGACAGTATCTGCTATGGGACTCTTCCTTTTTTAAGTCCCACAGCAAAAATACTGCCGCAGGGGAGAGAGCCGTTTGTAACTAGCTCCCTTCCTCGCTACCTTTGCCTTCCCTCACTCAATGGCAGTCAGGTACCAATTAAGCTGAGTAAACCGGAGAGGAGTATTGTACTGGCAAAGGAGTTAGAATGCAAGCCTCTCGTGTGCTTCGAAATGCAACAGCATCATGCTCCAGTCTACTCAGCCCTAAATGGGAACCCGACTCTGCTCTTGAGTTAAAGAAGGCAAAGGCAGCGAGGAAGGGAATTGGTCAGCCAATCTCTCAAAGCTGGACCTAGTATAGTTAACTCTCAAACACCTCGCTCCCTTACGGCAGTATCAGCTATGGGACTACCTTTACCTATATTTTGAGACTGGAGCGGTACGCTACCAGGTTTCAAAGCCGGTAACTTTGCCTTGGGAAGCAGATGTTCTAACCACTCTGCCAATCGGCGCTTGCTAAAAACAACAAAGACCTGAAATGGATGGCCCAGGGGAGGAACGCTTGGCGTGAAGGCCTATGCTTCACAGGATGTGTCGATGGGTCATGAATGAATGAATGAATGAATGAATGAAAAGATGATGGCTGTATGCTCCATGGGGAGCGAAAACAGAAAATGACCAGTTAAAATGATTTAAAGCAGGTCAGTAATCCTTATGTTAGCCACAAACCCTAAACTGTCAAAGGATGCACTACAGTGTGACAAAACGTCTGAACATGCTCTTTTGTGTGATCTCCCACACCTTCAGCCCTCCGGCAGTATCCTTTATTTTTCTTCAGTTTTCTCACTCATCGCTTTTATTTGGCATAAATCATGCCTTTTCATTTGTATTTTCACTATTTTGCTCTATGCTGGACATAGCATGGTGAAGTCTCTAACACGCCACTCCCCTATGGCAGTATTTGCTACGGGAGTAATTCTTATCTTATTGTGTCGCATCCACGCTTCACCAAGACGTGTTAAGTTACGCCAGGTTATTAGACGGTCAGCGACAGTATTTTATCACAATATCGGTCTGACCATCTTTTCAAGCGACAAGGAGTGTTAAATAGAACCAGATTTGTTTGTCTGGCGAAACACATGATAACCCGTGCACGAGGCGGAACTTATGACGTAAGCGCTTCCGGGTCATCCTTGCTACACCAACAATACCATCTGTGTTACACCTGTGGGCAGACAAGAGTGATATAATCGCTTCCGGTCACTTGTTTAAAAAGTAATCATGGATTTATTACATTTTAGACAATATGAGTCTACAAATGTGTTGGTGAGAGTGTATGCAAGACATCATATTACCATATATGGGAGACGTGACCTTTGGCAAAATTTTCCGTGTAGGAAATATTTGGAAAGTGCCACACCCGACCTGTTTGAAATGATTGGATCTTTCTGATTAGATTCATAACATCATTGGAGGGAATATAGGCTGACAATTTCACAGTTTTATTTCTCTGTGATTTGCACGCTCGCCAAGACAACATCAGACCTTCGCCAGAGTGAAGAACTAGATTCATAATTCCTATTTGTTATCCGGACCTTTTATTGGAGAACCAGATAAGACTTATAAAGCACAGGAAATCTCTTTCAAATTTTAATAAGGAAAACCGGGACTAGGAAACTGAAGAAACACGGAGTCAGAAGGGGCAATCTATTGTAAAATTAAAAGAAATCCCAGACACGTGTAAGAGAAAGATTCGTCTCTTTTATTCATCTGTGCGACAAGTCTGTAGCCAGGATTGGCGTAAGTTGTGATTTACATTTCATATTTTATTACTAACATGTGAACTAACATACATATGTATATATTACCATGTGAAGTTTAATGTGTGAAACTCGCTATTGGATGTCAAAGTCATTTGAGGCTGGCAACCTCAGCGTATAGAATGATGATTCATGAACCACCACTGCACGGGCTGGTGATTGCTTTATTGATAGTTTCGTAAAGAGAACTAAAAGCATAAAGTAGTTCCAGGTTCCCTATGGAGCAGGGAGGGAAAGATGAAAGACATGATGTACATTCTAAGCATAAGACTTACATTTTCAAAGCAGTGTAAATGTCCCTATAAACATATTCACTTTAAAATTAATGTAAGGTTTCACGCTTTAAACCAGCGTAAATGTCTATGTGAAAATATTCATTTTAAATTAATAGAAGTTTCAAACTTTTCCACAAGTGTAAATGTAAAGGAAACATAAATGAATTTATATTGTGAACACTTTTCAAACAGTGGAGATGTAAATGTAAAACATATTATATCTGTACGTTCAGCCTTTTCATTTAAATGTAATGTAAAGCTAAAGCTATTCAGTTTAAATGTAAAGGAAGTTTTATCCCGAGGGATTAAATTTAATTGTTATCGAGGGTAAATTCTGACATGGGATGGTAGAATAGAAGAAGGAGGGGGAGGGGGGAGGGGGGCGATCAACATAACTGTGTCGGGAGAACGAAATACTCAGAAGAGCGTTTCGTTTCTATTTCTGTTACCAGTTATTGGTGGTACCAGCAGAAAGGACCATTTCAGGCACAAGCAGGGACAAGCGGTTTACGCATTAAACTGATTCCGTACGCAAGATCTTTTAAAAGATGCAATGGCCGACCGCTGGGACCGCAAGATCTTTTAAAAGACGCTGATTTATTTCGTTGTTTCTTTCTATTCTGATATTTTATACTGCCCGGAATTTATCTCGAACGGAAGTAAACACAAAACTGGGCTAATTTCAACAAGCTTCAACGTCTTTTATTTGCGTTTGAAGGGATTTTTTCACATTTATCTTCATCTTTAATCGTGTTTTGTCGTACCGCCATAATGGCCGAAAAACACACAGGATATGTTACCAATATGTGAGCAGTGAACAAACTGTGTGATCAACCATAACTTTCTTACTTTTTCTGTGTTTCTAAATGGATTACCTGCACAAAGAGAGCAGTGAAACTGTATTGTGATAACAATTTATGTTACAAGCCTTACGTAAGTCGAAAATTTTTGTTCAAAATTTCAAGTTATCTTTTTTCCGTGTACATGTTATCTGTTATAACATAAACATAACATAAAATTAGCTAGAAAGGCATATGGATTTATATTGTTCATCCAATGTACTTTAATTTGATATATAATATGTTATACTTAACTCATGATTAGACACACATTGTCAGTAAACATAAATTATGTATGTGTAAATTTTTGGGGCTTAAAAATAATTCCGTCCAGAGCTGAAAATAATTACGTACGGAAAGAGTTAAGACGGCAGACCAGCTTTGAAGACTCTCCTAGACTTTCCTGGGAAACGAGCTTCACCCTACAAACCTTGACCAGACACGAGTGACAGCAGTGTACAGAAAACCTACCCATCAAGAGGAGCATTAGAATCATCATTGGCACCTAAGTTAACCTATATGTTGCCACTTGAACTTTTTATAACCCCACACTACCATCACCAACGTGATGAGTAACTTTTCTTGATTCATAACAATTCAAATTATTTTCCAACTGTTAAAACCTAAAGTGATTATTAAATTTTGTTATTTGTAATGTTACAAATTTAACTTCGATTCAATCCTTTTAAATGTACTACATGTTTGTCTCAGTCAAAGTTACTATACACACACTCTAAACAGAGCTATATATATTATAATAATAATTCCACTGATTAACTCAGCGGTGGGAGCTTAACGAGCTAGAAATAAACCATTGCAAAATTCTTCATAAAAGTGTCGGCAGATTATAGAATTAACGTGCTTAGCGACAGCCAGCATTGTTTTCGCTTATCTGAATATCTTGTGAAGACTCCCATGTAATAGAAGCTTTACTACTCTTCTATCTACATTTCTGCCAAGAGTAATCTTGTGTAAAGATAGACTCCATTGAAGCCCATACTAGATACTCTTGAGTTTTGGCCACTGTTGGACCACTACTGCAAAGCAGGGGAGGCAATACCATCACATCCAGGTCTATAACATCCTATACGAACACCCGAAAACCACTGAAAACCGAAACATTCTGAAAACCGAAAGTTTCTACAGGCTACGTTTACATTTTGGGCGATTTCTGACTATTCTAGGCTAATTTTTTTTTAAAGTCACATATCAGGCGACTTTAGATATTTTGGGCGACTTGGGCTACTTTTCGATCGAGATTTTGGCGATATCTAAAAACCGAAAGAATCCGGTTTCCGAAACAAAGCAGTCCCTGTGGATTTTGGATAAAGGGTTACACAGACCTGTTCTTTAAAATACAGCATTTACTTTTCTCTATTAACATCTGTTTTCTTTGTCTAACGCTGGAGCATAGTGGACGCACATTCGAAATAGTTAGCGTCTTAAATCCAGTGAATTAAAAAGGAAAAAGTCATCTGACAGCCAATAGATACACAGATCAGTCATGTGACAGCCAATAGATTCACAGATCAGTCATGTGACAGCCAATAGATACACAGATCAGTCATGTGACAGACAATAGATACACAGATCAGTCATGTGACAGCCAATAGATGCACAGATCAGTCCTCTTGCTGCCAACAGATATACAGATTAGTCACCTTACAGAAAATAGATACACAGAACAGTCATCTTACAGCAGAATACATATATAGACCAAACAGCCATTTGAGAACAAAACAGTTAGACAGATTGCAAGGTCCTCTTACAGCCAGTAGACACACAGACCAAACAGTAATCTTACAGTAGAAAAGACACACAGATCAATCAGTCATCTTATCTCACAGTCCAGATAATGGTCAATCAGTCATCTTATTACACAACCAAGATGATTAATCAGTCATCATCTATAACACAATCAACATAAAAATCAATTTAATTTAGAGCACAATCAACCTAATAATCAATCAGTCAGTATCTTCACAATCAACCTAATAATCAATCAGTCAGTATCTTATCACACAATCAAGATAGTAATCAATTAGTCATTATCACATTGCACAAATAAGATAATTATAATTCATTCATCTCCTTAAAGTACAACAGACGCACATTTGGGAAAAGAAAAGTCATTACTTGATTGCAGTGGTGATACACACTGAACAGTTATCTTCAATCTGAGGACAACAAAATTCCCCCCCCCCCCCTCCCCCCTATAAAAAAACCATCATCAATACCTTTTAGATTTCCAAGAAGCAAATGCCTTAACAAACACATGCCCAATCCCTGCTGTAGTGTACCATCAGCTCAAGTTCTTCTCATGCCTTCCTCATCATTTTTCTTTCTGTCTCCAGTTCTCTTCTCCATGAGTTAAAAACAATCATCATGCTTGCTTAGTAATCCTGTTTGCTGTTCTACACTGTTTTTGATTTTTTCCCCATTGTTCAAAATGAACCACTGACTATTGTTACCACCAACACGTTGTGACATTTGCTTTATTTTCTGCTGGAATGTTCGGTGCTGTCAACAGCCAAAGGCTCCCTACTTCATCACCCTTTAAGCTCCCCAAGGAGCATAGGCCTTCAACAAACTTATACCAGGTCTTCCTGTCCTGTGCCATCCGCTCAAAGTCTTTCCATGTCGTCTTCATTCTTGTCCTGTATGCCTGAAGTTCTCTTCTCCATGTGTTCCTTGGTCTACTTCACCAAAACAAAAGGGTTTTAGTCTGGGAAAATTAGGAGCTTGTACCAAAAGCGAAGGCTTGGCGTAGTTTCGGGGGGTGTGTCTCTGAAGAAACCTGTTGATAGCATTACAGGGCAGTCCTCATTCTGAAATCCTCAGGGTAAATAATGTGGTGCAGGGAGATGAAAAAAACTTGGGCTGGGATCTATAATGATTAGTTAATCAATCAGTAAAAATATGTGTAATCAATCATTTGATAAAACAAATGTAAGTCAATTATTACATTTTTAGCAATGTTTATGTTTTTTTGCTTAAATGCGAGAGCATTTCTTATGTTAGAGGTTTGTGGTATGGAATTTGACAAGTATGGTCAATTATAATAAATTGTTTGGCTGTAAAATTTCAGTATTTTCATTATATTTTTGGGAGGAAGTTGCCTTATAACAAGTAAAACAAATAAAGTCTTTGGTGTCTTAAAAAAAAAATATTTGAATTTTTAATAATTTATCAGGTAATTTCCTATTACTCGTACCTTTTTGCTCCGCAGTGAATATGTGTAGATATGTCTTGTTTCATAGCAGTTATGGTTAGGTTTAGGGTTAGTATTAGGGTTAGGATTAGGGTTAACACTAACCTTAACCCAAACCCTAATCCTAACTGCTACGAAAGAACACTTAACTACACATATTCACTGCGGAGCAAAAAGGTACGAGTAATAGGAAATTACCATTTATCAAATTGTTTGAACATGATCGATTGATTAATCGATAAAGATTTTTTTAAATCAAACTCAGCCCTACCAAAAAACAATGATGAAGCATACATGCCACATGCTATGGTTTACCCATAATCTGTACAAGGTGTTTGCGTTTTCAGATGTGTACACCCTGTACATAATTTCTGTACAGGTTTTCTAACCCATTCCCCTTATTACTGTGTCTCAGAGTTCTTTTACAAAGGTCCTATTGAACACAGGATTTCCCAGTCAGTGATAATTAAACACAGAAATAGACTAAATGATGACACCATCACATTATTTTTACAGTGTAAAATAAACTCAGACATTTATTGTTTGGGTTTTAAAATAAGTGAAGACCTGCTTTAAAAGGCAAAGTCCCCGTACCTCATTTATAATGCAGCCCACTGTAATTGAAAATATTTTTACACGAATTAACTCTTTTGATATGTTTTTTTCAGTCTTTGTACAGGTTTTGCGGGTCTTTGTACAGGGTTTTGGATTTTCATCTCCGAGGTATGGCATGTATGATGAAGAGAGTTGGGGTAAAAAATGGAAGGGAAAAACAAGACATGTAAAGACCTTGAGCAGATGGTAATAGATAGGAGGACTTGGGGTTGAATTCATTGAATGCCTATGCTTCGTGGGGAGCTGAAGGATCCTGAATGAATTAATTATCTGGGTCAGTTAGATCAGGGGTTCTCCACGTTTTCTGCTCATGGCCCCCTTCTGAGCCTCATCTACCACTACCTCCCCTCATAGCCGCTGTTAGCTAGAAAAAGGTACTTTACCATCTTACTGTGGCCTCCTAGAAATATGGCATGGCCCCTTGGGGGGAGGGGGGGAGGGCATATGGTCCACGTTGAGAACCAATGAGTTAGAGTAAGCCTGTAAGAGTTTTTATCAGGAATGAGTTTCAAATCTGATATGTTTACTCACCTTTGCGTAATCATGATCATCATCAGCTTCTGGATCATAACGTTCAGCAGAAACTGAAAAAAAAAATTTGAAACAAACAATAAGTAACGAGGCAGGGCTTAACAACACGAGGCACATACAGAGCACACAGCCCCAACTAGGCTTGGATAAATACAGTAAGGAATGAGGCTTAATGATACAAGAGGCTCAACACAACAACACAGACTTAGATAAACACACAAAGCAATGAAATTTAATGAAGCTGGAGGCTCCACACAAGCTCATATAAGTACAGTAAAGAATGAAGTTTAATGATGCCAGAGGCTCCACATAACATCAAATAAATAAAGTAAGGGATGAGGCTTAATGAGGAGGCTCAACACAACCTCAAATAAATACAGTAAGGAACGAATCTGAATGCTGCCAGAGGCTCCACACATCCTCAAATACTTAAAATAAATGATGAGGCTTAATGCAGAGGCTCAATATAACCTCAAATAAATACAGTCAGTAACTGAGATTAATGAGGAGGCGCAACCACCTCACTGTAAAAGGGGAAGGACTAAGTAAGTACGTACTTCTGAGATGTGTCATTCATTCCATGTGTTTAACGTGCCCAGGTACTTGAAACTAACTGACTTGTTTTTAAACTGATCCATTTAAATTGATAGTGCATTCCTCGAGAAGTCATTTTCTTTGAGACAACCATTATTTTTGTCTTTTTTGCACTTTGATAGTGCAATCCAGAGAAATAATTTTCCTCAAGATGACCATTACTTCTCTCTTTTTGCTATTAAGGCTAATAGCAAGATGGATACTTTTATCATAATTTCTAGTACTTTATGGTTTATCATTTACTGTGTAATAAATATGGCTTTAATAGTTAACAAATGATAAATGTTAACTTTTCAATTTATTTGCAATGTCTCAGTGTTATTTTGGTTAATATTGGAGTTAAATACTGGGGAAGAAAGAAAAGCACCAGTACATTTTACCGAACTTGGATAAGAATGATTATACATGGGCTTAACAGCCTAGTCATGTAAAACTAAACCGCTCAAGGAACCACAAAGATGAAAGTCTGTAGTTTTTTTAATTGTTGTTTGTAATGTATTTTATCAATTACTGCACTGATAAAGCTACTTTATTAATAACTGCAAGGCAGATGATACTTTTCAAATGATAAGATCACAACTGAACAAACACCCCTACAAGATGTAGAATCATACATATATATATATATATATATTGGCAGATACATAGCTGAAGCTTAGACAGAGATATCAAAATACATGGTAATGGGAAATTTATGGAAATCAAAAGGAATTAAGTCCGACACAAAAATGAGAATCTTCAACTCAAATGTCAAGTCAGTCCTATTGTATGGCTGTTATCCTGTGCCATCCCATTCAAAGTCTTTCATGTCTTCTTTTTCCCTTTAATTTCTGCTTCCAGTTCTCTTCTCCATGTGTTTGTGTGTGTATTTTTTTTGGGTCTTCCTGTAAGTTTTCTTAACCTGGTGATTGCCTTGCAAATGCTATCAAAAGATATCCTCAATGTGTCATCCCTGCTAGCACCTCCTTTTGTTCCACTAGCACCTGTCAGTTCATGTATTCAGTTTCAAGCTGGAGACCTTGTCATACCATTATTTCCTTCTCTTCCTTGCCAGCACCCATGTAAGAACGTCCACAACTTCTTGGTTGTTGCTTTTGACACAAATAAGTCTGACTGAACATTTGATATGAAGATTCTGATGTTTGAAGATTTACATTAAAAGTCAATTTAAAATATTCTAAAGATGCTTTCACTGTGCAATTATACATAATATAATAGATTAAGGGGCCGAAATACTTCATCAAAGGGGAGATCAGATTGCCTCCTGTTGTATCACTCTGTATAGAGTTTCCTATCATCATAGTATGACAAATATTATTTTATATTTTAAAATATGCAGATGTTACTGCTATTGTAATAAGTGGTTGATGTGTCCAGAATATATGGCTTGTAGGTAGATGTTAGTAAATCAGAGAGTAGTGTTTTTTTGTGCATGTAGTCTTGTTTTTAACTGGCAGAGCAGATAAAGGAAAAATGAGATGATCTCAATCACTGCAAAAAAACACAAATAAATAACAAGTATCTATTTCACTAGACTGGGAAATACACAGCAATCA
Organism: Oreohelix idahoensis; assembly: GCA_024509875.1. NCBI lineage: Eukaryota > Metazoa > Mollusca > Gastropoda > Stylommatophora > Oreohelicidae > Oreohelix > Oreohelix idahoensis. The sequence continues at coordinate 63,462 of JAMPIV010012258.1, forward strand.
AATGAAATCAAGTTCAACACGTAAATAAGAACCTTCTTCAACTCAAATGTCAAGACAGTACTATTGTGTGATTCTGAAACATTGGCAACAATAAACATGAGTATAATGATCTATGCCATTGTTTAAGATTATCTGTGCCACTGTTTAAGATGTTTTAAGTCACTGACAAAGATGATCTATGCCACTGTTTAAGATGAGATCTGCCACTGTTTAAGATGATTTAAGTCACTGACAAAGATGATCTATGCCACTGTTTAAGATGATATCTACCACTGTTTAAGATGATTTAAGTCACTGACAAAGATGATCTATGCCACTGTTTAAGATGATATCTGCCACTGTTTAAGATGATTTAAGCCACTGAAAAGATGATCTATGCCACTGTTTAAGATGATTTAAGCCACTGACAAAGATGATCTATGCCACTGTTTAAATGATATCTGACATTGTTTAAGATGATTTAAGCCACTGACAAAGATGATCTATGCCATTGTTTAAGATCATATCTGCCATTGTTTAAGATGATATCTGCCATTGTTAAAGATTATTTAAGCCACTGTCTAAGATGATTTATGCCATTGTTTAAGATGATTTAAGCCACTGACAAAGATGATCAATGCCACTGTTTAAGATGATATCTGCCACTGTTTAAAATGATTTAAGCCACTGAAAAAGATGATCTATTCTATGCCGCTGTTTAAGATGATATCTGCCATTGTTTAAGATGATTTAAGCCACTGACAAAGATGATCTTTGCCACCGTTTAAGATGTTTTAAGCCACTGACAAAGATGATTTAAGCCACTGACAAAGATGATCTGTGCCACTGACAAAGATGATCTATGCCACTGTTTAAGATGATTTAAGCCACTGTCTGAGATGATTTATGCCACTGTGTAGGATGATCTAAGCCAGTGCTCCGCAACCTTTTTTCACTTCGCGGCACATTAAAAGTGCATTTCAAAATTCCACGGCACACTTAAAGTGTGTTTCAAAATTCCACGACATACTAAAGTATTTAAATAGGTGGGTATGGCAGATATTTGAAAATTTGATGCAATCGTAAGACAATGCTCCCTACATTTTTTTGATGGACTGGTGGATGATAATTAATTAACTTTTTTTTTTGTAAAATTGTACGAGTTTCTTTCATAATATTTTATCATGACATATAATTTTGTACACAATTATGTGATGTATCTGTCTGGTGTCACTGCACTGAGGAACACCAGTTGTAGAGCACTGCTCTAAGCCACTGTGTAAGATTATCTATGCAACTGTTTTAAATGATCTTTGTCACTGTTTAATATAATCTATGACACTGTTTAAGATGATCTATGACACTGTTTAAAATAATCTATAACACTGTTTATGATGATCTATGACACTGTTTAAGATGATCTATGATACTTTTCAAGAGGATCTATGACTCTGTTTAAGTTGACATATGACACTGTTTAAGGTGATCTATGACATTGTTTAAGGTGATCTATGACATTGTTTAAGATGATCTATGACACTGTTTAAGTTGACCTATGACACTGTTTAAGGTGATCTATGACACTGTTTAAGCTGACCTATGACACTGTTTAAGATGACCTATGACACTGTTTAAGTTGACCCACGACACCATTTAAGTTGACATATGACACTGTTTAAGTTGACATATGACACTGTTTAAGGTGATCTATCACAATGTTTAAGATGATCTACGCCACTTTTTTAGATGATCTGTGACACTTTTTAAGATGATCTATGTCTTTTTAGATAATCTATGACACGGTTTAAGATGATCTATGTCATTTTAGATAATCTATGACATGGTTCAATATGATCTATGTCATTTTAGACAATCTATGACATGGTTTAAGATGATCTATGTCATTTTAGATAATCTATGACACTGTTTAAGATTATCTATGTCATTTTAGACAATCTATGATACAGTTTAAGATGATATATGCCACTGTTTAAGAAGATCTATGACACTGCTAACCCGATCAGCGTTGATAGATACTAAGTCCTGAAAAGGACTAACATTATCTATCTGCTAGCATAAAGCCCTAAAAAGGACTCGCCAGCTATGTCAACGCTAAGCCACTGTTTAAGATGATCTAAGACACTGTTTAAGATGATCTAAGACACTGTTTAAGGTAATCTAAGTCACTGTTTAAGGTATTCTAAGCCATGGTTTAAGATGATCTAAGACACTGTTTAAGATGATCTAAGCCACTGTTTAAGATGATCTAAGACACTGTTTAAGATGATCTAAGCCACTGTTTAAGGTAATCTAAGTCACTGTTTCAGGTAATCTATGCCACTGTTTAAGATGATCTAAGACATTGTTTAAGGTAATCTAAGCCACTGTTTAAGATGATCTAAGCCACTGTTTAGCAGTAATCTAAGCCACTGTTTAAGATGATCTAAGACACTGTTTAAGATGATCTAAGCCACTGTTTAAAATTATCTATTACACTGTTTGAGATTGTATATACCACTGTTTTAAGATGAGCTATGTCAATGTTTAAGATGATCTATCCTACTGTTTAAGATGACCTACGCCACTGTTTGCCCCTTGTAGTCCGCAGGGGTCTCTGAAGGGACAGAAGAATAATAGGACTATACACCTTCAGGCATGTCGTACAAGGCAACTAATATGAGGCTGTGCAGGGGGGTGGGCAATCTCATCAAATAAATAAATTGGCACAGAAACCACTGCTGCAGGACCATGTGACTGCTTGACGCAGGCTTCCTGCAAGGGGATCAACTGTAGTCGTGGCTCCATAAGGAGTAACAAAGAGTATGATGATGATGGAAATATCCAGACAAATAAAGAGGAATGTGAGGTTGATGAAATGGCATGTGCTGTGAATAGGACCTACAGTGGTGGCTCCATGTTCCTCAAGGTGTGCAGTGGAAAATGATGAAGGGGCCACCTTCTAAGATGGCCTGTTCACACTGTTTAACATGAGCTGTGCCGCTGTTTAATATGACCTGTGCTGCTGTTTAATATGATCTGTGCTGTTTAACATGACCTGTGTGGCTGTTTAACATGACCTCTGCTGCTGTTTAACATGACCTGTCACCATTTAGCATGACGTGTGCCACTGTTTAACATGACCTGTGACACTGTATAACATGATCTGTGCCACTGTTTAACCTGATCTGTGCCACTGTTTAACATGACCTGTGCCACTGTTTAACATGACCTGTGCTGCTGATTAACATGACCTGTGCCGCTGATTAACATGACCTGTGCTGCTGTTTAAGACAATAAAATTCATTTAAGTGTACTTAGTGTAAAGAATAATAAATACCTTGATGGATATATATATATGCAAGTGAGTATGTAACACCTCTTCATATTAAGAGACAATTAAAAATAATATATATATTTCCTATTCAGTCCATACCTGATTTCCTTCTATCCCTTGACTGTGGAGCTAATGAGGAAAACAAATATACAAAGAATTAATGGTAAGTGATAACTGTAAAATTAGAAGAGTAATTCAACAATTATACATTCTGCTACACTCAAGTTAATCACTGCAGTAATGTGTTTCTGCTCATCTGGTTTAGCAGTAAGAGCATTTTCCTCTCACGGCAGTTACCTGGTTCCAGGATCGAAAACTGATAGTACCAAGCTCTAGTCTACCCAGCTGTAAATGAGTACCTGACTCTGCTCTTAAAATAGGGAACTGATCCACCTCTATTCAATCAGCCTTTGAATGTAATACAATGTTGTGCCTAAATTCTAATTTTGCATTTAAAACTCTATCATCATCATCACCAGTTCACTTCAGCTCTTAGTGGAGCACAGGTCTTTAACAAGTTCACACCAAATCTTCCAGTCCTGTCTTTAACAAGTTCACACCAAATCTTCCAGTCCTGTCTTTAATAAGTTCACACCAAATCTTCCAGTCCTGTCTTTAACAAGTTCACACCAAATCTTCCAGTCCTGTCTTTAACAAGTTCACACCAAATCTTCCAGTCCTGTCTTTAACATGTTCACACCAAATCTTCCAGTCCTGTCTTTAACAAGTTCACACCAAATCTTCCAGTCCTGTCTTTAACAAGTTCACACCAAATCTTCCAGTCCTGTCTTTAACATGTTCACACCAAATCTTCCAGTCCTGTCTTTAACAAGTTCACACCAAATCTTCCAGTCCTGTCTTTAACAAGTTCACACCAAATCTTCCAGTCCTGTCTTTAACAAGTTCACACCAAATCTTCCAGTCCTGTCTTTAACAAGTTCACACCAAATCTTCCAGTCCTGTCTTTAACATGTTCACACCAAATCTTCCAGTCCTGTCTTTAACAAAAAGGTAAAGGTAAAGGAACCCGTTACACGCCCATTGAGGCATATTGGGAATATGGTGTTAGGCCCATATTATCTTGACCGTCGGCACACTAGGGGTGATGTGGTCGGCATCACGCCGGCCACCTTAACCTTCCCAGAGTTGCTCTGGTACCCATTTGGGGCTGGGTCGACCCAGGAGCCGTTTGTGGCCTAAAAAATTCCCGCCTCATCCGGGGATCGAACCATAGACCACTGCGCTAGGAAGCCAGTGCACTAACCACTATGCTACCGCGGCTCCCTATGTCTTTAACAAGTTCACACCAAATCTTCCAGTCCTGTCTTTAACAAGTTCACACCAAATCTTCCAGTCCTGTCTTTAACAAGTTCACACCAAATCTTCCAGTCCTGTCTTTAACAAGTTCACACCAAATCTTCCAGTCCTGTCTTTAACAAGTTCACACCAAATCTTCTAGTCCTGTCTTTAACAAGTTCACACCAAATCTTCCAGTCCTGTCTTTAACAAGTTCACACCAAATCTTCCAGTCCTGTCTTTAACAAGTTCACACCAAATCTTCCAGTCCTGTCTTTAACATGTTCACACCAAATCTTCCAGTCCTGTCTTTAACATGTTCACACCAAATCTTCCAGTCCTGTCTTTAACAAGTTCACACCAAATCTTCCAGTCCTGTCTTTAACATGTTCACACCAAATCTTCCAGTCATGTCTTTAACAAGTTCACACCAAATCTTCCAGTCCTGTCTTTAACAAGTTCACACCAAATCTTCCAGTCCTGTCTTTAACAAGTTCACACCAAATCTTCCAGTCCTGTCTTTAACAAGTTCACACCAAATCTTCCAGTCCTGTCTTTAACATGTTCACACCAAATCTTCCAGTCCTGTCTTTAACATGTTCACACCAAATCTTCCAGTCCTGTCTTTAACAAGTTCACACCAAATCTTCCAGTCCTGTCTTTAACATGTTCACACCAAATCTTCCAGTCCTGTCTTTAACAAGTTCACACCAAATCTTCCAGTCCTGTCTTTAACAAGTTCACACCAAATCTTCCAGTCCTGTCTTTAACAAGTTCACACCAAATCTTCCAGTCCTGTCTTTAACATGTTCACACCAAATCTTCCAGTCCTGTCTTTAACAAGTTCACACCAAATCTTCCAGTCCTGTCTTTAACATGTTCACACCAAATCTTCCAGTCCTGTCTTTAACATGTTCACACCAAATCTTCCAGTCCTGTCTTTAACATGTTCACACCAAATCTTCCAGTCCTGTCTTTAACAAGTTCACACCAAATCTTCCAGTCCTGTCTTTAACATGTTCACACCAAATCTTCCAGTCCTGTCTTTAACATGTTCACACCAAATCTTCCAGTCCTGTCTTTTACATGTTCACACCAAATCTTCCAGTCCTGTCTTTAACAAGTTCACACCAAATCTTCCAGTCCTGTCTTTAACATGTTCACACCAAATCTTCCAGTCCTGTCTTTAACAAGTTCACACCAAATCTTCCAGTCCTGCCTTTAACAAGTTCACACCAAATCTTCCAGTCCTGTCTTTAACATGTTCACACCAAATCTTCCAGTCCTGTCTTTAACAAGTTCACACCAAATCTTCCAGTCCTGTCTTTAACATGTTCACACCAAATCTTCCAGTCCTGTCTTTAACATGTTCACACCAAATCTTCTAGTCCTGTCTTTAACATGTTCACACCAAATCTTCCAGTCCTGTCTTTAACAAGTTCACACCAAATCTTCCAGTCCTGTCTTTAACATGTTCACACCAAATCTTCCAGTCCTGTCTTTAACATGTTCACACCAAATCTTCCAGTCCTGTCTTTAACATGTTCACACTAAATCTTCCAGTCCTGTCTTTAACATGTTCACACCAAATCTTCCAGTCCTGTCTTTAACAAGTTCACACCAAATCTTCCAGTCCTGTCTTTAACATGTTCACACCAAATCTTTCAGTCCTGTCTTTAACATGTTCACACCAAATCTTCCAGTCCTGTCTTTAACATGTTCACACCAAATCTTCCAGTCCTGTCTTTAACATGTTCACACCAAATCTTCCAGTCCTGTCTTTAACAAGTTCACACCAAATCTTCCAGTCCTGTCTTTAACATGTTCACACCAAATCTTCCAGTCCTGCCTTAACATGTTCACACCAAAACTTCCAGTCCTGTCTTTAACAAGTTCACACCAAATCTTCCAGTCCTGTCTTTAACATGTTCACACCAAATCTTCCAGTCCTGTCTTTAACAAGTTCACACCAAATCTTCCAGTCCTGTCTTTAACAAGTTCACACCAAATTTTCCAGTCCTGTCTTTAACATGTTCACACCAAATCTTCCAGTCCTGTCTTTAACAAGTTCACACCAAATCTTCCAGTCCTGTCTTTAACATGTTCACACCAAATCTTCCAGTCCTGTCTTTAACATGTTCACACCAAATCTTCCAGTCCTGTCTTTAACATGTTCACACCAAATCTTCCAGTCCTGTCTTTAACATGTTCACACCAAATCTTCCAGTCCTGTCTTTAACATGTTCACACCAAATCTTCCAGTCCTGTCTTTAACATGTTCACACCAAATCTTCCAGTCCTGTCTTTTAACATGTTCACACCAAATCTTCCAGTCCTGTCTTTAACATGTTCACACCAAATCTTCCAGTCCTGTCTTTAACATGTTCACACCAAATCTTCCAGTCCTGTCTTTAACATGTTCACACCAAATCTTCCAGTCCTGTCTTTAACATGTTCACACCAAATCTTCCAGTCCTGTCTTTACCATGTTTCACACCAACCCTTCCAGTCCTGTCTTTAACATGTTCACACCAAATCTTCCAGTCCTGTCTTTAACATGTTCACACCAAATCTTCCAGTCCTGTCTTTAACATGTTCACACCAAATCTTCCAGTCCTGTCTTTAACATGTTCACACCAAATCTTCCAGTCCTGTCTTTAACACCAATGTTCACACCAAATCTTCCAGTCCTGTCTTTAACATGTTCACACCAAATCTTCCAGTCCTGTCTTTAACATGTTCACACCAAATCTTCCAGTCCTGTCTTTAACATGTTCACACCAAATCTTCCAGTCCTGTCTTTAACATGTTCACACCAAATCTTCCAGTCCTGTCTTTAACATGTTCACACCAAATCTTCCAGTCCTGTCTTTAACATGTTCACACCAAATCTTCCAGTCCTGTCTTTAACATGTTCACACCAAATCTTCCAGTCCTGTCTTTAACATGTTCACACCAAATCTTCCAGTCCTGTCTTTAACATGTTCACACCAAATCTTCCAGTCCTGTCTTTAACATGTTCACACCAAATCTTCCAGTCCTGTCTTTAACATGTTCACACCAAATCTTCCAGTCCTGTCTCTTTAACATGTTCACACCAAATCTTCCAGTCCTGTCTTTAACATGTTCACACCAAATCTTCCAGTCCTGTCTTTAACATGTTCACACCAAATCTTCCAGTCCTGTCTTTAACATGTTCACACCAAATCTTCCAGTCCTGTCTTTAACATGTTCACACCAAATCTTCCAGTCCTGTCTTTAACATGTTCACACCAAATCTTCCAGTCCTGTCTTTAACATGTTCACACCAAATCTTCCAGTCCTGTCTTTAACATGTTCACACCAAATCTTCCAGTCCTGTCTTTAAACATGTTCACACCAAATCTTCCAGTCCTGTCTTTAACATGTTCACACCAAATCTTCCAGTCCTGTCTTTAACATGTTCACACCAAATCTTCCAGTCCTGTCTTTAACATGTTCACACCAAATCTTCCAGTCCTGTCTTTAACATGTTCACACCAAATCTTCCAGTCCTGTCTTTAACATGTTCACACCAAATCTTCCAGTCCTGTCTTTAACATGTTCACACCAAATCTTCCAGTCCTGTCTTTAACATGTTCACACCAAATCTTCCAGTCCTGTCTTTAACAAGTTCACACCAAATCTTCCAGTCCTGTCTTTAACATGTTCACACCAAATCTTCCAGTCCTGTCTTTAACATGTTCACACCAAATCTTCCAGTCCTGTCTTTAACATGTTCACACCAAATCTTCCAGTCCTGTCTTTAACATGTTCACACCAAATCTTCCAGTCCTGTCTTTAACAAGTTCACACCAAATCTTTCAGTCCTGTCTTTAACATGTTCACACCAAATCTTCCAGTCCTGCCTTAACATGTTCACACCAAAACTTCCAGTCCTGTCTTTAACAAGTTCACACCAAATCTTCCAGTCCTGTCTTTAACATGTTCACACCAAATCTTCCAGTCCTGTCTTTAACAAGTTCACACCAAATCTTCCAGTCCTGTCTTTAACAAGTTCACACCAAATTTTCCAGTCCTGTCTTTAACATGTTCACACACCAAATCTTCCAGTCCTGTCTTTAACAAGTTCACACCAAATCTTCCAGTCCTGTCTTTAACATGTTCACACCAAATCTTCCAGTCCTGTCTTTAACATGTTCACACCAAATCTTCCAGTCCTGTCTTTAACATGTTCACACCAAATCTTCCAGTCCTGTCTTTAACATGTTCACACCAAATCTTCCAGTCCTGTCTTTAACATGTTCACACCAAATCTTCCAGTCCTGTCTTTAACATGTTCACACCAAATCTTCCAGTCCTGTCTTTAACATGTTCACACCAAATCTTTCGGTCTCGTCTTTAACATGTTCACACCAAATCTTCCAGTCCTGTCTTTAACATGTTCACACCAAATCTTCCAGTCCTGTCTTTAACATGTTCACACCAAATCTTCCAGTCCTGTCTTTAACATGTTCACACCAAATCTTCCAGTCCTGTCTTTAACATGTTCACACCAAATCTTCCAGTCCTGTCTTTAACATGTTCACACCAAATCTTCCAGTCCTGTCTTTAACATGTTCACACCAAATCTTCCAGTCCTGTCTTTAACATGTTCACACCAAATCTTCCAGTCCTGTCTTTAACATGTTCACACCAAATCTTCCAGTCCTGTCTTTAACATGTTCACACCAAATCTTCCAGTCCTGTCTTTAACATGTTCACACCAAATCTTCCAGTCCTGTCTTTAACATGTTCACACCAAATCTTCCAGTCCTGTCTTTAACATGTTCACACCAAATCTTCCAGTCCTGTCTTTAACATGTTCACACCAAATCTTCCAGTCCTGTCTTTAACATGTTCACACCAAATCTTCCAGTCCTGTCTTTAACATGTTCACACCAAATCTTCCAGTCCTGTCTTTAACATGTTCACACCAAATCTTCCAGTCCTGTCTTTAACATGTTCACACCAAATCTTCCAGTCCTGTCTTTAACATGTTCACACCAAATCTTCCAGTCCTGTCTTTAACATGTTCACACCAAATCTTCCAGTCCTGTCTTTAACATGTTCACACCAAATCTTCCAGTCCTGTCTTTAACATGTTCACACCAAATCTTCCAGTCCTGTCTTTAACATGTTCACACCAAATCTTCCAGTCCTGTCTTTAACATGTTCACACCAAATCTTCCAGTCCTGTCTTTAACATGTTCACACCAAATCTTCCAGTCCTGTCTTTAACATGTTCACACCAAATCTTCCAGTCCTGTCTTTAACATGTTCACACCAAATCTTCCAGTCCTGTCTTTAACATGTTCACACCAAATCTTCCAGTCCTGTCTTTAACATGTTCACACCAAATCTTCCAGTCCTGTCTTTAACATGTTCACACCAAATCTTCCAGTCCTGTCTTTAACATGTTCACACCAAATCTTCCAGTCCTGTCTTTAACATGTTCACACCAAATCTTCCAGTCCTGTCTTTAACATGTTCACACCAAATCTTCCAGTCCTGTCTTTAACATGTTCACACCAAATCTTCCAGTCCTGTCTTTAACATGTTCACACCAAATCTTCCAGTCCTGTCTTTAAAACATGTTCACACCAAATCTTCCAGTCCTGTCTTTAACATGTTCACACCAAATCTTCCAGTCCTGTCTTTAACATGTTCACACCAAATCTTCCAGTCCTGTCTTTAACATGTTCACACCAAATCTTCCAGTCCTGTCTTTAACATGTTCACACCAAATCTTCCAGTCCTGTCTTTAACAAGTTCACACCAAATCTTCCAGTCCTGTCTTTAACATGTTCACACCAAATCTTCCAGTCCTGTCTTTAACATGTTCACACCAAATCTTCCAGTCCTGTCTTTAACATGTTCACACCAAATCTTCCAGTCCTGTCTTTAACAGTTCACACCAAATCTTCCAGTCCTGTCTTTAAACATGTTCACACCAAATCTTCCAGTCCTGTCTTTAACATGTTCACACCAAATCTTCCAGTCCTGTCTTTAACATGTTCACACCAAATCTTCCAGTCCTGTCTTTAACATGTTCACACCAAATCTTCCAGTCCTGTCTTTAACATGTTCACACCAAATCTTCCAGTCCTGTCTTTAACATGTTCACACCAAATCTTCCAGTCCTGTCTTTAACAAGTTCACACCAAATCTTCCAGTCCTGTCTTTAACAAGTTCACACCAAATCTTCCAGTCCTGTCTTTAACACATGTTCACACCAAAATCTTCCAGTCCTGTCTTTAACATGTTCACACCAAATCTTCCAGTCCTGTCTTTAACATGTTCACACCAAATCTTCCAGTCCTGTCTTTAACATGTTCACACCAAATCTTCCAGTCCTGTCTTTAACATGTTCACACCAAATCTTCCAGTCCTGTCTTTAACATGTTCACACCAAATCTTCCAGTCCTGTCTTTAACAAGTTCACACCAAATCTTCCAGTCCTGTCTTTAACATGTTCACACCAAATCTTCCAGTCCTGTCTTTAACAAGTTCACACCAAATCTTCCAGTCCTGTCTTTAACATGTTCACACCAAATCTTCCAGTCCTGTCTTTAACATGTTCACACCAAATCTTCCAGTCCTGTCTTTAACATGTTCACACCAAATCTTCCAGTCCTGTCTTTAACATGTTCACACCAAATCTTCCAGTCCTGTCTTTAACATGTTCACACCAAATCTTCCAGTCCTGTCTTTAACATGTTCACACCAAATCTTCCAGTCCTGTCTTTAACAAGTTCACACCAAACCTTCCAGTCCTGTCTTTAACATGTTCACACCAAATCTTCCAGACCTGTCTTTAACATGTTCACACCAAATCTTCCAGTCCTGTCTTTAACAAGTTCACACCAAATCTTCCAGTCCTGTCTTTAACAAGTTCACACCAAATCTTCCAGTCCTGTCTTTAACATGTTCACACCAAATCTTCCAGTCCTGTCTTTAACAAGTTCACACCAAATCTTCCAGTCCTGTCTTTAACAAGTTCACACCAAATCTTCCAGTCCTGTCTTTAACAAGTTCACACCAAATCTTCCAGTCCTGTCTTTAACATGTTCACACCAAATCTTCCAGTCCTGTCTTTAACATGTTCACACCAAATCTTCCAGTCCTGTCTTTAACAAGTTCACACCAAATCTTCCAGTCCTGTCTTTAACAAGTTCACACCAAATCTTCCAGTCCTGTCTTTAACAAGTTCACACCAAATCTTCCAGTCCTGTCTTTAACAAGTTCACACCAAATCTTACAGTCCTGTCTTTAACATGTTCACACCAAATCTTCCAGTCCTGTCTTTAACATGTTCACACCAAATCTTCCAGTCCTGTCTTTAACAAGTTCACACCAAATCTTCCAGTCCTGTCTTTAACAAGTTCACACCAAATCTTCCAGTCCTGTCTTTAACATGTTCACACCAAATCTTCCAGTCCTGTCTTTAACAAGTTCACACCAAATCTTCCAGTCCTGTCTTTAACAAGTTCACACCAAATCTTCCAGTCCTGTCTTTAACAAGTTCACACCAAATCTTCCAGTCCTGTCTTTAACATGTTCACACCAAATCTTCCAGTCCTGTCTTTAACATGTTCACACCAAATCTTCCAGTCCTGTCTTTAACATGTTCACACCAAATCTTCCAGTCCTGTCTTTAACATGTTCACACCAAATCTTCCAGTCCTGTCTTTAACATGTTCACACCAAATCTTCCAGTCCTGTCTTTAACATGTTCACACCAAATCTTCCAGTCCTGTCTTTAACAAGTTCACACCAAACCTTCCAGTCCTGTCTTTAACATGTTCACACCAAATCTTCCAGACCTGTCTTTAACATGTTCACACCAAATCTTCCAGTCCTGTCTTTAACAAGTTCACACCAAATCTTCCAGTCCTGTCTTTAAAACAAGTTCACACCAAATCTTCCAGTCCTGTCTTTAACATGTTCACACCAAATCTTCCAGTCCTGTCTTTAACAAGTTCACACCAAATCTTCCAGTCCTGTCTTTAAACAAGTTCACACCAAATCTTCCAGTCCTGTCTTTAACAAGTTCACACCCAAATCTTCCAGTCCTGTCTTTAACATGTTCACACCAAATCTTCCAGTCCTGTCTTTAACATGTTCACACCAAATCTTCCAGTCCTGTCTTTAACAAGTTCACACCAAATCTTCCAGTCCTGTCTTTAACAAGTTCACACCAAATCTTCCAGTCCTGTCTTTAACAAGTTCACACCAAATCTTCCAGTCCTGTCTTTAACAAGTTCACACCAAATCTTACAGTCCTGTCTTTAACATGTTCACACCAAATCTTCCAGTCCTGTCTTTAACATGTTCACACCAAATCTTCCAGTCCTGTCTTTAACAAGTTCACACCAAATCTTCCAGTCCTGTCTTTAACAAGTTCACACCAAATCTTCCAGTCCTGTCTTTAACATGTTCACACCAAATCTTCCAGTCCTGTCTTTAACAAGTTCACACCAAATCTTCCAGTCCTGTCTTTAACCTTGAAAGTTGTGTCGGCTCTTTCGATCAAACTCCGCGGATAAATCCATTTTACTGCGATTTATTCGTTGTTTGGGTAATAATAGATTGTTCTTGCTTCAGAATATCTATGGCCTGAATTTATGTGTATTGTTTGTCTGAGTAGGACGAGTCTGTCTTATATCTGTATATCTTTACATATCTAAGTCGAACTATATGTTCTGTTGTCTCTAGAGAGGTCGAAGGCTATTCGGCGGATGTGTCGCTAGAGTGTGGTGTGATTTGGCTTCGTCCTGATAGGGACTGTGTTTCCTATGTCGGCCTGTCGCCGGGGAAAAAGTGATCTCAGTATTTGTGGGGAAAGTGATAGTCGTCTAGACCTATCGTGTATGCTTTACCCCAGTGTTTATGCGTATTGCCAAGGAATGGCAGTTTCATATTTCTTATACCAAGGTAATCCAAGATACTTTTATGAACTCTCGTACGAAGCCACCATTTTCGATAAGAGAATATATTTGACTCGATGAAAACGACTTCGATTCCTAGCAGCACTATATTCTGTAGAATGCAGTCAATTGTTCATGATCAAATCTACAGAGCAATGCAATGTTTTATGAATGACTAACTTTAGGACAGATTCATTATCTGTATCCAAACGTGAGTGACAGCTCACGAGTGAAGCCATCTTGGATCCAAACATGTAGTGACTTTCAAGAAGAGAAAAGGGGATGCCCGTATTATCGCTTGTTTAGTCCAGAGATCACTGCTACACATGAGAACCCTTTATCAGCGGTTCAATATTATTATATGAAAAAAATATGTGCTGAACATTATGTTGAAGAATCGTCGCTAAACGAGATTAGGTTTAGAAGCCATCTGAAATATTGTTTATAAGCTGACGTGCTCAGTCAGTGAAGTCAGATGATTTATATGTATGGGCGATGCTGAGGGCTTGGCTACTGACAGTCCATTATAATATTAATCTACATGAGTGCCCATGTAACATAACATTGCAAGACCAGTTATCCACTGTACTATGATGTATTATGCCAACCTGTGATTTGTCACTATCTGTGCTGTCGAGTGTGTACGTCCAATTAAACTTTAGAAAAGGTACACAGTCGTTGGTGTCGATGACTTCCAGTCATACATGAGTGTGAGAAAAGAACATTTGTCAACAACACGAACCCTTATCATCATTCGCACATTGTACACTCAATCCATGTCTACACACCACTGCGTAGGTCAAGTTGACATTCCATACACTACAGTGGAGCAAACAACACCATAGAGATCTTATCAACTGATGATGATGATGATGTCTGCTTCCATCCACTTATATCTATCTTTTGGTGGATATCATTAACGGGAATAAAAATCCAACATTATATCAACTTTATCAACTGGTGGCCAGTGTGGGGACTGTAATTATTGTTATTTTTGTAATATTTCTTTGTTCTTTAGTTTTGTTTTGATTTGTTTGTAATTTGTTGGTCTAACCTTTTATATCTTTCAGTTCTATTCACAATTTATATTCATATATTGTGACGTCATTTGTGTTGTTATTCTTTGCAGATTCAGTGATTATTTTCATTGATTTCCCTATTTGATTTATTTTGATTTCTGCAAACGTTCTTGTATTGTCAGTCCTATTTGTACTTTATGTATTCTGTTGGTTGACATATGTTTTATATAGGTATATTTCATAAGACACAATTGCCTGTGCACTGCACTTGGATTATGGTATAAACCAGTACCTGATTATTATTACTATTATACAAGACCTTATTAAAGGCTTGTGACCCACAGATATTGGGATAGTATACTGATTAATCAAGTCATTGAGAACTTGTGGTATTATTATTGATTCAGGTGATTAGTATTATTGTTAGACATCATGTCTACTTTAGAATACTTCATTACACAAGGGAAAGCCCTTGATAAGACTGGTCAACAATTAGAACAATGGGCAGTTGCTCAATATGACAAAGCATTAGCTGCAGAAGAGAGAAGAGCTATGGCAGAAGAGAAAAGATTAGCTGCAGAAGAAAGAAAAGCTATGGCGGAAGAGAAAAGATTAGAAAGAGAAGCTGAGGCTGCTGCTGAACAAAAGAAATTGCAGATGCAGGTGGAGGAAAGGAGATTTGAAGCTGAACAAAAAAAATTAGAAAGAGAAGCTGCGGCTGAACAAAAAAGATTAGACAGTGAAGCTGAACAAAAAAGATTAGACAGGGAAGCTGAACAAAAAAGATTAGACAGTGAAGCTGAACAAAAAAGATTAGACAGGGAAGCTGAACAAAAAGATTAGACAGGGAAGCTGAACAAAAAAGATTAGACAGGGAGGCTGAACAAAAAAGATTAGATGCTGAAGAGAAAAAAAGCAATAAGAGAACATGAATTTGAGTTGGAGAAATTGAGATTGACAAGTATGAGTAATGTTAATCAGGCATCTAGTGGTAATGGTAAACCTTCTACTTACAAGGTTAAGGTTCCACCGTTCAATCAGTCCAGTGACGATATTACATTCTGGCTGGATAGATTTGAACGTTCTTGTCGTACACATAATGTGGATAAATCACAATACGCTAATCAATTATCAGAAAACTTGAAAGGTGAATCTTTGACTAGATTATGCCTTGTAGGAGAAGCAGATAAGGATAATTATGATGTCATTAGGGCGGCTTTGATAAAAAAATATCAGCTAAGTGAGGAAGGCTATCGCCTTTTATTTAAGACGATGGTACCTGAGACGGGTGTAGAATTCTCAGAATTCACTGCAAAGGCACGTCTCACAGTTGATCGTTGGATTGAGCTTTCCAAAACAGAAAAAACGTATGAAGGACTTATGGATTTGTTGCTCAGAGATAAGATTATGTCATGTGTGAACAAACCTTTCCTTGAATTTATACATGAGCGTAAACCCAAATCTCTAAAAGAAATGGAAGAATATTGTTCCCAATATGTCACTGCACACCCCGACGTGACTTTTGGCAACACTAAGATTAAGGAGAGTATGCCAGTTGCTTCAGCAACACCATACAATCCCAATTATTCACACAGATTTCAGGGACCTCAAAACAGATTTGATAAAAAAGGTAACCATAATAGTTATCAAAACCAAGGTAACCAATCATTTCAGGGTTCTTCTTCAAAGAACTGGAGACGACCTGATAGCTCTCGACACAGGGGTGGTCATAATTATAGGAATTTCCGTAGAGGAAGTAATTATAGAAACTATCAGGGTTATCCGTCTTGGAGTCAACAAGATCATAATTACAGAGATACTCATTATAATGAATATGATAATGGTAACCAAGGGAACTATGACTCAAACCCAAATAGGGGTTACAATAGAGGTAACAATAACTACAGAGGTGATAATAACCGAGGTAGATCTCAAAACAAAAGACATAAACCACATTTTCAGGCAAACTCTGTACAACAAGAGTCCAATGAAGCCTATAAACAGAGTAAAGATAATAATGATGCTAGTAATATGGCATGTGCCGCTTTTGATTTTGGGAGAGCATCTCAGTGCCCCCAATGCAAAACGTTATTTGAGCCAACCACAGTGTCTACTTTAAGCTGTGGCCATCCTCTTCCTGCTCTTCCGGCATCAGTCGCGCATGATGGAAGAGGTTCTCTTGTCTTACATAAGGGTTTAGTGAATAACAATCCAGTCTCTGTGCTATTTGATTCTGGATGCACCACAATTGGTGTTAGGCAGTCACTCGTAGATCCTTCCCGTGCCACTGGACAAGTAGTCAAATGTGTAACATTTGGTGGCACATTAGAGAAATACTCTACTGCTATCATTAGGATTGCTACTCCTTTCTTTACAGGAGATGTACACGCATGTCTTCTTCCGAATCCGATCGCTGACCTCATCATCGGTCGCATTCATGGAGTCAAGGAATGCACTCCGCAACAAATTTCCACGTGGGAAAGGCAAAACATGCAGATTGCTAACGCTGTAGTCACTAGAGCTCAGGCTCTTAATATGCCTCAAACTTCATCTATTGAAGATAATGAAGTGCATAACCAAGATAATCCCTTGGTAATTTCTCGTGACTCGTTTATAAAACAGCAAGAAGATGATCCCACTCTGAAGAAATTCTTCATTCTTGCAACTAAAGGTGATCCGAATAAAGACACAAGTCGTAAATCGTGGATTACAAAGAAGAATGGCGTACTTGTACGTATGGTTCAAGACTCCATTACGTCAAGTCATTCTCAAATCCTGGTTCCCAAGAATTTGAGAGTTAAAATTTTGCAGCACGCTCACGACTCTCAGTGTGCTGGACACATGGGTTTTTTCCCGTACTAAGTCAAGAGTCCTTGCGGCTTTCTTTTGGCCATTGGTAAACAAGGACATACGTATTTATTGTCGATCTTGTAAAGTATGTCAGGAAGTTAAATCCAAAGGTCCACGGCATGCTGCACCCATTCAGGCGGCGGACATTCCTATTCGGCCGTTCCAAAAAATGGCTATAGACATTATTGGTCCATTTAAGATCAAGTCTGCCAGAGGACATCAGTTTATCTTGACGTGTGTTGATATGTGCACACGTTGGCCAGAGGCTATTCCTCTGAAGAGCATTACTACTGCTGATATTGCAGATGCTCTTTGGCTTATATTTTCTCGTCTGGGGTTCCCCGGAGAGATATTGTCAGACCATGGCACCCAACTAATATCAGATACCATGTCTCAAGTAATGTCTACTCTGCAGATAGATAGATCTTTAAGTAGTATCTACCATCCAATGTCTAATGGTATGGTCGAACGCCTTAATAGAACACTTAAAAACTTACTGGGGAAGATAACTGAGGATCATCCTCAAGACTGGGACAGAGTTTTACCTGCGGCCCTCTTCGCTTACAGAGAGGTACCCAATGAACATACGGGATTTTCTCCCTTTGAACTCGTCTTTGGCGCGCGTCCGCGTGGCCCTATGTCGTTGCTTCACGATCTCATAACATCTGACAATATTGACGATGACACAAAGTCATCCTACGAATATGTCATCGCGTTGAGACAAAAAATTATCGAAGCATGCAAATTAGCAACTTCTTCTTCTGAATTTGCGAAACAGAAGGCAAGGCAATTTGCCAATAAGAAGAGATGCTTACGACAACTTTGTCCTGGTGACAAAGCATTTGTATTACTACCTTGTAGGGAAAACAGATTACTTATTTCTTGGAAAGGTCCGTACGATATAATATCGAAAATTTCCGATGTCGACTATATTGTCGATATTGATGGGAAGCATAAAACCTTCCACATCAATATGCTTACTGAATTCCATGAACGTCCGGATTATTTGCAACCCATTTTCCAAGCAACGGACAATTCTCCAGTACAACATGGTCATTACTCATCACTGTCCGTGATACAGGATGAGGAAACAAGTTTTTCAGATGTAAATCTTCCTCTTCCAATGATCCCACTTCATTCCAGTGAATCATGGAAGAACGTTACTGTCTCTCCTGATTTGTCTCTAGGAGAACAGCGACAAGTTTCAACTATGTTGCAAACATTTCAGGATGTACTCACTGACATCCCTGGACAAACGAATGTCATTCAACATGACATTGTTCTAACTGACCATACTCCTATTAGGGTTAGACCTTATCCTATACCTATACATTTTCAAGCACAGGTCGAGAAAGAGTTGGATGAGATGATAGATTTGAAAATAATCGAACCATCCACCTCTGCATATTCTTCGCCGATGGTTATTGTGCGTAAAAAAGACAATAACATACGTCTTTGCGTTGACTATCGAAAATTGAATCAAGTAACGAAGTTCGATGCCGAACCTATGCCTTTACTGGAAGAGCTACTTACTCGACTCTCCAAATCTCATTTTTTCACTAAACTTGATTTGTCTAAAGGATATTGGCAAGTTCCTTTATCTGAACGCGCCAAACCTCTCACGGCTTTTTCAACACCTAGAGGTTTGTTCCAATGGAATTTTATGCCTTTCGGTCTTATGAACGCACCAGCTACGTTCGTACGCATGATGCGCCGAATCCTATCTTATCGGTCAGATGTCATTGCATATCTAGACGACATCTGTCTTTTCAGCGATACTTGGGAAGATCACTATTCAGGGTTAGATGAATTGCTGTCTACTTTGCGTGAGCACAACCTGACAGCGAAACCCTCTAAAGCCTATATTGGTTTTAGCGAAATTTCTTTCCTAGGCCACCGAGTTGGTCATGGTTTCCTAAAGACAGAGGACCATAATACTAGTAAGATACTTAACATCTCAATCCCTAAGACTAAAAAACAGGTGAGAAGTCTGTTAGGTCTTATTCAATTTTATGGCAGATTCATTCAGAATCTATCCTCTATCATGGCACCTCTCTCAACACTTCTAAAGAAAGGTTCGCCTAATGTGGTCCACTGGTCTCAGGAATGCCAATGCTCTCTGGATAAGATTAAAACACTGTTTTCAACACCACCTATTTTAGTGCTACCCACTAAAGATAAGACATTCGTTCTTCGTAGTGACGCTTCATCCACTGGGATTGGAGCGGCACTAATGCAAGAGTACTCTGGAACTCTGCATCCTGTAATGTATATTTCCAGAAAACTTAATGCGGCAGAAAGGAATTATTCGGTTTTAGACCGTGAGCTATTAGCTATGGTTTGGTCGATCCTCAAACTACAGAGATTCCTTCTAGGCGCACATTTCATAGTAGAAACCGACCAAAAAGCTCTTACTGCTATACAGAGTAAGAATTTGAAGAGCTCGAGGTCTACTCGATATGCAATTGCTCTTCAACCTTTTCATTTCTCTGTGCGAGCTATTCGTGGATCAGATAATGTGATGGCAGACATTCTGTCAAGATGCCCACATGATTCCACATAACTATTAGGGCTTAGACTTCTTGATATGTCTAGTTCTATAGTAGTTCCTTTTCTATATCATGATAGATACACATTTGTAATTTAATAATATAATGATTGTATCACTACATAGCGGTTCATGGATGTTTATTCACCGCTGTGCTTTGATGATTTTTTCTTCATAAATCATAAATTTAAGATATCTAATACGAAATGATGATATGAATTTTTTAGGCATTGTGTAATTGCCAGAATTGTATTATACTTTGATGACACCTTCCTGGAAAAATATACTTGTAGAGAAATAATTTCTCTCAGTTTATGAGACACATTCTCACCAGTCGCTCCATAAGTCGACTTAGCCTCATATTAGGCGTTATAGGTATTCCTGATATTTTCATCTGCGCATTATTCATGCGTTGTGAGCCTATTGTACGTTGCTCCTAGATGTATTTCAAAAAAAAATGTTCCATTTTTTTTTTCCCGGGAGGTGTGGTAAGACTGTTACGTGCAGTCTTTGATATCTTACAATATTATACATAGGTAATTTTTTTAGTGCTTAAGGGAAAGTCATTATTGAGTTACTTCCCTTGAAAGTTGTGTCGGCTCTTTCGATCAAACTCCGCGGATAAATCCATTTTACTGCGATTTATTCGTTGTTTGGGTAATAATAGATTGTTCTTGCTTCAGAATATCTATGGCCTGAATTTATGTGTATTGTTTGTCTGAGTAGGACGAGTCTGTCTTATATCTGTATATCTTTACATATCTAAGTCGAACTATATGTTCTGTTGTCTCTAGAGAGGTCGAAGGCTATTCGGCGGATGTGTCGCTAGAGTGTGGTGTGATTTGGCTTCGTCCTGATAGGGACTGTGTTTCCTATGTCGGCCTGTCGCCGGGGAAAAAAGTGATCTCAGTATTTGTGGGGAAAGTGATAGTCGTCTAGACCTATCGTGTATGCTTTACCCCAGTGTTTATGCGTATTGCCAAGGAATGGCAGTTTCATATTTCTTATACCAAGGTAATCCAAGATACTTTTATGAACTCTCGTACGAAGCCACCATTTTCGATAGTTACGATTTGAATGTCTAAGAGAATATATTTGACTCGATGAAAACGACTTCGATTCCTAGCAGCACTATATTCTGTAGAATGCAGTCAAGTGTTCATGATCAAATCTACAGAGCAATGCAATGTTTTATGAATGACTAACTTTAGGACAGATTCATTATCTGTATCCAAACGTGAGTGACAGCTCACGAGTGAAGCCATCTTGGAACCAAAACATGTAGTGACTTTCAAGAAGAGAAAAGGGATGCCCGTATTATCGCTTGTTTAGTCCAGAGATCACTGCTACACATGAGAACCCTTTATCAGCGGTTCAATATTATTATATGAAAAAAATATGTGCTGAACATTATGTTGAAGAATCGTCGCTAAACGAGATTAGGTTTAGAAGCCATCTGAAATGTTGTTTATAAGCTGACGTGCTCAGTCAGTGAAGTCAGATGATTTATATGTATGGGCGATGCTGAGGGCTTGGCTACTGACAGTCCATTATAATATTAATCTACATGAGTGCCCATGTAACATAACATTGCAAGACCAGTTATCCACTGTACTATGATGTATTATGCCAACCTGTGATTTGTCACTATCTGTGCTGTCGAGTGTGTACGTCCAATTAAACTTTAGAAAAAGGTACACAGTCGTTGGTGTCGATGACTTCCAGTCATACATGAGTGTGAGAAAAGAACATTTGTCAACAACACGAACCCTTATCATCATTCGCACATTGTACACTCAATCCATGTCTACACACCACTGCGTAGGTCAAGTTGACATTCCATACACTACTGTGGAGCAAACAACACCATAGAGATCTTATCAACTGATGATGATGATGATGTCTGCTTCCATCCACTTATATCTATCTTTTGGTGGATATCATTAACGGGAATAAAAATCCAACATTATATCAACTTTATCACTGTCTTTAACAAGTTCACACCAAATCTTCCAGTCCAAGGCTTTTCCACATCTTCTTTATACCTTCAGGGTAGAGTACCAACCTTCTTGTGGCATTGCATCACCCACAAATTAGTGGGTCTGGTGTGAGCACACACCACCAGCTGAGTTGGGGGGAAGTCCTCTGGGGTTGCAAGAAAGCCCAAAAACCTCATCCCCCAAATAGTCGCAAGGATAAAATTGTGAAAACTCGAATCTCTTCCAAATCTGATTCTCATTCCCTTCTCCAAGAGTTTTTCAGTGTCAATTTCTCTTGGCATGTGTTTGCTGAAGGCCAATGCTCCTTGTGCAGATAAAAGGTATTGACTGATTTCTCTTACTTTGAGGGTTTTTACAGAGCAAGAGTTATCTTATAATGTTATAACATTAGTCTGTGTCCTATCCATCATCATCTTTTTCTTACTTCTGATTCCACTTAGATTTTTCTCATTCTTTCCATCAGTTCCACATTGGTGACCTTCTCATACCGTTATAATCTTTCTATTCTGTGCAAGCATTTTTATTTTAAGCGTCTACATTCACAGTATCGACACGCTTCAGTCTACCCAGCTGTAAATGGGTACCTGACTGAACTTGAATTACGGAAGGAAAAGGCGGCGAAGAAGGGAACCCCCCTCTCGATGCTGGACCTAGTAGAGAGAAGCCTTACGCCACACTCCCCTACTGCATTATCTACTATGGTATCTGCTATGGGTCTACCTACATTCTACATGACGGGCCTATTTCCAGCCCCGACACCGCCTACGACCCCGCCGAGCAAGGTACGGTGTTACGAATATTTGTCTCCCGTAATACACCGGCGAAAACATACTATAGTATCGATTCATAAAAACAGGAATCTAGTAAACAAACTGTAGGCTATAAATAATTAAAATATATTATTCTCACAAAATGCACCGCACTGCACACAAAGTCTTCGAAGTGGAAACTGGGAATTATTTCTTAAAACCCGCAATACGATCTATCAGGTAATCACTTGAAAAGGAAATTATTGAAAGTCTAAATCAGTGCTCTAATCAGGGATGTATGCACCCCCTGGGGGGTGGGTGGGGGGAGGGGTGCGAGACTTAGCATCAGAGGGTGCGAGACACGCCAGATATTTTAGAGCGTGAATCATTATAAACATTATAAAATACACAGAACTCAAATGTATTTGTACAAAATAGAACATTGACAACGTGAATTTGATACTGAACCTTAGTCGCATTCTGTGAATAACATTTCACAAAATAAATCGTTATCTCTTGCATTTTTGGCATGTTTTGCGAGCTAGAAAATAAAGGAGTGTGATGCTTCTTAAGATGCTGTAAAGGGTTGCGAGGCTTCTTAAGATGCTGTAAAGGGTTGCGAGGCTTCTTAAGATGCGGTAAAGGGGTGCGGAACCTTTAAAATGTTTTTAAAATACACTGGTGTAAATGTATGATTTGTACCGGATTTCGGGACCGAAGACGCAGCAAGAGAAATGAATGCAGTCAGCCACTCATAGCTTGACTGCTTGCGTCAGGGTCACCGAACCAGAGCTGACCAAAACCCTACTCCACCTCTAAGTGGTGGTCCTGGAAACAGGCGGCATCACTGCAGTCTGGCTGAGAGAGTAGGGATCGAAGTGGGAAGGCAAACCCGGTCCCAAAAAATGCCGTGCTGAAGTCGGATGTGTCGGCCGAAAGGCGCAAATATCGCAGCTTCCCTGTAAACGGACACAACGCAACCAACGTCCTTATCAGGACGAACGAGGAAGAAGAAGAAGTACCGGATTTCATAACGGATATTTCTGTTTAATTTTTTTTTAATTTAAAAGGCAGTCTACTACTTCGACTGCATTGTTTTTGTTGACATGTAGTTTTACATGCAAGATGGCTAAACCAAACATTACCCATTGGCATTGGTTCTTCATCATCATCATCCTCGTCTTCATCTTCTTCAGTGGACGGTTCTCTGTCAAAAACAGTCGCATCATTCTGAAATCTGAGAGATCCGCCGCTGCCACTTTTCGCGGGCCCGTTCTTTTTGGCATTTAAAACATCAAAATAGTGGGCTGCGAATTCTTCTAAATTTGTGGGGCGGGTTCTCAACACAGCAACAGTAAACTCCTGCAGTAAGTCAGTCAATCCAGGCGGAATCTCGAAATTCATGACTGCTTGTAAAACACTAAATGCGCTCCAGTAGCCAAAACGAATAAAACAAAAAACACATAGTTTACTCCAAGCGCGAAGCAAAACAACGGGCGCCTGACGTCTGCTGGTCTCGCACTGTTTTGTAAGCAGCGCTCACTTCACAATGGGGGTAAAAACATTCACAACTTACGCTCCCACGACGTCGCAAGGCGGCGAGTCACATACCATATCCCTGCGCCATCTCGTGTCCTTTGCATATTTCTTAGTCTAAATTTTGTGTTTTTCAAAATCTTCAAAATTAAGCGTGTTACATTTGGTAGCCGATGTCGTAAACACTTAACTTCTATTTCCACACAAAAATGTAAAAATATAACGTTTTAAGGTCATTAAATTGTGCACTATTTTATGTATCGATCACAGCAAGAAGACATCTCGCCGGCTTTGCGATCTACTACCCGTTCTCCTTTCCTTCGCCGACTACATCTAACACTTGTTGATTGTACATGTTGTTTCAAATTTTTATTCAAACGTGAATGACGTTACACTTGCTACAACTTTTGTTTTTTCTTCTAACATTAAAATTTTGCTGTGTTCACTTACCATTATGCTTTACACCGGTACACTTTATGCCCCGTGTATTTTCCTGTGGGTCACAGAAACGACAAATAATAGGTCTCCTGCAGCATCAAGCATGTCGTACAAGGCTACTAATAATGAGGTTGTACATGGGACTGGCAACCTCATCATGTAAAACATAGCCGCGCTGGTGTAATGGTCACCACACTGCGCTGGCGATCGGGTGATCCAGGTTCAAGCCATGGCGAGGACATTTGAAAGAGACATCCCGTCGACCGGGATTTGGACTGGAATAATTCGAGCCCTGGCGAAGACATTTGAAAGAGTGTCGTCGACCAGGGACTGGAATAACTCGAACGGCTCCTGAGCAGACCCAGCTCTAATGGGTACCCTCCGAAGACGGCGAGTATCTGCCTGAATGGCGAGAGGACACCTGTCAGCGTACAGGGAAAATAGGATACTCACGTAAAAATCTCAGGTTAGACATACTAACCGGAGATTTCGCGTCGAGCAGGGCCGTAGATACCTTAGAGTTTGGTGAAAAACATTTGTGGGGGAATGATACTGTACCAAACATGTTTTGTGCCGAAATGTTTTTATACCCCCCCTCCCCCCCACCCCTTTTATTAAGTCCTGTCTACGGCCCTGGCCTCGAGTAATAGCGGGCGTACGTTAAAATAAAATAAATAAAAAATAAATAAAAATAACCGCTGCAAGAGCATGTGACTGCTTGGTGCAAGGTGACTGCAAGGTGACTGCAAGGTGACTGACTAGCTGCAGTGGTGCTCCGTACGGAGCCCATAGGAAAATATTGATGATGGTGTATGCTATATCCATTGTGTACTTCTTTTTTTTTCATATGAATTATAAATGTTCCAAATTTTGTTGTTAAGCGTTGTGGGAACATGTCCTTCATTTATATTTCATACAAAGACGTTTATGTGTGATCAGGCAGGCAGACGTGAGCCTACATGGGGAAACAAAGCAAAAAGCAGAACATGTTTTCTAAGAATGTCAGCCCACGAGAGACGCAGATTGACAGTATGTCCTTCACCAATCCCTTGGAGGGAGGAACAGTATGGCGATGAGAGAAGCCTGAGACATACCGCTACTTTATGAGTGAAATAGATTTTGGTCATATAAAAGCGATCAACGGCCTTCAACGTGAAACGCCGGCTTGCTAACAACATCACCACCCAGAAACCATGTTCCAGGAAAGAACAAATAAATAACAACAGTAATTAAAAATAGTTCCACGGATGTTTTTAGGCTTACAAAGAGATATGAACGTCCCAGTGGAAGAGTGGTTAGAGCTCTTGCTTCTCAAGGCAAAGGGCCCTGGTTCGAAACCAAGAGGCGTAATGCTTCACTCTATCCAGCTGTAAAAATGGACACCTGGCTCTGTTCTGAGATTGGGAAGGTAAAAGCAGCTAGGAAAGGACCTGTTCACTCCACCTCATAAAGCTTAGTATAGGTGGAGTGAAGTCTACAACACATCACTCTCCTACGGCAGAATCTGATTTTATGACTGCTCGTACCTTTATAAAGAGATTTAAAATTCCGCAACCAAGGTTTTTTGTAACCCGAGCTCGTAGATGTAATGAGTGGGTACAAAATCATTGGGTTCCAAAAAGGCTTCTTGATGATGTAACGGCTAATAGCAAGATGGATACTGATATCATAATTTATAGCATGATGATGTATCGGCCACAACGGGCTGATCACCCGTTTGCCAGTCACTTCGATTACGGAAACAACAGCAAATGGGTTGATTTGCCGTTGCCCTAAAGACGCCACTAGGCGTGATGGGAAACAATGGCAAAGAAAACCTATCTGCTGTTGCCCTAAGACGCCACTAGGCGTAATGGCCACTGACTGCTTTGACGGTCGGTGGTTAAGGACGGAAGAAGAAGAAGAAGAAGATGTATCGGCATCACGGGGCTGTGGAATCGGAGTCGTGGAGTCGGTCATTATTTAGTGGAGTCGAAGTCGGTAAAACATGTCCCGACTCCGACTGAGAATTTTACGAGACTTAAGGCAGATCCACGTTTGCTCCATGCAAAAAAAACAAAGAGGGGGGGGGGGCGTTTAAAAAATGTGAAATAATGTTTAAAAGTAGTAGAACTGAAACTACTTTCCTGTTAAAGTACACCCATGTTTACATAATGTAGGAATATTTCAGTTGCTTTTGATCATAAATATAAAGTTTTTATCACAATTGGAAATTTGTTGGAACATTTAGAAAAAGCACACAAGAAATGAAAATAAACTATAGGACTAAACTCTGTCAATTTTCCCGTCTTTGTTAAAATGAAACTATTACGCCTCATGTGTTTGGCAAAGCAATCGTTTGTGTGCAGGTGTGGATGATTTGTTATTTTGTATTACTGTGTGAATGAATGAATAATTTAAAATGTGCTCTACGAAAGCCACGTATTCATTTATTCACATACATACCATACTTATACATATAACTCCATATAAGTGCACAGTTTTATGCCATATCACTAGTTTTTAAAAAAACTGTAGTCGGAGTCGGAATTCTAAAATTTGCGGAGTAGAAAAACTATTAGGCCGACTCCACAACCCTGCTTGTGAAAGCATCGCAAAATCTGGAGCCTACATTGTTCAGTGTAACAAACAAGGTAAAAATAGTCCCATAGTAAATAACCCGTGGGGGAGTGAAGCGTTACAAACTTCATTATAGTAAGTCACGCTTCGACAGGTGGAGTTACCAGTTCTCTTTCTCGCTGCCTTTGTCTTCCCTAAATCAAGAGCAAGGTCAGGTACCCATTTACAGTTGGTTAGACTGGAACGTGACGTGCCTTTGCCGCGAGAGACCAGTGCCGTAACGCAGCTGGCTTAAACATGCTAATTCCTCTACATGGCATTGGGCCGAAGGGCAAGAACTCAAACGCCTCTGGATCAGTAACAACAACATGACTTCTACATTCTAGGGCCCTCTTCCATGGCCCCAGGTTTTTCATATCTGAAGTAGAATTTGAAGGAAGAAAAAACATGTGCGCGAAAGGAAGCTTATTACTGACATTAGAAATAAAACAATCCACTGTCTTTGGGCATCTTATGAAAAGAGGAAAGCTGAAATAAATTGTGACAACAAGAGGGGTTGAAGGGAAACAAAAAAAAGGGAGGACGACAAATAAAGAAAGTACTCGACAGTTTTGTTTGACCTACCTTGAATGTAAAGCTACATGTCATCAGAAACAATTCAGTCGAAGTGGTTAGTCCCTGCTTTTTGGAAGTTATTTATTTATTTATTTATTTTCTTTTTAAAGAAAATCCGTTATGAAATTAGGAGTTAATTATAAACGGCAACGGTAGTTCTATAGGGGAGCCGCGGTAGTACAGTGGTTAGTGCACTGTCTTCCTAGCTCGGTGGTCCGTGGTTCGATCCCCGGTTGAGGTGGGATTTTTTAGACCAAAAACGATGGGGGTCGACCCAGCATCGTGAATTGGGTACCGGAGCAACTCTGGGAAGGTTAAGACGGCCGGCCTGATGCTGATTACATCACTCTTAATGTGCCGATGGTCAAGAAAATATAGATCTAACGCCACATTCCCAATCTGGCTCATTGGCGTGTAACGGGATCTGTTTTTTAAAGGTAATTCCATAGCGGATACGGCCGTCGGGGAGTGAAATGTTAGAGACTTCATTATATAAGGTCCAGCATTGAGAGGTGGGGTGACCAGTTCACTTTCTCACTGTCTTTTCCTTCCCTAACTCAAGAGCAAAAATCCAGTAACCACTTACAGCTTGGTAGACTGAAACGCGACGATACCGTGAATTGAACTCGATATTGAATATCAACAGTAACTTCCTGTTTTAAATGATTACCTAACTGATGGCCCCCGTGTAACTCCCAGGGGCCCCGTGTAGCTCCCAGGGGCCCCTGATGAGACAAAGAAAGAATAGGGCTTCTCCTTTCTCGGCATATCGTAAAAAAAAAAACCCTCTAATGTGAGGTTGGGCATGAAGCAGGCAACCTCATCCTGTAAAACAAATTGCTACAGAACCTACTACTATAAACATTACTGGAGGCAGGAATTTGTGAAGAGATATGATGGCCTACGTGACCAGACAAGGTACTTAAAGAAGATGACGATGTAGCATTTAATTTAACTGCCGCCTCTAACTCAATGTTTAAGGTCGGACTGTTGTCGTAGATTTTAGATAGGAGAATTAAGACTTGGTGTTGGTCCCTTCTGAATAGGTTGGAATGAGTGATAGTCACAGTGTGAGATAGTAAAAGAGATAGATTCCACAAATGAGATGATAGAATGTGATATAGAGGCTGTCTCTGAAAGCGGAAAAAAAAATTCTTCTCCCTCTCACCTATCTTCTACGACAACTTTACAGCGTCAGACAGTCTACACACAGATATATATCTATTACCTATATTTCTATCTACTCACTGGCACGCACATACACGTGACGACAGTTAAACACACAGACGTGGGAATCTATAACAATGAACATATATATATTAGAACGAGCTGACCAACGCACTGATTTAGTTCAAGAGAGATTTTATTATTATCATCTAAAAAAAATCTTCTCACAACACCAAAAAAAATACATCAAGGAAAAAACATATACAAATAGTCATAAAATTCAAGAAAATGCTACAAGGATGATAGCCCGTTAGGATCTTACTCTAGGTTTAGCCCACAGCCCCCGTTAAGAGAACAGATGATGGCCCAAAGAGTTATAGATACATAGGGTTGAGTCTAAGAGGTTTCTTTCTTTCTCGTAAATGTATGAACCGAGTTGGATAATCTGATTTAGCCTAAGAAAAAGAAACTCTAGCATTAGTAACAAATTCTGCAGATTTAAAAAAAGTTAAGACAGCAAATGGGTGCCAAAATACACCGGTAAAATAACACTCAGACCTGCGTACTCTCATTCATTCAGCCATGGCCATGCGCTCTCAGTTATACTTACAACTTTGCTCGCTGCCTCTGGGAACATAATAATTCTAGGACCTTCACCCAGACCCGTAAATGCAGTCACGACCAAGAAATCCCCAGTTCCAACAAGACGTACTGAATTTCTCTGTCTCAGGGAACGATTCCTTGGGTGTTCTTATTTTTCGGATGTCTGTTAAGTCACATAAAATTTGTCCAGGCACGAAAGTTAGCAGAGCACAATGTCATTAGCTTTGGTTTCTAGAATTTAAGGAATGTCAGATCGGTGTCTACTTTCAGGAAGGTACTATATTTGGTCACCACAATACTAGTCAAAAACTCTGTCGGAATGTTAATGTTATTCTTGTAATTATTCTCGCCGCCAGGCAGCATGTACATTTAAATTTGTAGAGCAATATGAACTGGCTCAAAAGCCTAATATATATTTCTAGTCTTTAGAAACCGTTAGTGGGAGTCGTATTACTGTATATCTCTGATGGCAGATGCACTGTCAGACCAGTGTTACTTGAAAAAAACCCACGTTTTTAAAGATAGGAAATGTCTATGCTTCTCACAAATATGTCTCTTTACTAAACACCGGCAAGTTGGGTTCACCCCAGTATTCACTGCATGAAGAAAACAACCTATAATATAATATACAGAATATGTACTCGTTATAACTTACATTTTAAACGGCAAGCCTACAGCTTGACTTATATTTATTAAAACTTCCCGTGAGATAAGTTATATAAAAATCAATCATCAGGAATTAGGAATATCTTCGTATTCCGTCAATATTCACTGATGCCGCATCTAGCATTTATAAGTTAGTTTTAGAAAAATATACTCGACTGAGTAGTTAGCAGTTAAATTAAATTCATTACAGCTACTGGTTTAGTAAGCTAAAAATATAATTTATTATGTATTTCCACTGCAACTCGTCGAATAGAGAATATAACAGACTTATAAATTAACCACTCTGCACAAATATAACTAGTTAAATAACACTTTAACCACTTCACAAAATACTAGATAATAATATATGATATCTCACCACAGCACTATGGTAACACCACGACTAGGATAATTCACTAGATAGGTAGTTAGAAGCTCGTCAGAAATCTGACGAGAACTATGAAATTCGCTATACAAGCTTCATTCGCTAGTACGCGTGTTTCCGTCTACTGAAGATGTTGAAGACTGAAATGAAATCAGATTTCAGCTCCTGGGTGGATATTTGAAAACAGGGGCAAACAATCCCACATTTTCTCAAACTCCGAAATCATCTCCCCTTTCCCGTGTAAAACACCTTACATTTAACATTACCATTACTAGACGTCTTACATAACTGACACTTCTGCATTTCCGCACCTCGCGCTGACCCGGCCAACAGTGGGTGTCTTTTCAGGTGGAATTCCCAGACAAATGTCTGAAACTGCGCCGTGGAGCATGGGTGTCAGATGCGGGAACCCCGACACTCAGTCTGCTCTACCGAGCAATGTCTGCCGCGATTCATGCCTCCCCGAGCAACTCACCGAGAAGCTACGTTGTGACAGGTGAAAAATGCAGATGATATGTCGGCCCTATGTCTGAGATGGACTGAGACATAATCGCACCTCTCGTCAAACTGCGCGAATGACATCTATGTAATAGAATCACTCTTGCGATTCTCCGTTTTGAGAAAAGAAACAGGTAAAGTTAAGGAATAGTATGAAAATATATTTCGCAAACGAATGGATGCAAAATATACAGGAAAAAGGAATAAAGAGAGATAACAAAATTAAAGAATTCGGGTGAAAGAATAGGAAGACGCTATAGGCAATTTAATGATCAAAACCTACGTGACAACTGTAGACACCTCAGCATCAAAAATACAACTATACGTTTTGAGAACGTCTTTTATGAATTCGTAGGCGCTATGAAAATGCTGGCGTTAGAAGGGACACATACTAAGAAAATTCAGTTGATAGCACTACAAGCCTGTCCATGTTCTTGAACTGACCCTCAGGTTAAGAGATACAGGGAAATCAAAAGCAAAACAATAATAATAATAATAATAGCAGATGAAGAAAACGGAAGACAGACATGGACAGGGATAAAGACCACAAACAAAAAAGACATTGAACTGAAGGATTAGGGCACGAAGGTCTGTAGAGTATTTGTTGATGACCTTTGCTCGGCGTGGAGCTGAAAAATAATGAATACATGACGATGTACAGTATAGTTTGTAACTGGCCTACCAACCGCATCATGCAAAGCAAGTTGCTACAGGAACTACCGCTCCAAGAGCACGTGAATGTTTCGGTGCAGGCTACCTGCAAGGGACAAGTTGTCGTTGTAGATACATGCTGCATAAGAAAGGAAAGAATGATGGATAACGAATGGTGGACACTCTGGTGGAAAGTGGACACAGAGACTAAGATGAGAAGTTTTAATGAATGGAGACATTTCATTGGTGGGTTCTGAAGTGGAAACTAGACACGAAAAGTAAGAAGAAAAGAAAGACGAAAAGTCTAAGTGGAAAAGACATTTCATTGATGGGTTCTCAAGTGGAAACTGGACACAGAGACTAAGATGAGAAGTTTTAATGAATGGAGACATTTCATTGGTGGGTTCTGAAGTGGAAAGTAGACACGAAAAGTAAGAAGAAAAGAAAGACGAAAAGTCTAAGTGGAAAAGACATTTCATTGATGGGTTCTCAAGTGGAAACTGGACACAGAGACTAAGATGAGAAGTTTTAATGAATGGAGACATTTCATTGGTGGGTTCTGAAGTGGAAAGTAGACACGAAAAGTAAGACGAAAAGAAAGACGAAAAGTCTAAGTGGAAAAGACATTTCATTGATGGGTTCTCAAGTGGAAACTGGACACAGAGACTAAGATGAGAAGTTTTAATGAATGGAGACATTTCATTGGTGGGTTCTGAAGTGGAAAGTAGACATGAAAAGTAAGAAGAAAAGAAAGACGAAAAGTCTAAGTGGAAAAGACATTTCATTGATGGGTTCTCAAGTGGAAACTGGACACAGAGACTAAGATGAGAAGTTTTAATGAATGGAGACATTTCATTGGTGGGTTCTGAAGTGGAAAGTAGACACGAAAAGTAAGAAGAAAAGAAAGACGAAAAGTCTAAGTGGAAAAGACATTTCATTGATGGGTTCTCAAGTGGAAACTGGACACAGAGACTAAGATGAGAAGTTTTAATGAATGGAGACATTTCATTGGTGGGTTCTGAAGTGGAAAGTAGACACGAAAAGTAAGACGAAAAGAAAGACGAAAAGTCTAAGTGGAAAAGACATTTCATTAGTGGGTTCTCTAGTGGAAACTGGACACAGAGACTAAGATGAGAAGTTTTAATGAACGAAGACATTTCATTGGTGGGTTATCAAGTGGAAACTGGACACAGAGACTAAGATGAGAAGTTTTAATGAACGAAGACTTTTCATTGGTGGGTTATCAAGTGGAAACTGGACACAGAGACTAAGATGAGAAGTTTTAATGGATGAAGACATTTCATTGGTGGGTTCTCAAGTGGAAACTGGACACAGAGACTAAGATGAGAAGTTTTAATGAACGAAGACATTTCTTTGGTGGGTTCTCAAGTGGAAACTGGACACAGAGACTAAGATGAGAAGTTTTAATGGATGAAGACATTTCATTGGTGGGTTCTCAAGTGGAAACTGGACACAGAGACTGAGGGGAGACGTTTTAATGAATGAAGACATTTAATTGGTGAGGTACTCATGTGCAAACTGGAATAAGAGACTTGCTTTGGTAAAAATGCATTAATTTCTTTCACGGTTTTTACTTGCGTTATTTACTTTCTGAATTAAGCGGGCTGAACGCTATGCAGTTGTATGACCTATCTTATGAGTTTAGCATATGCGCTGTGTAGCTGCGTGACTCACTTTATGAATTGAGCTTTACGCTCTGTAATTGTGCGACTTGCTTTATGAATTAAGCTTACCCTATCTGTAATTGTGTGGCTTACATTCTGAATTAAGCTTCTAAGCTCTGTAATAGCGTGTCTCATGTGGCTTACATAAATGCATTAAGCCTTCTCGCTCTGCTATTGTCTGGCGATCATTATGAATAAAGATAAATTATCGTTTACATTAAGAATTGATCTTTCAAGGCCTGTAACTATGTCACGTACTAAACGAATTAAGCTGTCACGATATGTAATTGTGTCACCTACCGTCCAGAGATGACCCTCTCTCGGTATCACCCTTATAACAGCACCACAACATAGCTTCCTTCAGCCTGGTCGACGTGCCCTAAAAAATAAAGACCAAGAAAGAAAACCCATGTGAGCACATGTGCCTCTTTATGACACAAACATGTTCGCTCGTTCGTCTCTTCAGGCTAATATTTTCCCCGTCAAACTTTCTTACATACATTCTTTTTTATATTATCTTCTTAACCCTCCTTTCTTGGCATAATTCATTCCCCAACCGTGATCTTCGTTTTTTTTTTTTCAGACATCAGTTACTTTATACTGAAGTTATGCAGTTCTAAAAGAACCTATCATTCTGCAGATTTTGCTTTCATCTACATAAAGCCCCACTTTGTTATATACTCTTTACTCGTTTTACTCATCACTTAGCATAGCTCATTTCTAAATTCATCACCTCGGACAAGAGAGAGAGAGAGAGAGAGAGAGAGAGAGCAGAGTGACCGGACATATTTAACACACTGGAATGTGTCTCTTTGTACTAAGTTGCTACCATAAGTGAAATGGGTTCATTTTCGATACAAGACAACAGGAAGCTGAGACGCTTGGGAGTCATGACCCAAGTGGGCCCGCCCCCCTTAGAGTGTAAAGGAGTAATTGGGCCGAAACACTTGTCGGATGGGGGGACTTCTTCTGATGATCAAATTGCTTCCTGTTGTATCGCTCTGTAAAGAGTTTCCTATCATAGGATAGTTCAACGCTCGCGTCCCGAGCAAAAACTAGTGAAACCTACCTGGGAATGGTGTCTGGTTCTATTTAAGAACTAAAGCAGCCTAACTTGTGAATTATTGAGGAACCCCTAAAAAAAAAAACACATGGTTGCAAGGGGCTGTTCTTTGACTAATCTCAATGCTTATTGGATGGGGGGTAAGAATTAATAGCATGTTTAATTGTGCAATACTCATTAGTGACCAGCCACGACAGAGCACTTCTCTTCAAAACTGCATCATTTGAATAAACCCATGCTTGTTTGACTGAGAGCAGCGTCAGAGTAAAAATAAGAATTGTGTTATGACTACCATTAGCCAGCAAACTTGAAAGTGTAACCAGTCCAGTGGATATGACGAAACATCTTAATTGCTCTCATGTATATGTATGTATGTGACTTTATTTCAGGAGATGTATATCATTGTTGTTTCACTGTACACGCAGTTCGCATGGAATTAGTCTTTTCTCTTGCGAATAACCTCCTCTCTATATGTATATACATTATATTCTTATGTACATATAATTACTCTTCCAATCAGTAGCATAATGTAAGTATTACTATTTCCACGTCTTGTACCAGTGAGTCACTGTCGTCCGCAGGGGTTTTGCTTTAAGACTGTGTGTAAATAGAATGCTTACTTCCTCGTCATTATGTTCGACTGTTGATTGTCTTAGCAGAGTTATCGGACAGAAGTAAGCTGAGAGGGCGAGCTATCACTTGATAAGGATTGAAAGTTATTGTACACAGGATCATTCCTTTCTCGCACGCATGTGTACAATTTAACCCGTAGGGCCCATCAGACAGAGACGTCCAAACTGAATGCTCTCTGATCGCGGAAATCTGAGCTAACGGACGACTGCCCGTGAAACGTCTAAAATACTTCGAGTTAACGGCAACACGCTATTTCTGAAACCACAGTTCTACGAGGAACTACGAAGTTCCATCAGACACCTGGTTCTTATTTGCTAAACCTGGATGTGAGTGTCCAAAGGTATAGCTCCGCAGTTCGTGTGTGGAAAACTCGGTGCAGACAAAAACTATACCAGGACAAACACCAGTACCTGTTTCTTATAAGCGCAAAAAAGGGACTGAAGACAGTCATAGCCTGCCTACAAAGTCCCTCACTGTGTAACAGTGAAAACAATCCACGCCTCATCGGTGCAAAGGTTAAATCAGAGCTAAGTGCTTAAAGAAATATTCCAGCTTCATTATGTTGCCATCAAAGTGCACGAAGAAAATGGATGACACGACTGCAGACATTTGCATTTTAACAGCACGTGCCTAGAGCAAGATATACAGGTCAGCTTATTGAAAAAAATTTAATAATAAATAAAACACCAAGAAAGATAAATATTAAAACTGGTAATGCCTAATTAAAACAAGCCGTAGAGTTCAAACACTTTGTCCGTTTGTTTATACCCCACAGAAGATTAGAGTTAGAAACAGAAATAAGAATTCAATGAACTAACAGAGACCGGTCAGCTGTCTCGGATAATGAAGCTCGCAATGACCAAAATCGTCTGACCTTTACAAACATACATGCACACATGTCCCTGCATACAATAAACTCACGGGCTACATAATAAATAAACCTTAAATGCCAAACTTAATGGTAAATATTACTATTCACTCTTTTGCTTCTCTTTCCGCTCCTCTTGGAACATACAGCCACAACTGCACCAAAGTGTTCACGTGCTCTTGCAGCATCGGTTTGTGTAACAATTTGTTTTAAAAGATGAGGCTGTCAACGCCTATGCCCAACCTCATGTTTGCAGCTTCTTACGACATGCCTGAGGGAGTAGTAGTCATATTCTTCGTCTTTTCGAGGACTCCCTGGAACTACCACGCGGCATTTTGGTGCGTACACGTATTATGAACACCAGCACGGGTATTTTTATAATTTATGAAGAAAAATATCCCGTTCAGCCCCTGTTGGGTTATAATTAGAATATATTGTGTCTCTGATATAAGATACAGAGTATAGATATAGAAGAATGGGGTGTAACGCATGGACACAGAAGAAAACAAATAGGCTCTAGAAAAGCTAGGAAAGCAAGCAGAATTAACGAAGATCAAAATTAGACAGATAAAATATTTTGGTCACATAAAAAAAACTTATCACCGTGCTGAAGACCATAATGGAGGGAAGAGTTGAAGGCAGATAATTGGTGGATTTAATGTAATCTCTGACACCCCCGGGCTTTCTCACACCTTTTCACCTTGTTAACAACAAGGCAGTTATGAGAGACTTCAATTTAGTATGTTTTTGTTTGTTTGGTTGTTTTTGTTTCTGTTTTTTTTTTATTCTTTTGTTTTTTATTGTTTGTTTGTTTCTTGGAAAGAGGAGGTCACACACAAAAACATTCACACAAATTTGGTTTTGATTTACTCTTTTTGGACTGTGTGGAGGGGGAAGAAAGTACTTTATTTGGGTATTGGAAATTTGAGTTTATTTTCTTAGGACACCTTATGTTCTTATTATATCTAGGGTTGAACGGGATACCTTATTTTTTTTAATGTTGAAGGCAAGAGGAAGACAGCGCTATAAGTGGGAAGATATCATCAAGAGATGGATAGGAAAGAGTCTATCATAGTGCATCAATAAGGCAAGAGGAAGACAGCGCTATAAGTGGGAAGATATCATCAAGAGATGGATAGGAAAGAGTCTATCATAGTGCATCAATAAGGCAAGAGACAGAAGACGTTGGAGATCCACTACAGTCAACTTTCGTTGTGTGATGATGGCATTCTGGATAATATTTTCAATTGCCGACACTTGATCATAGTATCATTTCTCCACCAACATACATGCACCTACTCTCATGTAAGCGTCTTAGTAAAAAGACTGGTCATTGTTACTTTTGTGCCTTTAGTAGAACAAAGTTTACTTACGCCAAGAACGCCATTTGTTTATAAAACGTTGATGCAAAGTTTCTTTTTGACAAATATTCAGACAAGGAGTTTTATTGAACACCTGTCCGTTGCTCCACCCTACATTTTATTGAAATATCTAACTGTATACTTCGTGCTGGCAGTAAGGTAACGGGAAGCCATCGTGTTATTCCGCTCACTGTTGTTCAGACCTTGCGCCAAATTGTTCATGAAAATTTGCGTCTGGAATTTCCCTTAATGTCAGGAGTTCACGTAAAACTCTGCACTGATTGGAGGGACGAAATGATGCCATATTCAGATATTGGAAATCAAAATTATCATCTTGAATTAGCGACACTATGTATCCTAATTATAATCCATCAGAGGTCGAATTGAATATTTCTTTTTCTTCATAAAAACAAAATGTTAAAAGAGATTTTCCCCCCAAAAAAAACTTATTTTAAGACACGAAAGCTCCTGCTATGAGGTCTTCAACAAACACATGCTAAGTTGCCTTGTATCATAGTTAAGGCTAATGATGAATGCTGGAGAGAAGGTGCTCTTTAAAATGAAGAAGATAGGAATAAAAGGTAAAATATATAATTATTTAGAGTAGGGTTGTTAAAAATAAAATTACAGACATAAATATCCAAGGGCAAAACATCAATACAGTGCAAACCACTCGATATCTAGAAATGACATTGGACCAACAGCTAAACTGCAATAAACACATAGATAAACTAGTGGAGTCTTGCAGAGGATTGATTAGCTTATTAAGATATTTGAAAGGTAATGGATGGAGTGCAAGCACTAAGACAACGCTTACTTTTTATAAATCTTTTATTAGAGGAAAAATAGATTATGGAAGTATAATATATGACTCTGCTGCACACAGTAGCAAAATTAAATTAGACATAATTTAGCAATGAGCTTTATGTACAATAGCAGGTGCAATTAGATCAACATCAATGGGAGCTCTAGAGGTAGCTTTAAGAATTTTACCCTTGGAATTGCGGAGAAAGGAGTTAAGACTGTCACGGGATTTACTCCCCTTGCTGTGCAGTGATGGTCCAATAGTGGCCAAACTTCAGAGTATCTACTGAGGGTATTCAAAGATGTCTACCTTTCGCTCAAGATTACTCTAGACAGAGATGTGAATTGAAGAACGTTGCTTCAATTTTAGGGAGCCTCATAGGAATTTAAAGAAATCAAGTACTACGGCAGATAGGATCCAGGCTGTGTAAACTTTAACTTTCCTGACCTTTTTCTCGTTCTGATGAGCCCCCAACTGATTTAACTCAGTAAAATATTACTTAAAAAGGCCTGTTATAAGTATTATATATATATATATATAATTTTATATATATATATATATATTTATATATATTATATATATATGTGTGTGTGATGGGGGCCGAAAAGGAGACCCCCGCCCCCTTCCTGTTTTTGGGCAGATTTATCGCCCATGTATTTTAGAAGTGCGCGAAGCATGCTGAGATGTAAATTCTTCAAGATTGATGAAGTAGAAGATATGTTATTAGGCCACAATAAAGCCTACATATAGTTGTGGTGTAGAATTGTGTTATTTGATAATAGCTGTAGGTTTTATTTGTGTTTTCGCTGTTCCTAAAGCAAAATATCGCGAGTTTTGTTTAAGTAGCGCATTACTGCGCGCGCGGAGTAAGTTTGAGTGGTTAGGCCTTAGGGTTTAAAAAAGGGGTTTAGCAAGGTCGACGAAACTGTTTTGGGTCGATTGTTGAGACGGCCGCCCAGTGAGAACAGACGAAGAAGACAGACAGAGCCAAGCTGTAAATGCCTTGAGCACGTGAGCTATTAGCATCGGGCACTGTTGGGTGTTTTGTTTGGTGTGTTTTACGTTTTCCTTGGTTGATTTGTTTAATGTTTGCTTTGTCACTGAATGGGTTATAAAAATAAATATAGCCCCTGTCTCTAGAATCAAGAGTTTTATTGTTGTTCGGGTCGGTGCGAGTGTGACAAGAGAGTGATCACACATCACAATATAATCATCATCATCATCTCGCCCACCCTATCACATATATATATATATATATATATATATATATATATATATATATATATATATATATATATATATATATATGTGTGTGTATATAATATAATATCATATTATATATACACTCACTCATAGCAAATCTTAATTAGAAAGGTTACCGTAAAAGTATATATAGCATGATGTTAGCATCTTCCACTCCCTGCTACTTAAGAAGCCTGGGGCTCCCTCTGCTATTGGTTCCTTGTGAGGAAACCCGCGCAAAGAAGTCACCAGCTCTTGCAGTAGTGGTTTACAAAGCTAGCTAATTTAATAGATGAGGAAACTTCAACAGGCGCTAGATTGTAAAGTTGAAATTTTGCCACACAAAAATGTTGCCTTGTGGGTTTCTGTTGAGTGAAGCGCAATCATAATTAAGTTTAGGTCATATTCCAATTTTAAACAAACCCCAAGTACGGCGTCTGATTTTAGGAAACTCTCTTACTTATCCCCATGAAAATTGTGGCAGGGCCATTTAAGATAATGCCAATTAAGTGTTACATTTACCCGAAACACATCTTACGACCTGCCCTAATTATTAAATCTGGTAAATTTTTTCAAAGGTTGCACTCTGTTCCTATCCCCTGTGATGATATTTACCGTGATACAACGTTAAAATATCTCCAAAGATAAAAAGTAGGGATAAAAATGATGCGTAAGTTACTCGAGTACATGATCGCCCAGGCCGCGGGTCACCACCCGCCATGGAAATTAATTTGCTAGACGTGAAAGCAAAACTTTACCCTCGGAAAGGGTTGAGAACGGAGATCAGAAGAAGAAAAAAATATGACTGAACATGTGCTTGAAACTAGCAAGGCTAGAAAGACGCAATTGGTGGGGAAAGGAGGAAAAAAATTCACGTCCCCAAGTTGACACAAGGTAAAGAAATCGACAAGAGGGACCTTAGCTATTATACGCATCAGTCATCTCTTGGACGCTTTTGCGATAAACTTAGTCCGTTTATTTGAATTCAGCGGCAAACGCAGTACAGAAGATTCTAGAAAAATATTTCGAAAAAACCAAACTAACCTTGAAAAGTAACTTTTTCTTAATAATGCTGTTAGGAAATATAAAACCTAGCTGGCCGGATGGCCCATCTTGAGCAGTGAAAAAAGTTAATATGCTTTCATTTATACAGACGGATAGATAATAAGAAAGATATTGACAAAAGACTGTGTTGTTCATATCAGCGAGCGACTGCAGTGGAACAAAAATGTCACTAATTTTCAAAAAATTGTGGCCTTGAAGACTCAAGTGCTAAAATCTAGTTAGAATGAAAGAGACGGGATGGGGTGGATAATTTGTGGCTAAAAAAATAACTTTTAAAGGCAAAAAATTGTGTAGGGGGAGGCTTAGTTGGTTCTAAAAAAAAAACAAGTGTGTTTTTTTGTGAAACGCAAGTAGAGACGGACGAACCAACAGACAATAAGACATACTTGACTGAGGTATGACTGAAGTGACTTTTTGGAAAGGGGTTTGAATTTGAAAAAAAGAAAAGCGCTGATTGGCCACAGATAAACATATTATCGGCGCTCAGACGCGCATCTTGGCCATTCTGCATAAGTTGTATAGTGATAGACACAGTAAATTATTTAATGGTGTAATTTTCCCAAACTAATTGAAATTTTTAGAGGGACGCCATACTAAAGCCAGCAGCTCAGCTGAGTTTTGCTAGCATCTACTGTGTTCTATATTCATAATTCTGGTAAAACTAAAAGTATTTCTTTGTACATTTTAATATTTGTTTAATATTTAGAGTGATTTGATACTGCCATATCAAAATCTAGCCCTTACAACAAGTATGGTAAGGATACGTTCTAGACCCCCCGCCCTAGTTCAGGGTCTAGAGACAAACCAAATACATAAACTCCAGCAAGGATTATGAAAGGCGGATCAAGTGTTGAGATCAGTGAAACATATCACCTATCCTATTCTATGGCAAGAAGCTAATAAATCATATTTCAGAATATGTAGTCTGGGGGAACTTTATCCTATGTGAAACCAACTTGGTAGGTGTGCTGTATGGTCAGAGAGATCTGACCCTGTCTATGTGGTGTTGTTGTATAATGTTGTGTGTAGTAGTGGCTCAGGAGGTAGAGTTCTGACACATGACCAATACTTTTATTTCAGAACTGTGGGTTTTTTATTTGGCACCAATGTGGTGTCAAATGATGTGTATTAATTAATACAAGAAGGGACCCGTGCAGTAAAAATATTTTAGCAGAGCAGCCTTTATTTGCCCCCAAGCACGGAGAGGTGGGGCCACCAGACTCCTGATATTTGCCCCCAAGCACGGAGAGGCGGGGCCACCACATTTTCCAGCACCAGATTCCAGCACCAGAACTACTCATTCAAGATAAGTGGAGCATCTGGCCTGCTGGAGAGTCACCAACTTCGTTTATAAAAACACTAACTATATTCCCATCAATAAATGGACAATGTTAGTAGCCATATACAGGGAGTGATGAGGCCACTCCAACAGCACATCCATTCATCATTTCCCCAGCTAAATTAAAAATATAAACAGTAGTAATATTAACTAGTCTTGTGAAATACATCTGTACACACCTTTCATTTATTATGCCATATATTCATGCATTTCATTCATAATTTCAAAACCTTTCATATGTTCTGACCAAACTAAAACCTTGGTTCAGAACAAATAAATTTAAAGAAAATATTACTATCAAAATTTTACACAGCTTGAGTTAGTTCAGTGAGTTGTAACATTTTATTAATATTATTAGACTTGTTAAATATATGTGTGTGTGTATGTAAACTACCACAACACATTACATATCATTACCCTAGAATCTTAACGTGGCCACATTCTTTAGTAAAAAAAAGATAGGTGTGAGGTCGTAGTGGTAGCAAGAAGGGCCTTCTGTCAATTCACAGCTACATTTATCTCAGGAGCCTTCACAGCTGACCTCATGCTTCACACTAAGTAATATCACAATCATACAATACCATCAAAACCACTACATATATTGGGGTCTCTTGTTCCGGGATAATTAGCCTATCAATAATATTAGGATCTCCTGGTGGGAGAATTAAATTAGGGGAACACATTATAATAAAAAATTCAAAAGTGTCCCTCAAAATTAAAAGTGTCCCTGAAAAATAAAAGTTGGTGAATCTTCACAGCCAGTGGTAGTTAAATTGATTAATTAATTAGAAGTATTTTTAGACTAGAGTAATTAGAATTACTTTAGTGGTTGGACATTTTATTTTGCTCATTACTAAATTGTCTAAAAAGTATGGCGGAGCTGGCAAAGTTTAGATCAGCTGCTGTGCTAACGGCGAAGGATATGGGAATGGATGGGCAGGTTTTAATTCAATATGTAACGGCTGAATGTGATAAGTATATTGAACGGGAAGAAAGAAGATTAGCTGAAGAGAAGAGGTTACAAATTGAGGCTGAGACTAAGAGGTTACAAATTGAGGCTGACAAGGAGGCTAAAGCATTAGAGGCAGAAGAAAAACGACAGCAAAGGGAGGCAGAAGATAAAAGATTGACTGCCGAAAGGGAGGCAGAAGATAAAAGATTGACTGCCGAAAGGGAGGCAGAAGATAGAAGGTTGCAAAGGGAGCACGAATTACGACTAAGGGAGCTGGAATTACAAGGCCAGGCTCCTGAAAATGGTGCCAGCCCTTTTGCCTGAGATGCTACGCCCAGTCTGGGAGCCTCAAACTCAGCTATGGGGTTTCATTTAGACCATTTTGTTGAAAAAGACGATGACATAGAGGGGTACCTAGGACGTTTTGAGTTATTAGCTACTACATATGGGTTAGAGAGAGAGAGGTGGAGTTTAAAGCTATCACAGGGACTGAGAGGTACTTCTTATGAAGTCTTCGCAAAAATGAACAGAGAAGACCAAGACAATTATGACATGTTAAAGCAGGCTTTATTATTAAGGTACGAAAAAAATGCTGAATTTTATCGTAAGAAATTTAGAAATGCCAAACTGTTGTCTGGGGAGACATACCACCAATTCTCTGCCAGACTGGAAACCTATTTGGAGAAATGGACTGCTCTGGGGAAGACCCAAGATCTGAAAGAAATGATCATGATTGAGCAATTGAGAGAGTCCATGGCTCCAGACATGAGAAAATTTCTCATGGAACAAGGTGCAGAGAAGTTGGGGAAGGTTTTAAATGTTGCTGAGAGGTATCAGGCAGCCCAGGCAGAGGTAAGTGGTGCTAAAAAGAAGCACATAGACAATTTTAAAGCTCCACAGCAATTTAATAAATTTGATAATAGAGAACAGGGTAATAAAGGTAGGACAAACTTTGAACGGCCAAGAAATGACTATCGAGACAGAAACTCACAGTTCAATGACCAAAAATCCAACGAAAGAAAACCGTTTAACCAAGGAAAAAAGATGGTGTAAATGGTGCAAGAAAGATAACCATAACACCGAATTTTGTAGAAGGAAACCTTCAAACATTGCTGCAATGAAGTCGGGGACTCAACGATTAAAGGTTAATCCTAATGGACAGCAGGAACCTTATCACCCCCCAGTTTGTGAGGATGTTATTTGTAATGGGGTCACCATAAGGTGCCTTTATGATACAGGTTTGGATTATGATTCAGTTGTGAAGTCTAGCCTAGTGGACCCAAGTCAGTATACCACAGAAACAGTGGAAATACAAGGGGCAACTAAGGACATACCACTCATGACACTTCCCATCGCAAGGATAACGGTGAAAACTCGCTATGTGGAAGGAGAAATCAGAGCAGCAGTGATAGATTAACCAATCTACCCTCTGATATTGGGGTGTAGATACGTCTTCTTGGGGAATCCCGAGAAACCTGTGATCATGGCGACAGTGCAGACCAGGTCACAGAAGAAGGGGGAAGAAGGTGAACCTATAAATGCTCATCCAGAGGAGATGAGGAAGGCGCAGGCTGAGGATAGGACACTCAAGCCATGTTTTAAAAAATTGCCCAAATGCCACACACCTCCAAGCAAAGGAGAATATTTTATGAAGAACAAACTATTATACAGGAAGGCCGGAACTGGAACAAATGGTCACAACCAGCTGGTTCTTCCCACTTCATATAGGGATAAAGTGATGGAACTCGGGCATGCGATTCCCTTCAGTGGTCACATGGGGATCAGCGCCACAGGACGGCGTATAGCTTGTCATTACTTCTGGCCAGGGATAACGGAGGATATAAAAAGATATGTCAAATCCTGTCCAGAATGTCAAAGGGTAGCTCCAAAGCACTGGACTGCTCCTGCAACTCTAGGGAAATGCCCATAGTGGGAACACCTTTTGAGAGGGTTGCAGTGGATATTGTG
Source organism: Oreohelix idahoensis (assembly GCA_024509875.1). Lineage (NCBI taxonomy): Eukaryota > Metazoa > Mollusca > Gastropoda > Stylommatophora > Oreohelicidae > Oreohelix > Oreohelix idahoensis. The sequence goes on from JAMPIV010012258.1 coordinate 108,263, forward strand.
GGACCTCTCACTCGGACCAAGAGGAGGAACAGTTACATCCTTACTCTGGTGGACACTTGTTCTATGTGGGGAGAGGCGGTAGCCCTGCCATCAATTGATTCAAAGCATGTAGCAGAGGCACTACTTACAATATTTACCCGATTAGGATTCCCGCATCAAATCTTGACGGATAATGGCTCTCAGTTCAAGGGGAAACTAACGGAAGAAGTTTTTAAGCTATTTCAAGCCAGACACTTTCATTGTAGTCCGTACCATCCGCAAGGGAACGGCCAGGTAGAGAGGTTCAACGGGACTCTCATTTCTATCCTGAGAAAGCTGGCACACGAAAAACCGGATCTGTGGGATCAATTCCTGCCCGCCGTGTTGTTTGCGTATCGGGAGGTACCACATAGTTCAACCGGGATGGCTCCCGCAACTCTGCTATTTGGGAGGCCAATAAAAGGTCCATTAGAAGCCCTATTAAGGACCTGGACAGATGAGAAGGCGGAAGAGACTGTTACCTCATCTTATCAATACGTGAACGAACTGACCACTCGTTTGAAAGCTGGATGGAAACTGGCAAATGATAATTTGAAACAAGCCAGGAAGAAACATGCAGCATATTTTAATAGGAAGGCAAAGGACAGAGAACTAGCTGTGGGAGAGAAGGTGCTGCTTCTACTACCCGGCAGCCAGAATAAATTACAAATTGGATGGCAAGGTCCATATACGGTTCTAGAGAAGGTGTCTAGAACAAACTATAAAATTGACAAAAAGGGGAAGGAGAAAGTTTATCATGTAAACCTGTTAAAGAAGTATCTGGACAGACCACTCCAGGAAAGCACCCCCTCATTGACCTTGGCTATCGCAACTCAAATGCAAAAGGAACCACTCACCTCACATGAATACCCATTACATCCTTGTGAAACAGCAGCACAGGTAAAAGTCAGTAAGCACCTGACTAAAAACCAGAGGGAGAGAGTTCAACAGGTTCTGGAGGAACATACAGATGTATTAACAGATAAACCAGGCCATACAAATTTGCTACAGTATGACATGAAACTGGTAGACTCAAACCCAATCTGTATGAGAGCCTATTCTATTCCGTTCGCGAAGGAGAAAGCATTGAAGGAAGAAATAGATTATTTGTTGAAGGAGGGGATTATTTCACACAGTGAATCATCTTTTAGTTCCAGTGTAGTTTTGTTGAGAAAACCGTCTAGGGAACACAGACTGTGCATAGATTACAGGAAACTGAATGCTGTCACAGAAGGACAAGTGGATCTATTACCAGACACAAAACAGTTATTTGCCAGATTAAACAAGGCAAAATACTTTTCAAAGGTGGATCTTAGTAAAGGCTATTACCAGATTCCAGTGAAGCCTAAAGTGAGACCTTATTTGGCTTTTAGCACTTCGGATGGACATTATGAATTCAACATGCTACCATTCGGACTGAAAAATGCTCCGAGTGTATTTTCAAGGATGATGCGCAAATTGTTGGATCCCCTGAATAACCCATGTATCACGAATTTCATGGATGATATTCTCGTCGCCACAGAGACATTTGAAGAAACACATTGACGCTCTAACTTAAAATGTTTATTTATAGAGGCTTAGGGAGGGCGAACTTAACTGCTAGGCCAACAAAATGTTGTATTGGATGCAAAGAGTTGGAATTCTTGGGACACACTGTATATCAGGGTAACATGACCCCTGATCCCAAGAACTTGGAAAAACTGCAGAGAGCACCTAGACCACAAACAAAAAAGGACGTGCGATCATTCGTGTCGTTATGCGGATTTTATCAAAAATACATTAAAGATTTTAACTCTATTTGTGCTCCTCTGACTGATCTGACTCGCAAGGGACTTCCAGATAAAATTATTTGGACTGCGCAAAGTGAATTAGCGTTCCAAAACTTAAAGGAAAAACTCACTAGCAAGCCTATTCTCAAACTGCCTGATTTGACACAGGACTTTGTCTTAAGAACAGATGCAAGTAATGTAGGACTCGGGGCGGCTTTGTTGCAAAGATCATCTTCACCTGATGGGGAACTGAACCCAGTCGCTTATGCAAGCCGCAAATTGAATAAGGCGGAGCAAGGATATCCCACAAGCGAAAAAGAATGTTTAGCGTTAATCTGGGCAATAAAGAAGTTTCAAATCTATCTGTATGGTAGGACTTTTGTGGTCGAGACGGATCATCAGCCCCTCGTTTTCTTATCTCAGGCTAAGCATGAAAACGCAAGATTGCTGAGGTGGTCTTTATTGCTTCAACCTTATCAGTTTAGTATCCAATATATCCCAGGCAAATTGAATGTCGGTGCAGATTTCCTCAGTCGGCACCCCTGGGATCAAAATTAGAGTAGTGGCAGACGTGAGGAGTAATTTTACCTATGTGTATCACTGGTTTTGGAACTTGCCGTAGGCATGTTTTCAAGTGGGGAGATGTGTGATGATATTTACCGTGATACAACGTTAAAATATCTCCAAAGATAAAAAGTAGGGATAAAAATGATGCGTAAGTTACTCGAGTACATGATCGCCCAGGCCGCGGGTCACCACCCGCCATGGAAATTAATTTGCTAGACGTGAAAGCAAAACTTTACCCTCGGAAAGGGTTGAGAACGGAGATCAGAAGAAGAAAAAAATATGACTGAACATGTGCTTGAAACTAGCAAGGCTAGAAAGACGCAATTGGTGGGGAAAGGAGGAAAAAAATTCACGTCCCCAAGTTGACACAAGGTAAAGAAATCGACAAGAGGGACCTTAGATATTATACGCAACAGTCATTTCTTGGACGCTTTTGCGATAACTTAGTCCGTTTATTTGAATTCAGCGGCAAACGCAGTACAGAAGATTCTAGAAAATAAAAAAAACCAACTAACCTTGAAAAGTAACTTTTTCTTAATAATGCTGTTAGGAATATAAAACCTAGCTGGCCGGATGGCCCATCTTGAGCAGTGAAATAATATGCTTTCATTTATACAGACGGATAGATAATAAGAAAGATATTGACAAAAGACTGTGTTGTTCATATCAGCGAGCGACTGCAGTGGAACAAAAATGTCACTAATTTTCAAAAAAATTGTGGCCTTGAAGACTCAAGTGCTAAAATCTAGTTAGAATGAAAGAGACGGGATGGGGTGGATAATTGTGGCTAAAAATAACTTTAAAGGCAAAATTGTGTAGGGGGAGGCTTAGTTGGTTCAAAAAACAAGTGTGTTTTTTTTGTGAAACGCAAGTAGAGACGGACGAACCAACAGACAATAAGACATACTTGACTGAGGTATGACTGAAGTGACTTTTTGGAAAGGGGTTTGAATTTGAAAAAAAGAAAAGCGCTGATTGGCCACAGATAAACATATTATCGGCGCTCAGACGCGCATCTTGGCCATTCTGCATAAGTTGTATAGTGATAGACACAGTAATTATTTAATGGTGTAATTTTCCCAAACTAATTGAAATATTTAGAGGGACGCCATAATAAAGCCAGCAGCTCAGCTGAGTTTTGCTAGCATCTACTGTGTTCTATATTCATAATTCTGGTAAAACTAAAAGTATTTCTTTGTACATTTTAATATTTGTTTAATATTTAGAGTGATTTGATACTGCCATATCAAAATCTAGCCCTTACAACAAGTAAGGATACGTTCTAGACCCCCCGCCCTAGTTCAGGGTCTAGAGACAAACCAAATACATAAACTCCAGCAAGGATTATGAAAGGCGGATCAAGTGTTGAGATCAGTGAAACATATCACCTATCCTATTCTATGGCAAGAAGCTAATAATCATATTTCAGAATATGTAGTCTGGGGGAACTTTATCCTATGTGAAACCAACTTGGTAGGTGTGCTGTATGGTCAGAGAGATCTGACCCTGTCTATGTGGTGTTGTTGTATAATGTTGTGTGTAGTAGTGGCTCAGGAGGTAGAGTTCTGACACATGACCAATACTTTTATTTCAGAACTGTGGGTTTTTTATTTGGCACCAATGTGGTGTCAAATGATGTGTTGATTAATACAAGAAGGGACCCGTGCAGTAAAATATTTTAGCAGAGCAGCCTTTATTTGCCCCCAAGCACGGAGAGGTGGGGCCACCAGACTCCTGATATTTGCCCCCAAGCACGGAGAGGCGGGGCCACCACATTCCAGCACCAGATTCCAGCACCAGAACTACTCATTCAAGATAAGTGAGCATCTGGCCTGCTGGAGAGTCACCAACTTCGTTTATAAAAACACTAACTATATTCCCATCAATAAATGGACAATGTGTAAGTAGCCATATACAGGGAGTGATGAGGCCACTCCAACAGCACATCCATTCATCATTTCCCCAGCTAAATTAAAAATATAAACAGTAGTAATATTAACTAGTCTTGTGAAATACATCTGTACACACCTTTCATTTATTATGCCATATATTCATGCATTTCATTCATAATTTCAAAACCTTTCATATGTTCTGACCAAACTAAAACCTTGGTTCAGAACAAATAAATTTAAAGAAAATATTACTATCAAAATTTTACACAGCTTGAGTTAGTTCAGTGTGTTGCAACATTTTATTAATATTATTAGACTTGTTAAATATATGTGTGTGTGTATGTAAACTACCACAACACATTACATATCATTACCCTAGAATCTTAACGTAGCCACATTCTTTAGTAAAAAAAGATAGGTGTGAGGTCGTAGTGGTAGCAAGAAGGGCCTTCTGTCAATTCACAGCTACATTTATCTCAGGAGCCTTCACAGCTGACCTCATGCTTCACACTAAGTAATATCACAATCATACAATACCATCAAAACCACTACATCCCCGTTTATTAAGACAAACCATCTTGCTTAAGATTGATTGTTAAGAGACCTGCCGGAAATTGTTACGTGGTGTGTCTGGCGTCTAGACTGATAAAAGCTTAACAACATTGGAAGTTGCATTTTCTTTACCTATGTGCATGAATTAAACATTCCTTATCTTAAATCACCAACATTTGTCACCTTTGCCGGCTGGGGTGAAGATTACTTACTTATCTATCAATAATTTGTTTACTGCCTGCGTCTTGTCTCAGTAATACTTCTAGCAACCAATAGCAAACCAAACGTTGACTTAATCTTATTGTTTCATCTGGCTAATCGAGTACTGATCACAATCAAAGGATAACATGTCACGCGGTCACGTCTGAAACGTGTGGAGTGACGAGGTGTTGTGACGAAATCAGTCGTGCACTTTTAATAACTTTCGTTCTCTCCGGCAGTATCAATTCATTTCTTCATTTTCCTCACCGATCGTCCTATTATTTGGCATATTTTATGCACTTACATTTTTTGCTCTGACCACTCCCTAGACTCGTTTACGTTTCGCCAGGTGAATCGTAGTAATACAAGGCTAATTAGACAGGTCAGCGGATAATACTTTTATCACATAAGTCATCTAGCCACCTTTGATAAAGACGGTCATTGTTGACACACAGGTGGTCTCGCCTGATCGACGGAAAGAAATCCGTCTGGGATATGCACGCGTAAATGTAGGTGATACTATGTAATAGCTTCAGCTGGACCATCTCTGTATCAATATTACAGATAAACTGTCAGAGGAGACAATATGAGCAGAAGGTTTTTGTCAGGAAATAAGTTCTCTGATGTGTTTGTGAGTTTGTACAAATACAATCAGAAGTATTACTGGCATATTTGAAAGAGGTCGCGAGTTTAAATTTTTAAATTTGATTTTTTAAAACACGCGGGGGACAGTAAGGATTTAACACCCCGACCCACATAGTTCTAAAGAGCTTACCAGTGGTTTAATTTGAGAGCCGGAATAGACTTTGACTTTTATTGGCAAGTTGGTCTAAAAGTGCAATCTGGGACTTGAACTGAGAAATGGAAATATAATGTAGCGAAATCGGAGACACAAATCAGACTGCATTGCAACGTCAAATTAGCAACTCCCAGGAGCCAGAGAGATATCGGACTAGTATTCCAGAATTAAAAGTGACAGATCAAAGTATTTGGGCGTCTTTATAACTTAAAAGAGAACCCGAAATTTTAAATACCAAGACTGGAACCTTAAGGAATCAGAGCACCAGTCATAAGAGGAATACTAAAATTTCCCCGACCAAGGGTTCGAAGCATCTAAACAAAGTTGCTGTGTCCATTCTACTGTGCCAGGAGATTGTATATCCCATTGGGGTAAGTTGTGAACATATAATTTAAAATGTGAATTGTGACATATATGTACTTGCTAAGTGGTTAGTTATACCAGTCACAGGAGGCTTGTCACGCGTGGTTTTCACGTGTCTGCCTAGATAAGACAAAAATATGTGTGAAGTTATGGTGTTGAATGTTGATAGAGTGACATAGTTATCAGGAGTAAAGAACATATACTGACTCTTCTTCCTGCCACGCAATGACTATGTTTTAACAAATGTCACACTCCCTCTCGCCCTTCTTGGAGATTAGGTTTAGTACACATTAGTGACTCTACAAACAACTAAGTATACAACAGAATAGAAAGAGGATCTGATCAGCTAATAAATTGTCTATGTTTATTTCACAACAACCAAAAAAAATACTCTCATGTAAAGAACGAGAAATATCAAATCACAAGCAATTACACCCAAACACATGCATTACAAAAAAATTAATCAAGTGACCACAACGCTAACAAACATAATATTAGGCTTAATCCACCCTGATTTAACTCCAGCTGTTATTGGGAAGAAGTTTAAGCTAATCCTTCAGCTGGAACCCTGAAACAAACAAGTTCCTACACCACAAAATAACCCTGCTGACTTATCCTTGTCAGCGATAGAGCCAGCATATACACTAATGTCCCTCAGTTCTTAAAATGTGCCAATTCTCTGCGCACAATTCCCCGACAAAATTAATAATCTTTCTCCTTTAGCACTCTTGTTATATATTCCGTTTGAAATTGGCGGATCGCTAACAGGGACGATGATTACCCTCTCCTTTCCCTAAACTGCTGCAAATCCGTAGAACCAACTCCACCCTAACTCCACCACTGGACCCAAGGCTAGGCCTCTACCCAGACAAGGTGCTGTAGATCTCAGATAAAACCTCGAGGTAATCAATGCGTGTACTTCAGATTTAATGAGACACTGAAGGTAATCCCCCCACTTGTACAAAGGCCGTCACTCTTGGGAAGGCGCGTGCAATTATTTAGAAGGTGAATGCATATGACGGCTGTGGAGCAGGGGCGCTCCACTTGCTTTGCGTTGGCAGATGTTCCCAGCAAAGGGAAATTAACCGACTGACCCGTAATAAGGAGTCGGACTGAAGAACCACCACTGCAGTACGTTGAAGACTACCCCGATGTAAAGGGGTCGCTGGTTTATCCGGCCTTATAGGAAGGCAGGAAGGTAATTCCAAGCTGATGACTCAGAACTCTGTCGGAGGTGACCATGTGTTGCTGTAATAAAACATATTCAAAAACACTTATCATCTCGTCAAAATAAATCATAAAATGGTGCAACATTTAACAAGGCCAGTGCGTACACAGGTACAGTTTATCTTATATACAACCCGTCCCTTCTCAATATTATCTACTGTCCAGGGCTAACCTGGTTACACAGTTTTATCATCCCCCTCCCCTCTCTCTCACTGACCGTTAACCAGACAAGCGAGCAGATGTGGGCCGGGCAGGCGTATTGCTAACCTCGCAACTATGCGTAACCAGGTTACCCCCGACTGATGCTGGGAGGGTTTTAGGCATGTAAACAACCTTGCTGTTAGCTGGTGCAGAACTGGCCTTATAACATAAGTCAGTCTGGCCTAAAACACAATCGCCAGGCTGGCTGTAGAACATATAATTTCATTACATTTACAAGCATCTATATTACACAACATATAAGGCTCCTGTTGGGAAATCTTTAACTGAGTTAAAAGTAACCATACAGTACACAAGTAATCAATTAACACAACCTTACAGATAGAAAAAATTATACACTACAGAGGCCGTAAAACCAAAAAAATAGCTTATTGTTACCCTCTGTGTTAAAAGAATTCCCTCCACCTCACGCTTAATTACATAGTTACCCTTAGGGACACAATTATTCCTTTAATGAAACAAAACTTTCTTGAAGCATCTTAAAGTACACAACCATTAGGCTTCAAAATAAAACCCCGTAATAGGCATACAACCACAACTTCCTTTACCAGAACTAGCTATAGGTTCTTGGTGTAGTAGAGCGATGGCTGAAAGTTAATAATGTCTAGAACTCACTATAATAAACTTATCGGACTACGGCTAGTACCCACGAAAGAACTAAATAACTACCAAATACTTAAGGAGGCTTACCGAGATCAGTGCAGAATGTCCCCACTCTAATAAGCTGGCAAGCTAACACTAGGCCTTTACCTTTTCACGACAGGAAATTTTAGGACTGAGCAATTTAGAAGCAGAAGAGAATCAATTATATAGTAGGAATAGGCCCCATGTATTCGAACACCTGGGTTAACGTGCCAAAATTGGTGATTGGCAACCTCAACATATGAAAATAGTATATTCATAAACCACTACAGCAAGCGCTGGTGATTGCTTCTTGCTAGTCGTACAGAAAACCGAAAGCAGAGGTGACCACAACTCCGAATGGAGCAGCAAGAAGTGATGATTACATTAAAGTGTATAGTATCATTTTGTGAGATATATGTACCTTGTTAATTGTAATTCAGGCAAGCCATTGCCCTCGCGCTGTTCAGACACATTTTCCCCATTTAAGTGACCAGAAGAATAACGGTGATTTCTAATCATATTCCCTGAGTTATACTGTGTATACTCAGGGAGAATAATTATTCAGAGAGGCTAACATTGGTGGGCGGGCAGTGAGACAATGCGCCTGTTAATTTGCAGCCCACAAATGTACATAGCAGAGGCATGTGCTCTTTTGTTTTTCCTAAAGTTCGTGGTTCGAAGCTAAAAGACGGTTCTTAGCACCAGACCAGTCTGAAGTAGGAATCGTCGCCACTATCTTTGTGATTCAAGAGCTGTGTTTGACACCAACTACCTAAAGTGGACACATTGTGAATGTCACAGTGACTATTAATTTATTTTTTACCATCACGTCCGATTCTTTTTAATACTCTTAATGTTCTGGTTTCCTTGTCATTTTATATTTTCTTTCCTACCTTCGTGGCCCTATTTTTTCACCTTTTCAAACCCCACCCGCGGTTTGTTTACGTTCTGGCCTTCAACGGTCAGCGTAGCGGTAACGTAATGTTATCTAAACGCACCGGTTGTTCGTTTGACCAGAGAAACATTCCTCTGACCGCTTTAAGTCTTTGATCGCGTTGAACGAGCGAGACGGCTTCTGTGTAGAACCGGCTCGCTAACGGCAGTGGAACTTTTTACGGTCGGTAAACTAGTTTGATCTTCAATTCAGGAGAGATTTGTTGTGGCCCCTGATCATAATATTATGTCTTTCTGGGGAATTTCTGGCGTCTGTTGTCTTTGATGTAGTCTCTAGAGATACCTCTGTCTTACTCCTCATTACGCATTACGCCGATACATCTGTTGAATCAGGCTATGCAGGTGTCCCGGGTGTTCGTTGGTTGTAAGCTATAAAACTGGTTAGTCTTAATAGACTAACACACTCGTGAATATTTTCCTGGCCCGAGATGGACCATCATGAGATAAGGCAGACTTTAACACAGAACTAAATGTTAAGGCCTATCTCTAGTCATTTTTCGAGTTTCAGGGATACCGAATTGCTAGAGTCAAGTCTCCAGTCAGGCGAAGAAATGTCATATACTCTTCGTTCTAGAGGGATTCTGAATACAGCTAGCAGTCACGAGTTGTCACCCCCATTCCTGAACCTAAACCCTTTGTCAACTCCAAGTTAAGCTCACGCAGTGCAACGAGCCAACGCTAAATCTGGAATCACCTAATGCAGTAGTAGTTCTCTACTCGCCTATTGGATTACCAGTCAGAGCATTGCGGCTTCTAGAATATCAAAACCACCCAGCATGTCTATAGCAGAATCTGATATCACCCGCCTTTGTGTGCCTAAACGGGGCACTCAGCCAAACCACAGCCAAACCAGTTTAAACAGGATTTAAAGCCAAGCAAGCAATAGCGCCGGATAAGAGCGCCTGGGACTCTTTGTCCTCAAGTAACTTCGTCTGGTGTATTTCTGGATTTATGTAGAACTTCGCACTTAGGAGCGGCCAGCAAGAGAAATAGACAGCGTCTTCCAGCCCCTCACGCAATTAGGGGTCACCAAAGTTAGCGCCTACATTGGATTTACAGGTTAATTCCATCACCCATGGAGTATATATTTTACGTAAAGACATTGGAGCTATTGCATTTGGTCCCACGAAAGCGGACGGACTGTCGCTCAGGTTGTTTATTTGGTCAGCAGAAGATAGACAGCGTCTTCCAGCCCCTCACGCAATTAGGGGTCACCAAAGTTAGCGCCTACATTGGATTTACAGGTTAATTCCATCACCCATGGAGTATATATTTTACGTAAAGACATTGGAGCTATTTCATTTGGTCCCACGAAAGCGGACGGACTGTCGCTCAGTTAGTTTATTTGGTCAGCAGGAGATAAACAGCGTCTTCCAGCCCACCTCGCGCAATTAGAGGTCACCAACGTTTAGCACCAACAAGGAAAGTTTTGTAGGCTTATTCCCTCACCTTGAAGGATCTACATGTAAGACACTTTTCTGGAGCTAGCTTTTGGTCCCACGAAAGCGGACGGACTGACACGCAGTTTTATTCATTTGGTAAACCAGAAGTAAATAGAGTCTTCCTGCCCACCTCGCGCAATTAGAGGTCACCAATGATAGTACCAACAAGGAAAGTTTTGTAGGCTTATTCCCTCACCTTGAAGGATCTACATGTAAGACACTTTCTGGACTATTACATTTCGTCCCACGAAAGCGGACGGACTGACACTCAGTTTATTTCATTTCTCTGTGTTCTACAGGTTTTATGCTTGATAGTGTGTGTGTTTGTGGGTGTGTATTTGCATTATTGATGATTATTGATGACTATTGATGATTATTGATGAATTTTAGGTTGTTGTGATGAGATGCATTAATTTCATGCTTTTCTTCTTTAATAAAGTTTACACATTTATTAATGCGCTGTTCACGACCCTTCCATCCATAATTAACTTGTTTTAGCTCTTTACTAGAATCTCTATGTTTTGATAAGAGAAAAGAGTGAGAGCAAGAGGTGCTTAGACAGTAAAAGTGAGTTGAGGCTTGGAGAGAGAGATCATTTTGATAAATCTTCTTCCAGGTTGTCTCAAGTCCATCTCCTATTTACACCTTTCTGTGTGTGTAATCTATAACTCTGTCAGTCCACTATCCCTTGTCGATTTTACTACTATTGTCCAACTCGACAAATACTCTACACATTACTCAACCACGACAGTGAAGACTACCACCTTGACATTAGGAGTGAAGTTCATCTAGACGCCTCTAGAGAAGAGTCCTCATCAAAAAAAAAATCTGACAACGATCCAGTGCAGTACTCAGCAAGTTAAGTATGTTGTAACAGGCACGCAACGGACAATAATAACCATCAGTCCCCAATTAAGTCTCAGTGAAAACACATTTTTAAAACCCTCCTAAAATCATCTTCATCCATATTTATTTAAAGTTGTTAAAGACTAATTGATTATTAAATATGTTATGTTATTTTTACTAATTCATAGTTGATTCAGTCCTTATAGATAAGAGAGCGCATGTATGATCGAAAATCTTTAATAATATATATATATATATATATATATATATATATATATATATATATATATATATATATATATATATATATATATATATATATATATATATATATATACACATATTTACAGCCATAGAGCCAAAATTAATTATAAAAGGCAAAAGAATGGACGTTTACTTCGTCAAAGAGAGCGAATGGCAAGAAGTTTTGTTCTTAAAATGTGTGTGTGTGTTTTTTTTTTTACTTCATTTCTCTTGTCCTGGGGATTCCAGAACAGATTCTGCCTTATAATGCTTTCACTTGGTTTTCTCAATGTGTGTCCTAGTGAATGTCAACGTCTTCTCCTTGCCTCCTGTTCCACTGGTTTTTTAACTGGTCTGGTTTATCATTCCATCAGTCCCACATTAGTGATAGTGTCATATTATTTCAGTCCTTCTGTTCTGCGCAAGAATGCTGTCAACTGGTTTTCCGTATTTGTGTCGTATCTAACGCCAACGTCCCCGCACTCCTTTTTGCCAGGTTCTTTCCATCAGTTCCCCATTAGTGGTCTTATATTAATCTGACATGTCTTTCCATGTACAAAACCCAAATCTTTCAGCAACTGTCCGTCGGCGCTAGCGTGTGTCATTTTGTTTTACCGTGGTTTATTTTTTTTTTTTCCATAACCTAGAAAAGTAAAACTAGAAACACAATAAATTGTTTTCTTCAACCCTGCTAGTCTGTAACAAGCATCGTGTTATTTGTCCTTCGTTTATAAACTGCAGATTTTTCTCGCGGCACAAACTTGAGAGAGACAGGGCCAGCTCTAAGGGCCTCGAGTCAACTGTTTATCTGGTGTTCGCATGACTTAACGTATATTTTTATATTGTGTATTTTTAGGGAAAAATCTCACTTCGTGTTTTTCTAATAATATTTTTTTTAAATACTCCGCTAAAAATAATTTAAACAAATAAAAAATAAAAAAATACCACGAATCTCACCTATAATTGATTAACTGACTATGTTTCTATTTCTTCATGCATTCATTTAGCATGACTGCTGAACATCTGCTTCAAATTTGCCCAACATATGCGGAACAGAGAAAGCGCATATGGCAGACACCAGTACCATTCGTGGAAAAGCTCAACGGAGAATCACATAGCCTCAGACTGACTACTGCTTTCTTTGAAAACATTCAAGTAGACACCTGAGACTGTACGAAGAAGAAGCACAATAATTTAGCATGAACCAGGGCTGGGCACTGCACGAAAGATGGCTGCCGGCCGACCAAGGTGGAGACAGTTTGTTGCAGTCCTACACGACGCTACCTTGCGTGATTGTCACTGCCTGCTTTGTCAGCCAGTGACCATGGACCAAAGAAGAAGACCATTCATTCATTCCCTTCTTTTTCTCCTCATGCAACATGAGACCACCAGTGCAGCTGGTCTCCTTGCAGGAAGACTGTACCAAAGAATTCATGTTCGCCTGCAGCGGGGGTTTCTGCAGCAATTTGTATTACATGATGAGATTGCCAATAACATGGACAACCTTATACTAGCTGATTCTTATGTCCTTCTAGATGAAGTAGTCGTCCTTGTGACGGTATTTCCTCCCCTGCTTTGCAGTAGTGGTCCAACAGTGGCCAAAACTCAAGAGTATCTAATATGGGCCTTCAAAGGTGTCTACCTTCGCACAAGATTACTCTTGGCAGAGATGTGGATAGAAGGGTAATGACACTTCTGTCACAAAGTAGTATCCACAAGATATTCAGATAAGCGAAAACAATGCTGCATTTGGCTGAGCACGTTAATTCTAGAATCTGCCGACAACTTTTGTGAAGGATTAAACAATGGTTTATGTTAGCTCGTTTAAGCCCCCACCTCTGATTAACTCAGGGGAATTCTTATTATTCTGGTATAGCTCAGTTTAGAGTGTGTGTAGTAAATTGACTAAGACAAACATGCAGTAACTTTAAAATGATTAAATCGAAGTTAAATTTGTATAATTACAAATATCAAAATTTAATAATCACTTTAGGTTTAACAGTTTAAAAATGTGAATAGTTATAGATCAAAAAAAAGTTATCATCACGGTTGTGATGGGGTGTAAATTGTAAAAAAGAGAAAATCAAGTGGCAGCAAATAGATTGAACTTAGCTGCCAATGACGGTTCTGCTCCTTCTGATGAGTTGGTTCTTGTTACACTGCTCACGCTCGTCGCTGGTAAAGCTTAAATGCGCCGCACGTTCCCAGAACGTCAAGGAGTAACGGCCAAGCTGGTCCTGCTTCTGTATAAAACCCTCTTATGATGGCGTCTCGTTATATTCACCGTCCTACCCCGCTCTGTTTGTTACAGAGCTCAAATGATCAGCCAATCTGATTTGAATTTTTTGTATGACTCATCTAGTGCAAAATTTCAAACATTACTTTTCTGAAAATGGGCTGTAAACATCCGATTGCCCTGTGTACGAACTCACAAACATGACGTTAAACTCATACGACAACGTGTGTCAGATGTAACACCTATTACTTTCTTACAAAGTAATGTCGTGGACAGGAAATGATTATATCATACGTGTCCGTCCCAAATGTGTCGCACAGACGGGTAATCTTGTTATCTGTTGCCTGAGCAAACGAAAACCGACTACGGGAGAATAATTTTATCACCCAGACCAGCTTAAGCAAACAGAATCATGCGAAACTGAGCAAACCAACATTGGTTTTCACCTGCTCTAATCTCAGCAAATCTGTGCCGCATCAAGCACAATGTGATTATTATCCCCTACAAGGAGTGTCAAAATGATTTGACAATATCAAATATCTGCTACTTAGCAGAGAAAGAAAGAAAGTGCGACAATTGAAAGCACGCAATAAAATCCGTACCACAAATGTACCGATTACTGCCGTAGTGAAACAGAGATTAGGAAGAAGAAGGGGTCGCCCCAATCCATTATATGACAGTCCTGTTCTTTCCCTGTACCCCCAGAAACCCCCAAGGAATTACATGTAGCTTTAAATTACTTAGAGGCATTGAAAATGAAACGGTTTAAACGATTCGATTGGTAGAGTACAAACCAACCAACCGGCTTCTACTAACTTTGATGAAGCTACTGTGTAGGTCACAATGAGACTGGGTACAGTGGATTGATAGAGTGGACGAATTATATCTTAGGGGTCGTCCATATATGACATCACACAATTTTTGCCATTATTTAACCCTCCCCCCTCTCCCCCTTGTCATATTTCGTCAATAAAACCCAGACTCCCTTTTACGTGATGTTACAAATCTCTAAGCCCCCCCGATAAAGTTGAATAACGTTGGATTTTTATTCCGTTAATGATATCCACCAAAAGATAGATATAAGTGGATGGAAGCAGACATCATCATCATCATCAGTTGATAAGATCTCTATGGTGTTGTTTGCTCCACTGTAGTGTATGGAATGTCAACTTGACCTACGCAGTGGTGTGTAGACATGGATTGAGTGTATAATGTGCGAATGATGATAAAGGTTCGTGGTGTTGACAAAAAATGTTCTTTTCTCACACTCATGTATGGCTGGAAGTCATCGACACCAACGACTGTGTACCTTTTCTAAAGTTTAATTGGACGTACACACTCGACAGCACAGATAGTGACAAATCACAGGTTGCCATAATACATCATAGTACAGTGGATAAATGGTCTTGCAATGTTACATGGGCACTCATGTAGAATAAGTGTATAATGGACTGTCAGTAGCCAAGCACTCAGTATCGCCCATACATATATATATCATCTGACTTCACTGACTGAGCACGTCAGCTTATAAACAATATTTCAGATGGCTTCTAAACCTAATCTCGTCTAGCGACGATTCTTCAACATAATGTTCAGCACATATTTTTCCATATAATAATATTGAACCGCTAGCAATGGGTTCTCATGTGTAGCAGTGATCTCTGGACTGATCAAGCGATAATACGGGCATCCCTTTTCTCTTCTTGAAAGTCACTACATGTTTTGGTTCCAAGATGGCTTCACTCGTGAGCTGTCACTCACGTTTGGATACAGATAATGAATCTGTCCTAAAGTTAGTCATTCATAAAACATTTCATTGCTCTGTAGATTTGATCATGAACAATTGACTGCAATCTACAGGATATAGTGCTGCTAGGAATCGAAGTCGTTTTCATCGAGTCAAATATATTCTCTTAGACATTCAAATCGTAACTATCGAAAATGGTGGCTTCGATCGAGAGTTCATAAGAGTATCTTTGATTACCTTGGTATAGGAAATATGAAACTGCCATTCCTTGGCAATACGACTAAACACTGGGGTAAAGCATACACGATAGGTTTAGACGACTATCACCTTCCCCACAAATACTGAGATCACTTTTTCCCCGGCGACAGGCCGACATGGAAAAACACACAGTCCCTATCAGGACGAAGCCAAATCACACCACACTCTAGCGACACATCCGCCGAATAGCCTTCGACCTCTCTAGAGACAACAGAACATATAGTTCGACTTAGATATGTAAAGATATACAGATATAAGACAGACTCGTCCTACTCAGACAAACAATACACATAAATTCAGGCCATAGATATTCTGAAGCAAGAACAATCTATTATTACCCAAACAACGAATAAATCGCAGTAAAATGGATTTATCCGCGGAGTTTGATCGAAAGAGCCGACACAACTTTCAAGGGAAGTAACTCAATAATGACTTTCCCTTAAGCACTATTTTGCTTTCAAAATATTTGCGAAGATAACAAGAATACCAATGTATAATATTGTAAGATATCAAAGACTGCACGTAACAGTCTTACCACACCTCCCGGGAAAAAAAAAAATGGAACATTTTTTTTTTCTTTTTGAAATACATCTAGGAGCAACGTACAATAGGCTCACAACGCATGAATAATGCGCAGATGAAAATATCAGGAATACCTATAACGCCTAATATGAGGCTAAGTCGACTTATGGAGCGACTGGTGAGAATGTGTCTCATAAACTGAGAGAAATTATTTCTCTACAAGTATATTTTTCCAGGAAGGTGTCATCAAAGTATAATACAATTCTGGCAATTACACAATGCCTAAAAAATTCATATCATCATTTCGTATTAGATATCTTAAATTTATGATTTATGAAGAAAAAAAATCATCAAAGCACAGCGGTGAATAAACATCAATGAACCGCTATGTAGTGATACAATCATTATATTATTAAATTACAAATGTGTATCTATCATGATATAGAAAAGGAACTACTATAGAACTAGACATATCAAGAAGTCTAAGCCCTAATAGTTATGTGGAATCATGTGGGCATCTTGACAGAATGTCTGCCATCACATTATCTGATCCACGAATAGCTCGCACAGAGAAATGAAAAGGTTGAAGAGCAATTGCATATCGAGTAGACCTCGAGCTCTTCAAATTCTTACTCTGTATAGCAGTAAGAGCTTTTTGGTCGGTTTCTACTATGAAATGTGCGCCTAGAAGGAATCTCTGTAGTTTGAGGATCGACCAAACCATAGCTAATAGCTCACGGTCTAAAACCGAATAATTCCTTTCTGCCGCATTAAGTTTTCTGGAAATATACATTACAGGATGCAGAGTTCCAGAGTACTCTTGCATTAGTGCCGCTCCAATCCCAGTGGATGAAGCGTCACTACGAAGAACGAATGTCTTATCTTTAGTGGGTAGCACTAAAATAGGTGGTGTTGAAAACAGTGTTTTAATCTTATCCAGAGAGCATTGGCATTCCTGAGACCAGTGGACCACATTAGGCGAACCTTTCTTTAGAAGTGTTGAGAGAGGTGCCATGATAGAGGATAGATTCTGAATGAATCTGCCATAAAATTGAATAAGACCTAACAGACTTCTCACCTGTTTTTTAGTCTTAGGGATTGAGATGTTAAGTATCTTACTAGTATTATGGTCCTCTGTCTTTAGGAAACCATGACCAACTCGGTGGCCTAGGAAAGAAATTTCGCTAAAACCAATATAGGCTTTAGAGGGTTTCGCTGTCAGGTTGTGCTCACGCAAAGTAGACAGCAATTCATCTAACCCTGAATAGTGATCTTCCCAAGTATCGCTGAAAAGACAGATGTCGTCTAGATATGCAATGACATCTGACCGATAAGATAGGATTCGGCGCATCATGCGTACGAACGTAGCTGGTGCGTTCATAAGACCGAAAGGCATAAAATTCCATTGGAACAAACCTCTAGGTGTTGAAAAAGCCGTGAGAGGTTTGGCGCGTTCAGATAAAGGAACTTGCCAATATCCTTTAGACAAATCAAGTTTAGTGAAAAAATGAGATTTGGAGAGTCGAGTAAGTAGCTCTTCCAGTAAAGGCATAGGTTCGGCATCGAACTTAGTTACTTGATTCAATTTTCGATAGTCAACGCAAAGACGTATGTTATTGTCTTTTTTACGCACAATAACCATCGGCGAAGAATATGCAGAGGTGGATGGTTCGATTATTTTCAAATCTATCATCTCATCCAACTCTTTCTCGACCTGTGCTTGAAAATGTATAGGTATAGGATAAGGTCTAACCCTAATAGGAGTATGGTCAGTTAGAACAATGTCATGTTGAATGACATTCGTTTGTCCAGGGATGTCAGTGAGTACATCCTGAAATGTTTGCAACATAGTTGAAACTTGTCGCTGTTCTCCTAGAGACAAATCAGGAGAGACAGTAACGTTCTTCCATGATTCACTGGAATGAAGTGGGATCATTGGAAGAGGAAGATTTACATCTGAAAAACTTGTTTCCTCATCCTGTATCACGGACAGTGATGAGTAATGACCATGTTGTACTGGAGAATTGTCCGTTGCTTGGAAAATGGGTTGCAAATAATCCGGACGTTCATGGAATTCAGTAAGCATATTGATGTGGAAGGTTTTATGCTTCCCATCAATATCGACAATATAGTCGACATCGGAAATTTTCGATATTATATCGTACGGACCTTTCCAAGAAATAAGTAATCTGTTTTCCCTACAAGGTAGTAATACAAATGCTTTGTCACCAGGACAAAGTTGTCGTAAGCATCTCTTCTTATTGGCAAATTGCCTTGCCTTCTGTTTCGCAAATTCAGAAGAAGAAGTTGCTAATTTGCATGCTTCGATAATTTTTTGTCTCAACGCGATGACATATTCGTAGGATGACTTTGTGTCATCGTCAATATTGTCAGATGTTATGAGATCGTGAAGCAACGACATAGGGCCACGCGGACGCGCGCCAAAGACGAGTTCAAAGGGAGAAAATCCCGTATGTTCATTGGGTACCTCTCTGTAAGCGAAGAGGGCCGCAGGTAAAACTCTGTCCCAGTCTTGAGGATGATCCTCAGTTATCTTCCCCAGTAAGTTTTTAAGTGTTCTATTAAGGCGTTCGACCATACCATTAGACATTGGATGGTAGATACTACTTAAAGATCTATCTATCTGCAGAGTAGACATTACTTGAGACATGGTATCTGATATTAGTTGGGTGCCATGGTCTGACAATATCTCTCCGGGCAACCCCAGACGAGAAAATATAAGCCAAAGAGCATCTGCAATATCAGCAGTAGTAATGCTCTTCAGAGGAATAGCCTCTGGCCAACGTGTGCACATATCAACACACGTCAAGATAAACTGATGTCCTCTGGCAGACTTGATCTTAAATGGACCAATAATGTCTATGGCCATTTTTTGAAACGGCCGAATAGGAATGTCCGCCGCCTGAATGGGTGCAGCATGCCGTGGACCTTTGGATTTAACTTCCTGACATACTTTACAAGATCGACAATAAATCCGTATGTCCTTGTTTACCAATGGCCAAAAGAAAGCCGCAAGGACTCTTGACTTAGTACGGGAAAAACCCATGTGTCCAGCACACTGAGAGTCGTGAGCGTGCTGCAAAATTTTAACTCTCAAATTCTTGGGAACCAGGATTTGAGAATGACTTGACGTAATGGAGTCTTGAACCATACGTACAAGTACGCCATTCTTCTTTGTAATCCACGATTTACGACTTGTGTCTTTATTCGGATCACCTTTAGTTGCAAGAATGAAGAATTTCTTCAGAGTGGGATCATCTTCTTGCTGTTTTATAAACGAGTCACGAGAAATTACCAAGGGATTATCTTGGTTATGCACTTCATTATCTTCAATAGATGAAGTTTGAGGCATATTAAGAGCCTGAGCTCTAGTGACTACAGCGTTAGCAATCTGCATGTTTTGCCTTTCCCACGTGGAAATTTGTTGCGGAGTGCATTCCTTGACTCCATGAATGCGACCGATGATGAGGTCAGCGATCGGATTCGGAAGAAGACATGCGTGTACATCTCCTGTAAAGAAAGGAGTAGCAATCCTAATGATAGCAGTAGAGTATTTCTCTAATGTGCCGCCAAATGTTACACATTTGACTACTTGTCCAGTGGCACGGGAAGGATCTACGAGTGACTGCCTAACACCAATTGTGGTGCATCCAGAATCAAATAGCACAGAGACTGGATTGTTATTCACTAAACCCTTATGTAAGACAAGAGAACCTCTTCCATCATGCGCGACTGATGCTGGAAGAGCAGGAAGAGGATGGCCACAGCTTAAAGTAGACACTGTGGTTGGCTCAAATAACGTTTTGCATTGGGGGCACTGAGATGCTCTCCCAAAATCAAAAGCGGCACATGCCATATTACTAGCATCATTATTATCTTTACTCTGTTTATAGGCTTCATGGGACTCTTGTTGTGCAGAGTTTGCCTGAAAATGTGGTTTATGTCTTTTGTTTTGAGATCTACCTCGGTTATTATCACCTCTGTAGTTATTGTTACCTCTATTGTAACCCCTATTTGGGTTTGAGTCATAGTTCCCTTGGTTACCATTATCATATTCATTATAATGAGTATCTCTGTAATTATGATCTTGTTGACTCCAAGACGGATAACCCTGATAGTTTCTATAATTACTTCCTCTACGGAAATTCCTATAATTATGACCACCCCTGTGTCGAGAGCTATCAGGTCGTCTCCAGTTCTTTGAAGAAGAACCCTGAAATGATTGGTTACCTTGGTTTTGATAACTATTATGGTTACCTTTTTTATCAAATCTGTTTTGAGGTCCCTGAAATCTGTGTGAATAATTGGGATTGTATGGTGTTGCTGAAGCAACTGGCATACTCTCCTTAATCTTAGTGTTGCCAAAAGTCACGTCGGGGTGTGCAGTGACATATTGGGAACAATATTCTTCCATTTCTTTTAGAGATTTGGGTTTACGCTCATGTATAAATTCAAGGAAAGGTTTGTTCACACATGACATAATCTTATCTCTGAGCAACAAATCCATAAGTCCTTCATACGTTTTTTCTGTTTTGGAAAGCTCAATCCAACGATCAACTGTGAGACGTGCCTTTGCAGTGAATTCTGAGAATTCTACACCCGTCTCAGGTACCATCGTTTTAAATAAAAGGCGATAGCCTTCCTCACTTAGCTGATATTTTTTTATCAAAGCCGCCCTAATGACATCATAATTATCCTTATCTGCTTCTCCTACAAGGCATAATCTAGTCAAAGATTCACCTTTCAAGTTTTCTGATAATTGATTAGCGTATTGTGATTTATCCACATTATGTGTACGACAAGAACGTTCAAATCTATCCAGCCAGAATGTAATATCGTCACTGGACTGATTGAACGGTGGAACCTTAACCTTGTAAGTAGAAGGTTTATCATTACCACTAGATGCCTGATTAACATTACTCATACTTGTCAATCTTAATTTCTCCAACTCAAATTCATGTTCTCTTATTGCTTTTTTTTCTTCAGCCTCTCTGTCTAATCTTTTTTGTTCAGCTTCCC
The DNA here is from genome assembly GCA_024509875.1 of Oreohelix idahoensis. Taxonomy (NCBI): domain Eukaryota; kingdom Metazoa; phylum Mollusca; class Gastropoda; order Stylommatophora; family Oreohelicidae; genus Oreohelix; species Oreohelix idahoensis. The sequence goes on from JAMPIV010012258.1 coordinate 129,782, forward strand.
TGTCTAATCTTTTTTGTTCAGCTTCCCTGTCTAATCTTTTTTGTTCAGCTTCACTGTCTAATCTTTTTTGTTCAGCCGCAGCTTCTCTTTCCAATTTTTTTTGTTCAGCTTCACTGTCTAATCTTTTTTGTTCAGCCGCAGCTTCTCTTTCCAATTTTTTTTGTTCAGCTTCAAATCTCCTTTCCTCTACCTGCATCTGCAATTTCTTTTGTTCAGCAGCAGCCTCAGCTTCTCTTTCTAATCTTTTCTCTTCCGCCATAGCTTTTCTTTCTTCTGCAGCTAATCTTTTCTCTTCTGCCATAGCTCTTCTCTCTTCTGCAGCTAATGCTTTGTCATATTGAGCAACTGCCCATTGTTCTAATTGTTGACCAGTCTTATCAAGGGCTTTCCCTTGTGTAATGAAGTATTCTAATGTAGCCATGATGTCTAACAATAATACTAATCACCTGAATCAATAATAATACCACAAGTTCTCAATGACTTGATTAATCAGTATACTATCCCAATATCTGTGGGTCACAAGCCTTTAATAAGGTCTTGTATAATAGTAATAATAATCAGGTACTGGTTTATACCATAATCCAAGTGCAGTGCACAGGCAATTGTGTCTTATGAAATATACCTATATAAAACATATGTCAACCAACAGAATACATAAAGTACAAATAGGACTGACAATACAAGAACGTTTGCAGAAATCAAAATAAATCAAATAGGGAAATCAATGAAAATAATCACTGAATCTGCAAAGAATAACAAAACAAATGACGTCACAATATATGAATATAAATTGTGAATAGAACTGAAAGATAGAAAAGGTTAGACCAACAAATTACAAACAAATCAAAACAAAACTAAAGAACAAAGAAATATCACAAAAATAACAATAATTACAGACTTCACAGCTAACACAAAAGCAACAGTTGTCGCAGCAAATTTTCAATCAAGAAAATTGCACCTATAGAAAACGCCCACAACGGACCCTCTATGACGTGGGATATTCTGTTGTGAGGACGCCGCCCAACCTTAAACACAACCCGCTGACATAGAAACTAACATACTATACAAACAAATAACATGTAAACATAAATATATATAAATTATGTGTATGATAGTATGTGTTGCAAAATAGGCTCAGTTTTACAGTAATGGCAAAGTTATTTTTATGAAAATAAACAAACTGCCACTTTATTCAATTAAACATTCTGGCCTTAAATATTAAAGTTCATATATGGAAAACAAGAAGATCCATCGATGAAAATAGGACTTCTTAGTTCACTCATACTGTCTTCCTGTTAACATTGACAAGAATTGATCCAACTGTTCTGTGAAACTCTATAATGTCTAATGTAAAAAATGTCAACAACGCTGACCTACATACTGCATTCACCTGACAGGTCACGTGACGAAGTGTTGACAAAGAGCAAACCAATACTGCAAGTGTGTCGTATCAGCCACAGGAAACGGTCTGGTATCGGTAATCTGTTGACTTCTGAACTTCTGCGAGGTCAAACCCAGAAAGCTGGTCCACCAGTTGATAAAGTTGGATAACGTTGGATTTTTATTCCCGTTAATGATATCCACCAAAAGATAGATATAAGTGGATGGAAGCAGACATCATCATCATCATCAGTTGATAAGATCTCTATGGTGTTGTTTGCTCCACTGTAGTGTATGGAATGTCAACTTGACCTACGCAGTGGTGTGTAGACATGGATTGAGTGTATAATGTGCGAATGATGATAAAGGTTCGTGGTGTTGACAAAAAATGTTCTTTTCTCACACTCATGTATGGCTGGAAGTCATCGACACCAACGACTGTGTACCTTTTCTAAAGTTTAATTGGACGTACACACTCGACAGCACAGATAGTGACAAATCACAGGTTGCCATAATACATCATAGTACAGTGGATAAATGGTCTTGCAATGTTACATGGGCACTCATGTAGAATAAGTGTATAATGGACTGTCAGTAGCCAAGCACTCAGTATCGCCCATACATATATATCATCTGACTTCACTGACTGAGCACGTCAGCTTATAAACAATATTTCAGATGGCTTCTAAACCTAATCTCGTCTAGCGACGATTCTTCAACATAATGTTCAGCACATATTTTTCCATATAATAATATTGAACCGCTAGCAATGGGTTCTCATGTGTAGCAGTGATCTCTGGACTGATCAAGCGATAATACGGGCATCCCTTTTCTCTTCTTGAAAGTCACTACATGTTTTGGTTCCAAGATGGCTTCACTCGTGAGCTGTCACTCACGTTTGGATACAGATAATGAATCTGTCCTAAAGTTAGTCATTCATAAAACATTTCATTGCTCTGTAGATTTGATCATGAACAATTGACTGCAATCTACAGGATATAGTGCTGCTAGGAATCGAAGTCGTTTTCATCGAGTCAAATATATTCTCTTAGACATTCAAATCGTAACTATCGAAAATGGTGGCTTCGATCGAGAGTTCATAAGAGTATCTTTGATTACCTTGGTATAGGAATTATGAAACTGCCATTCCTTGGCAATACGACTAAACACTGGGGTAAAGCATACACGATAGGTTTAGACAACTATCACCTTCCCCACAAATACTGAGATCACTTTTTCCCCGGCGACAGGCCGACATGGAAAACACACAGTCCCTATCAGGACGAAGCCAAATCACACCACACTCTAGCGACACATCCGCCGAATAGCCTTCGACCTCTCTAGAGACAACAGAACATATAGTTCGACTTAGATATGTAAAGATATACAGATATAAGACAGACTCGTCCTACTCAGACAAACAATACACATAAATTCAGGCCATAGATATTCTGAAGCAAGAACAATCTATTATTACCCAAACAACGAATAAATCGCAGAAAAATGGATTTATCCGCGGAGTTTGATCGAAAGAGCCGACACAACTTTCAAGGGAAGTAACACAATAATGACTTTCCCTTAAGCACTATTTTGCTTTCAAAATATTTGCGAAGATAACAAGAATACCAATGTATAATATTGTAAGATATCAAAGACTGCACGTAACAGCCTCTCTTACCCTGGGGATTCCAGAACAAGGACTGGCTTGTAAAGCTATCAGCAGGTTTGCTCAATGTGTGTCCTATCAGGGCCGGGGCTATCATTAGGCCAACTTAGAGCCCCTTTATCATATAAGAGTTACGCCAACTATGTCAGAATCGAAAACGAGGCTGAACGACGTAGACGCCATGTTCGTTTGGACAATACCAGGGCTAGTAGCGAGAATAAGCATCGAGTAAGATTTTTCTTTTTTTTTTTTAGGTAATGAAGATAAATATCCCGTTCAACCTCTGATGGGTTATAATTAGGATATATTTTGTTTTCAATTCCAAATAATATGACAAACGGCCGATATGAGAAAGTGGCATCACATTTGTCAAATCATTGTAAATAGGGACAATCACAATTATGCTTTTACGTTAAATAAATAAATAAAAAATAAAGAAGAAACTCTGAACAAGAATAATATTAAAATGGAGGGGTGTAAAGGCCTGGTGGTTCCAGTTATATAACTGACTTTAACAGATATTTAATTGACTTTCGCCATTAAAAGTCATATGTATTGTAAGAACAGCATCAGACCTTCACATTCCCAGCCACTATAAATTAACATTTGCTCGTGTTAAATATTGTTTGACTATATTATGCAGTTCCCTAGGACTGTCTATTCTTAACACCTCTTCTATATTTATAAGATTATATACATATATATATATATATATATATATATATATATATATATATATATATATATATATATATATATATATATATAATAAAACTATTATAAAATTATAATTAATTTTTCTATTTTTATTATATTATTTTATAAGGTAGTATGTTTTGCTAAGTGTTGCAATTCTAACGGAATATTTGTTGCTAAATAGGGGAATTCTAACGGAATATAAAATTCAACGGAGTATGTGTTAAAAATTCACGCTACTGATTCTATTCAATAAACCGGTAAGTAAATAAGTTTTCTTCTTTTTGTTTTGTTAGTTGAAATACAAAGAATAGTACAAATATGTGCTACTGTATTTGCATATAATTTTATTTCAAATTATTAGTTAACCTAAACGAAAACGCATATTGGGTCTGAAACTCGCGATTGGTTCCATTTTCCTGCAATACGGGTACAGCCGATAATGGCGGCCAAATTTTAGTTGGCGTAACTCTTATATGATAAAGGGGCTCTAGGCCAACTAGGCAGCCGCCTATGGCGCAGGCGTCGGAGGGGCGCAGAACTGATCTTTGCGGGGCAGTTTTAAACGGATTGGTTTTTTTAATTCATGTAAAAAAATGCAACTGACAATTTATATTTTTTACTTTAAGATAAATATCACAACAGAAAGGAAAAGCATTTGGTGATATTAACCAGCATAAAATTAAGCAAGAACAACAATATTGGCGATAAATCTTGGAACGCTTGACTGCCTTGGTCAGAGTTCTTGGCATGTAAAACTTGACATTCCGTGGTACAACTGAAAAGCTGTACTGTGCTAGCAATGAAAATTTTTTTAAATTTGTACAAAGTCTAACCTTTTTTTTTTTAATCGTATCATGAATGAACATTGGCGCACAGTTAAAGATCAAGAAACAATGGTTCACTAAGATATCCAGTATGAACTCATACAGCTTCTAGCAGGTACTATAAAGCAGAGAATTTTAGCACATGAAAACTCAGCCAAATGCTATTCAATGATTCTGGACTGCACACCTGATATTAGTCATACTGAAAAAATTGCAATGATTGTACGTTTTATTGATGTAATGAAACCATCAGATAATGAGATGTGCAAGCCTGGGGTTATCGTAAGAGAAAATTTCTTGGGATTTGTTCCACTAACGAACACTTCAAGTGCCTTTATGACAGAAACTCTTCTTAACAGCTTGAGCAATTGGGATTACCATATGAGAATCTGCTTGGTCAAGGTTATGATAATGGGAGTAACATGAAAGGTAAAGAAAATGGCGTACAAAATAGAGTGCTGGACATAAACTCATGCCTCTTTTGTGCGTTGAAATGCATACTCTGTTAACTTGGTTGTCAATGATGCTGCTAAGTGTTGTTTGGAAGGAGCTAGTTCCTTCAATTTGGTTCTATAAACAGTAAATTTCTAACTAGCATGTATTTGTGGTGTCCCAATGGTGCCTTGTTTTTAAAATCAGTCTGACATGCAAGCTACTACAAAATAAAGAAGTGACCAAGACAAGTGACCAAGACTTACCATGCGGGCCGCTGGTGCGATGAGGGTTTTCAACACGTATTGATAGACACTACTGAGATTGCAAAAGAGCTAGAACTATCTCACTTTGAACGAACGAACGAACGAACTTTATTTTCAAAGGGTTAAGAATTGGGCACGCAGGCCCGTCTGACATTCTGCCCTTCCTCTCTCTCTCATCATGTATATACTAATATCCTTTGAGACAAAACAAGTAAGAAAAAGGAGACATAAACGGCAGTTTGAGTATGAGGCCCAAGACGAGGCAGCGCAAGATCCAAAACAGAAATTCAAAGCAAGTTTCTACTGTGCTGTTTTAGACAATACAATCTGCTGAAGAGAGATTCCAACAGTTACAATATAATCCCATATTTGGCTTCCTGTATGAATTACAGAATCAACAAAAAAATATACAGAAGATGTACTTAATGCCTGCAAGAATTTGGAAAAATCATCGATGCACAATGGAAACAAAGATATTGATGCTGCAGATCTGTGCTGTGAACTTATTGCAATAGCTCGAAGACTTCCAAAGTCTATGTCTCCACAAGAAGTATTTCTCTTCATACTACAACAAAAACTCCTGAATAATGTGCCTAATGTTTCTGTTGCTCTAAGGATTCTTCTCACACTTCCAGTGTCAGTGGAAAGAGGTGAACGCAGTTTCTAAAAGCTCAGACTTATAAAAACTTACAAATGCTCAACAATGTTGCAAAGAGACTAATTGGCTTGGCAACTATATCAACTGATATACACCCATAGCATTACACTTGACCTGAAGGAATTGGTGACAAAATTTGCCAAAGGAAAAGGCACGCAAAGTGAGATTTTGACGTGCCTGAAATTGAAACTTTTAAGAGACTTAAATTTTAACATCATAATTCACAAGATTGCTCAAAATTATATGTGCGCTAAAACATTATCTTTTGTGTTTGTATTTGAGAAAGATAATCAAAGATTGTTGTACTACTTATTCCTACAATTTAAAATAAATTTAGCAGTTCAAGTTTTGTGCTTTTCATTTTTTTTTTGGGGGGGGGGGGGTTGCAATTAGTTAGCCTTGCCTAGGGCACTAAATAGCTAGACGCCGGCACTGGTCCTATATATCTCCAGCGTCTTCTTATTCATGGCTTGTTCTTCTGGCACTTGTCTGGTTCTTCTCATCAGTTCCACATTTGTGATCTTGTCATCAGTTCTACATTAGCGATCTTGTTATCAGTTTCACGTTAGTGATCTTGTCACCAGTTCCACATTAGTGATCTTGTCATCAGTTCAACATTAGTGATCTTGTCATCAGTTCCACATTAATGAACTTGTCATCAGTTTCACATCAGTATTCTTGTCATTAGTTACACATTAGTGATCTTGTCATCAGTTCAACACTAGTTATCTTGTCATTAGTTCCACATTAATGAACTTTTCATCAGTTTCACATCAGTATTCTTGTCATTAGTTACACATTAGTGATATTGTCACCAGTTCCACATTAGTGATCTTGTCATCAGTTGAACATTAGTGATCTTGTCATCAGTTCCACATTAATGAACTTGTCATCAGTTTCACATCAGTATTCTTGTCATTAGTTACACATTAGTGATCTTGTCATCAGTTCAACATTAGTGATCTTGTCATTAGTTCCACATTAATGAGCTCGTAATCAGTTTCACATCAGTATTCTTGTCATTAGTTACACATTAGTGATCTTGTCATCAGTTCCACATTAGTAATCTTCTCGTCAGTTCCACATTAGTGATCTTGTCATCAGTTTCACATTAGTGATCTTATCAGTCCCACGTCCGCGGTGAGCGTCCGTGGTTAGATCGTTGTCATTCTCTTGCGGCAAAGGTAGCGGGTTGGAAAACACGGTGGTCTCACGCTACAGTCCACCATATGCAAATGGATAAATGACTTTGCTCTTGGGTTAAGAAAGGCAAAAGCAGCGAGGAGAGGAACTGGTTACCATACCTCTTGAAGCATGATCTAGTAGTGTGAAGTCTCTAACACTTCACTACCCTACGGCAAAATCTGCTATGAGACTACTTTTTCTTACACCCATTTGTGAAAGACTGAAGCATTGTGGTTGCTGTTTTTGTTGTTCTCCATGCTCAGAGCCATATAATAGGAATGACTTGACATGTGAATTGATTCTGATTTTTGTGTTTGACTTACTTCTTTTTGATCTCCATTCATTTCTTTGATCTCATCAGATTGTTGTTGCGATGGTGATAACCTGCTGTCGTATGGTGTATATTGGGGGCATCTACAACAGTAGTTTCGCCGGAAATAGCCTTTGAAATATAATGAAGAAGGTCTCCAGAAATTGGCTCGTTAAGAAAGAATAGAGACCTATTCGAGATAAGGACAAGAAGAAGAGAATGCGAATGCTTTCCACTGGACATTGTTTTCTAGTGAGTTATTGAAAGATTTATGTTTCCTCACGATCTTAGCTTCTGCACTTAGATCTCGTAACAGAAAGAGCACCCAACCTCATCTGGGTGTTGAAATTTACCTATAAGTAAATATTTAACACAGACAGCACGAGTGATACATTAACAAACTAGATAATGATCAAACGATTATTGGGTTTATTAATTAAATATCTACACATTTAGGGTTAGTAGTAATTAGAACGTGATGATGGTGAAAGACGATTCACACAAAAAACACAGATGAGTGTCACGGAATTGCCTCCCCTGCTTTGCAGTAGTGGTCCAACAGTGGCCAAAACTCAAGAGTATCTAATATGAGCCTTAATGTGTCTACCTTCGCACAAGATTACTCTTGGCAGAGTTGTAGATAGAAGGATAATGATGCTTCTATCTCAAGGGCATTTCCATAAGATATTTCCGAAGTCAAGAACAAGGCTGCATTGGCAGAGCAAGTGTTAACTTATATCGGTCCGCCGCCTTTTCTGAAGAATTAAGCAATTATTAATATCATCTCGTTCAATCCCCCACCCTGATTTACTCAGTGGAATTCTTATTATTATGGTATAGCGCTGTTTAGTGTGTATTTAGTAAATTGACTGAGACAAACATGCAGTACATTCAAAATGATTAAATCGACGTTAAATTGTACATTTACAAATAACAGATTTAATAGTCATTTAGGTTTTTACAAGATTTTAAAGAAATGAATAATTATTTATATCAAAAGTTTATCATCACTGTTGTGATGGGATTGAAATGTGTAAAGGAGGTGACTTGGCAGCTTTCCTGTGTTACTTAGCTGTCAGTGACGGTTATGCTCCTTCTAATGGTTTGGTTCTTGGTAGACTGATCACGCTCGTCGCTCGTCAAGGTTGTAGGGCGTAGCACGTTCCCAGAAATATCAGAGATTGTCTACGAAGTTGGTCCCTCGTCTTTAAGCTCAGATCACTTTTCCCTTCTTGTTCCAGCGATAGTACCCTCAACTGGTACCACCAACAACTATGGTAAAAGAGTAGAAACAAAGCGATCTCGTGAGTATTGCGTTTTCCGACACATAGTTATGGGTCCCTTTATTCCATTCCACATCCCATCTACCTCAGAATTTACCCTCGATGAGAATTAAGCTTAATCCCTCGAGAGAAAACTTTCTTTACATTTAAATTAAATAGCTTTATATTTGGGAAACAAAGAGCCAGGGATCCAGACCTCCAGGACGACCCAGAGTCCGCTGGGAGGACAACATTAGACAATCTTTGAAGGACCGAGGACTAGAATGGAACCAGGCCAGGAAGAAGACAGCTGATAGAATGGTCTGGCGCTCTCTCTTCCAAACCTCTACACCTCACGGTAGAAGGGGAACGACTAAGTAAGTAAGTAAGTATATTTACTTTACATTCAAATGAAAAGGTTAGAATATATTTACATTAACATCTACACTGATGGAAAAGTGTTCACAATCTAGATTGAATATGCTTTCATTTACATCTAAACTGATTGAAAAAGTTTGAAACTTTCATTAATTTTAAAATGAATATGTTTACACAGACATTTACACTGGTTTGAAAATGTAGATATTATAATTAGAATGTACATCATTTCTTTCATCTGTCCTTCCCTGCTCCTTGGGACTACCTCTGCTTTTAGTTCTCTGTAAAAAAAACTAGCAATAAAGCAGTCACTAGCCTTTGCAGTGGTGGTTCATGAAATCATGATTCTATACGCTGAGGTTGCCAGCCTGAAATGACTTGGACATCCACTAGCACTTTTCACATATTAATATTCACATGGCAATATATACATATTAGTTCACATGTTAGTAATGAAAAATATAAAATGTAAAAGGTACAACTTACGCCAATCTTGGCTCACAGACTGTTTGCTCAGAGAAGTAGGTTTAAGGCACTGGTAGATGCCTTTTTTCACGTGTCTTTGGTGTCGTTATGTTAGCACTAAACTCCCACTATGACTCCGTGTTTCAGTTTCCTCAGATGCCGGTCTTCGTTATTAAAATGGGTTCCTGGGCTGTTTAAATCCTTCAAGATTTTTCACAACGTCCGGTATGATAAAGGTAATTCTGAATTCTAACTTCTGGCAGTCTGGTTTCGTCTTGGCAAGCGATCCTCACAGTGAATTTTCACAGTGCCTTAAAAATGTAAAAAGGTCAGGTTATATGGCCCATCTCCCCCCGCATTTGTTTTGTTACGATGCTAAGAAAGCTCCAATCGTTTCAAAAATGCGTGTTTAGTGAGGTAATATCAAAATTATTTCCACCCGAAATAATGTGCGTGATGCAAAAGGTCACCTCTCCCATATATGGAAATAAAACATCCGATGCCTTGTATGCAAGCTCACAAATACATCTGTAAACTAATTCAACAATATGTGTCAGCTGTAACAACTTACAAAGTCCGGTCTGATAAAGGGAATTCTGAATTCTAACTTCTCCCCCCGCATTTGTTTTGTTACGATGCTAAGAACGCTCCAATCGTTTCAAACATACTTGTTTAGTAAGGTAATTTCAAAATTATTTCCATTCGAAATAATGTGCGTGATGCAAAAGATCACCTCTCCTATGTATGGAAATAAAACATCCGATGCCTTGTATGCAAACTCACAAATACATCTGTAAACTCATTCAACAATATGTGTCAGATGTAACATCTTACTTTCCTGCTTTGCCACAAGGTGTGCAGGAAACGATTATGTTATTCCTGTGCGCTGACAAATAAGTTATCTCCCGTAGTGCTATAAAAATTTCAGCGCACCCTGGCCTTATCAGCGATTAAGCAAATACGCTGGGTGATTTTAGTGTTAATCTGTAGTCTGATGTCGGCCCCACCCGAAATTAACCAACATGGTTGACGGCTAATATTAGCTTATCAGTTCCTTCCCCAGCAGGGAGAAACAGGTAAGCAAACAAACATGACGACATATCTCTGAGAGGAGTATAAGAATGTTTGAAAATACAAAATATCTGTTACATAGCAGAGAAAGAAAGAGGTGCTGACCATGAAAAGCATGTAATAAGTCAGTACAACAAATGTAACTGATTACTGCCGGAGTGAAGCAGAGATCGACCCAAAATAATTATGTGACAATGAGATATTAATATTGTAGTTCGTTAAATAGAAGAATGAACCTATGTGAAGCGAAATGATGATGTGATATGATACTTGTTACTAAAATGATGAGTAATCTACACAGTCCTTGTATTTCTAAATGTTTCACCCGGGTAGGAGGATTCACATGTATGCATAAAATGTCCAAGGTAGTTATAAGTAATGTTGAGCGGGTTATCTCTAAGACGAGGACGTTCTGATGAAAACGTTTGTTGTGCTGAAAACGTTGACGATATACAGTCCTTCAATGTTTGACAATATCTCTGTGGCGTTGACAAAGTTGACAGTTGAGTATAAAAAGTGTCTGTTGTCTGATCTCCCAAGGGTACTGGCCAGACTGTAGATTGTGACGAAATGATCTTGGCATGTAGACTCATCACCTTGAGTATGTACGCTTGATTTTCAAGATATACTTTGGAGTAAGCTGCACTTGATATATGTAAATATGACTCAACTTGTGACTATGGAGTCTGCTTCATAAACTGCGCTAAGGGTGCGTTGCACTTGGTATAAATATGAGAGTCAACTTTTGACCTCTTAGCTTAACTCAGGTGGAAAGCTTTCGAGGGAGCTGAACTTGATATAACAGGTGAATAAAAATTCAGCGACCACCTTGTAAACGTGGGCGAGAATTCTTCCTTCTTAATTGGGGAAGTTAAAGATGTCCTACATGCGAATTCTGCTATCCAGACATATACTTTGCTAGTTTCTTTCTGGTTACACGTTCAACACGTAATATGTCGACTCAGACTTCTGTTGGAATTTCCCTTTCGCAAATTCCTTTAATAACACTATAAATTCCACATATGTGAATTTCAATATCCACACAGGAATGAGCACGTTTAACAAGGCTAAGATAATGGGAAATGTTCTACACCATGCTGTACTAAAATGTGCTGATCTCTGATGAACATTACGCTACATTGTATCTCTAACCCGTCCCAGGTGGGTCCAGTAGGCCTGTGACGTATAACTCCACCCACAAAACCAATAGCTGGCCTCCATCTTGTGGCTCAGACAGTTGATCTCTCTTGTCCCCTGTCAGTCTAAAGGTGGGTGTGCTATTCTACACAAACTTTCAATGCCGTGCGGCATGGCAATCAGGAGTTTGATCAATGGCTAGCCAATGCAAAAAAAATCACCCGCCCTCTGTCATAGAGCCCTCCGTGTCAGCTTTGTTTTCTCATGCATGCGGCGACCCTTAAATCTCCCTGTTTCATGCCTAAGATTCCTATCCTTCTACGGTCGGCTTCTTCTTCTTCTTCCGTCCTTAGCCACCGACCGTCAAAGCAGTCAGTGGCCATTACGCCTAGTGGCGTCTTAGGGCAACAGCAGATAGGTTTTCTTTGCCATTGTTTCCCATCACGCCTAGTGGCGTCTTTAGGGCAACGGCAAATCAACCCATTTGCTGTTGTTTCCGTAATCGAAGTGACTGGCAAACGGGTGATCAGCCCGTTGTGCACGGTCGGCTACCATCTGGAAAAAAGGTTGTAGTCCATGTCATGGGCCTTTGATGTCCCACGCCCGGAGTCTATTGTTTGCGTGCGTCCATTGTATTGTGCGCGATGACCGTCGTTTGTTTAAACAACGGCTTAGCCATGAATAGACAGACTACCATGTGATGTCAGCCGCGTGTCTTCCAAAATATTCAATACTCCAATGTGGTATATCTGACGATATCTGCACAGGGACCTATGTATCACAAGAAATCGTTCTATAGCCAGGTGTGTTTCCCAAGATTATGATGAAACCAGATGTGTTTAACAAGGTGGGAAACCGAATCAAAGGAGCGTTCAGTTACACTTTAGAAACAAGTTACGAGTAATAAAGATTACTTTAACACCGATGAAAGAGTACAAGGTGGGACTTTAATACCGATGAAAGAGCACAATGTGGGAGAAAATAAAATAAGAAAGATGTTGGAAAAGATAGAGCGATAAAGATTGATCTACTTACTATACGACACCTGCTACTGTCTTTTTTGTAATCGAATTTTAAACTATGCAATCTATTTAGTCTGTATATTGGGTTTTTTAAAGGTGAGTATTACATTATTTAAAATTTAAAAAAATTATTAAAAACAATTTAAACAAGTTAAAGGTTATAATAATTATCCGATATTTCACCAGAGATTATAATGTTAATATGAGTCGTCCACGAGAGAGTTGTTATCTATTGCGGATAAAAGTTAACTTTTGCAGATAAAAGCTAACAAATGTGAATAAAATTAAACTGTTGTGGATAAACATTAACTATTTGCGGATAAAAGTTAACTATTGCGGATACAAGTAGAAACATAATTTATGAAAGAAGCGAGTGTTGACTGATATTTTTGTGTGACGTCACATTTTTTCCAAATCACTCCCCTCCCCCTATCGTCACACAATGTCACCAAATTTTGACCCTCTCCCCCTCACTGCGTGACGTCATATGTGGACGACCCCTTAGAGAAGCAATTAAACCATCTCAAAATCTTTGTCCATTAACCTGGCTCCTTTACTGCACCATTCCGCAGCACCTGTTGAATCTAAATAAACATTTACATCGCGTTCTTTTTCCGGACCATTTTGTTCGTTCAGATGTTTGTTTATTTTTGATAAATATTCTGTATTGTTTAATATTTAATATTCTTTATTTACTTTACGTTTTCATGTGCTTCGATGTTTATCTTCCTCAAATATATCTTATTTCCTTGCTCCTTCCTTCTTTTCCCTCCTCTATCTTTCTCTCTCTCTGTCTGTCTGTCTGTCTCTCTCTCTCTCTCTCTCTCTCTCTTTCTCTCTCTGAGTGTGGATGTGGGGCAGTTTATCACACTTAGTTCAAATATGTTATCCTCCTCCTTAACCTCCAGCTTACCTCTATTTCTTCCCCTCTCTCTCTCTCTCTCTCTCTCTCTCTCTCTCTCTCTCTCTCTCTCTCTCTCTTATTGTTAATGTTCACCACTACCTATTTTTTCTGTCTCTCTTTGTGGGGCATTATTAGTTCGCTTTTAAAAAGAATCCTCATTAATTTTTGATCTCTCACTGTATTTTTTTTTCTTCTCTCTTTGATTTTCTGTCTTTGTTTTTCTCTCTTTGTTTTTCTCTCTTTGTGATACAATCCTTGCTCTAATTTTTGTAACCGTCCTGAATAACGTGCTTCTTCTTTCTCCTTAGCGCTCCTAACGGAGCATGGAACCAGCAATGTAGTTGTTGTTAGAGAATCAGTACTTTAGTTGTTGTTAGAGAACCTGAACTGTAGTTGTTGTTAGAGAACCAGTACTGTAGTTGTTGTTAGAGAACCTGTACTGTAGTTGTTGTTAGAGAACCTGTACTGTAGTTGTTGTTAGAGAACCAGTACTGTAGTTGTTGTTAGAGAACCTGTACTGTAGTTGTTGTTAGAGAACCAGTACTGTAGTTGTTGTTAGAGAACCTGTACTGTAGTTGTTGTTAGAGAACCAGTACTGTCGTTGTTGTTAGAGAACCTGTACTGTAGTTGTTGTTAGAGAATCTGTACTGTAGTTGTTGTTAGAGAACCTGTACTGTAGTTGTTGTTAGAGAACCTGTACTGTAGTTGTTGTTAGAGAACCTGTACTGTAGTTGTTGTTAGAGAACCTGTACTGTAGTTGTTGTTAGAGAACCTGTACTGTAGTTGTTGTTAGAGAACCTGTACTGTAGTTGTTGTTAGAGAACCTGTACTGTAGTTGTTGTTAGAGAACCTGTACTGTAGTTGTTGTTAGAGAACCAGTATTGTAGTTGTTGTTAGAGAACCTGTACTATAGTTGTTGTTAGAGAACCTGTATTGTATTTGTTGTTAGAGAACCTGTATTGTAGTTATTGTAAGAGAACAAGTTTTGTAGTTGTTGTTAGAGAACCTGTATTGTAGTTGTTCTAAGAGAACCTGTATTGTAGTTGTTCTAAAAGAACCTGTATTGTAGTTGTTGTTAGAGAACCTGTATTGTAGTTGTTGTTAGAGAACCTATACTGTAGTTGTTGTTAGAGAACATGTACTGTAGTTGTTGTTAGAGAACCTGTATTGTAGTTGTTGTTAGAGAACCTATGCTGTAGTTGTTGTTAGAGAACCTGTACTATAGTTGTTGTTAGAGAACCAGTACTGTAGTTGTTGTTTGAGAACCAGTACTGTAGGTTTTGTTAGAGAACCAGTACTGTAGTTGTTGTTAGAGAACCTGTATTGTAGTTGTTGTTAGAGAACCTATACTGTAGTTGTTGTTAGAGAACCTGTACTGTAGTTGTTGTTAAAGAAACTGTATTGTAGTTGTTGTTAGAGAACCTGTACTGTAGTTGTTGTTAGAGAACCTGTACTGTAGTTGTTGTTAGAGAACCAGTACTGTAGTTGTTGTTAGAGAACCTGTACTGTAGTTGTTGTTAGAGAACCTGTATTGTAGTTGTTCTAAGAGAACCTGTATTGTAGTTGTTGTTAGAGAACCTGTATTGTAGTTGTTCTAAGAGAACCTGTATTGTAGTTGTTGTTAGAGAACCTGTATTGTAGTTGTTGTTAGAGAACCTGTATTGTAGTTGTTCTAAGAGAACCTGTATTGTAGTTGTTGTTAGAGAACCTGTATTATAGTTGTTCTAAGAGAACCTGTATTGTAGTTGTTGTTAGAGAACTTGTATTGTACTGGTTCTAAGAGAACCTGTATTGTAGTTGTTGTTAGAGAACCTGTATTGTATAGTTGTTGTTAGAGAACCTGTATTGTAGTTGTTCTAAGAGACCCTGTATTGTAGTTGTTGTTAGAGAACCTGTAATGTAGTTGTTCTAAGAGAATCTGTATTGTAGTTGTTGTTAGAGAATCTGTACTGTAGTTGTTGTTAGAGAACCTGTACTGTAGTTGTTGTTAGAGAACCTGTATTGTAGTTATTGTTAGAGAACCTGTATTGTAGTTGTTCTAAGAGAACCTGTATTGTAGTTGTTGTTAGAGAACCTGTATTGTAGTTGTTGTTAGAGAACCTGTATTGTATTTGTTCTAAGAGAACCTGTACTGTAGTTGTTGTTAGAGAACCTGTATTGTAGTTGTTCTAAGAGAACGTGTATTGTAGTTATTCTAAGAGAACCTGTATTGTAGTTGTTCTAAGAGAGCCTGTACTGTAGTTGTTGTTAGAGAACCTGTACTGTTGTTGTTGTTAGAGAACCTGTACTGTAGTTGTTGTTAGAGAACCTGTACTGTAGTTGTTGCTAGAGAACCTGTATTGTAGTTGTTCTAAGAGAGCCTGTACTGTAGTTGTTCTAAGAGAACCTGTATTGTAGTTATTCTAAGAGAGCCTGTACTGCAGTTGTTCTTAGAGAACCTGTATTGCAGTTGTTCTAAGAGAGCCTGTACTGTAGTTGTTCTTAGAGAACCTGTATTGTAGTTGTTCTAAGAGAGCCTGTACTGTAGTTGTTCTTAGAGAACCTGTATTGTAGTTGTTCTAACAGAGCATGTACTGTAGTTGTTCTAAGAAAACCTGTACTGTAGTTGTTTGTAGAGAACTTGTACTGTAGTTGTTCTTAGAGAGCCTGTACTGCAGTTGTTCTAAGAGAACCAGTACTGTAGTTGTTCTTAGAGAACCAGTACTGTAGTTGTTCTTAGAGAACCAGTACTTTAGTTGTTCTTAGAGAGACAGTACTGTAGTTGTTCTTAGAGAGCCAGTAATGTAGTTGTTCTAAGAGAACCAGTACTGTAGTTGTTCTTAGTGAACCAGTACTGTAGTTGTTCTTAGAGAACCAGTGCTGTAGTTGTTTTAGAGAACCAGTACTGTAGTTGTTCTTATAGAGCCAGTACTTTAGTTGTTCTGAGAGAACCAGTACTGTAGTTGTTCTTAGAGAACGAGTACTTTAGTTGTTCATAGAGAAACAGTACTGTAGTTGTTCTTAGAGAGACAGTAATGTAGTTGTTCTAAGAGAACCAGTACTGAAGTTGTTCTTAGAGAAACAGTACTGTAGTTGTTCTAAGAGAACCTAATTTTATAGTTGTTCTAAGAGAGCCTGTACTGTAGTTGTTCTTAGAGAACCAGTACTGTAGTTGTTCTAAGAGAGCCAGTACTGTAGGTGTTCTAAGGGAACCAGTACTGTAGCTGTTCTTAGAGAACCAGTGCTTTAGTTGTTCTTAGAGTACCAGTGCTGTAGTTGTTCTAAGAGAACCAGTACTGTAGTTGTTCTTAGAGAACCAGTACTGTAGTAGTTCTTAGAGAGCCAGTACTGTAGTTGTTCTTAGAGAGCATGTACAGTAGTCGTTCTTAGAGAGCCTGTACTGTAGTTGTTCTTATAGAGCCAGTACTGTAGTTGTTCTTAGAGAGCCAGTACTGTAGTTGTTCTTAGAGAGCCTGTACTGTAGTTGTTCTTAGAGAGCCAGTACTGTAGTTGTTCTAAGAGAGCCAGTACTGTAGTTGTTCTTAGAGAGCCTGTACTGTAGTTGTTCTTAGAGAGCCTATACTGTAGTTGTTCTTAGAGAGCCTGTACTGCAGTTGTTCTAAGAGAACCAGTACTGTAGGATTTCTTAGAGAGCCTGTACTGTAGTTGTTCTAAGAAAACCAGTACTGTAGTTGTTCTTAGAGAACCATTACTGTAGTTGTTCTAAGAGAACCACTACTGTAGTTGTTCTTAGAGCGCCTGTACTGTAGTTGTTCTTAGAGAGCCTGTACTGCAGTTGTTCTAAGAGAACCAATACTGTAGTTGTTCTAAGAGAACCAGTACTGTAGTTGTTCTTAGAGAACCAGTACTGTAGTTGTTCTAAAAGAACCAGTACTGTAGTTGTTCTTAGAGAGCCAGTACTGTAGATGTTCTTAGAGAACCAGTACTGTAGTTGTTCTAAGAGAACCAGTACTGTAGTTGTTCTTAGAGATCCATTTCTGTACTTGTTCTTACAGAACCAGTACTGTAGTTGTTCTTAGACAACCAGTTCTGTAGTTGTTCTGAGAGAGCATGTACTGTAGTTCTTGTTAGAGAACCTGTACTGTAGTTGTTGTTAGAGAACCTGTATTGTAGTTGTTGTTAGAGAACATGTACTGTAGTTGTTCTTAGAGAACCAGTACTGTAGTTGTTCTTAGAGAGCCAGTACTGTAGTTGTTCTTAGAGAACCTGTATTGCAGTTGCTCTAAGAGAGCCTGTACTGTAGTTGTTCTTAGAGAACCGGGACTGTAGTTGTTCATAGAGAGCCAGTACTGTAGTTGTTCTTAGAGAGCCTGTACTGTAGTTGTTCTTAGAGAGCCTGCCCTGTAGTTGTTCTTAGAGAACCAGTGCTGTAGTTGTTCTTAGAGAGCCAGTACTGTAGTTGTTCTTAGAGAGCCTGTACTGTAGTTGTTCTTAGAGAGCCTGTACTGTAGTTGTTCGTAGAAAGCCTGTTATGTAGTTGTTCTTAGAGAGTTGTACTGTAGTTGTTCTTAGAGAGCCAGTACTGTAGTTGTTCTAAGAGAACTAGTACTGTAGTTGTTCTTAGAGAGCCAGTACTGTAGTTGTTCTTAGAGAGCCTGTACTGTAGGTGTTCTTAGAGAGCCTGTACTGTTGTTGTTCTAACAGAACCAGTACTGTAGTTGTTCTTAGAGAACCAGTATTGTAGTTGTTCTTAGAGAGCCAGTACTGTAGTTGTTCTTAGAGAGCTAGTAATGTAGTTGTTCTTAGAGAGCCAGTACTGTAGTTGTTCTTAGAGATCCAGTGTTATAGTTAATCTTAGAGAGCCAGTACTGCAGTTGTTCTTAGAGAGCCTGTCCTGTAGTTGTTCTTAGAGAGTATGTACTGTAGTTGTTTTTATAGAGTATGTACTGTAGTTGTTCTTAGAAAACCAGTATTGTAGTTGTTCTTAGAGAGTCTGTACTGTAGTTGTTCGTAGAGAGCCATTACTGTAGTTTTTCATAAAAAACAGCACTGTAGTTGTTCTTAGAGAACCAGCACTGTAGTTGTTTGATGCTTCGATGACGGATCATTAGTGCGACCCGCAACACATAACACCGGAAATTTACCATGGGCAGTCCAGCCTATTAATGACGCAATCACTTCTATTGTTCCCCTGTTATACAATATAGGTCAGACTACACAAGACAAAGACCTTAATACTGTGTCTAGTAAATGACAGAAGACTAAGAACAGTAAGTACAGGACTGAGGGTAGGTTTTTGGTATTGTATAAACATTTATAACATATAAGGAAGGGAAACCCTAGGCCTGTAAATAGTAAATAAGCCTAGATGGCAGGGAGGATAGTGTGATTCGCTTGCATAGCTAGGCGGGGTAGTCACACGGAAGGTCCTGGGTTCGAGTCCTGGGTAAGCCACTCACGTCTGTTGTTTTTCTATTGTCTAGTGTTCTACTTCTTTATTTCTTACGAGTGCCTGAAAACATACCTTTATGTTTGTCAAATATTTATTTACTGTTTACAGGCCTCGGGTTTCCCTTCCTTATGTGTTATAAATGTTTATACAATACCAAAAACCTACTCTCTGTCCTGTACTTACTGTTCTTAGTCTTCTATCATTTACTAGACACAGTATTAAGGTCTTTGTCTTGTGTAGTCTGACCTATACTGTCTAAATAGGGGAACAACAGAAGTGATTGCGTCATTAATAGGCTGGACTGCTGTCGCATAGAGATTTATGATCAATAATTTTCTATATTCTTTTCTTTTCTACCCGTGTCCTCTACTTTATTATCGCTCTTTTATCCTTTTCCTGTTTTTCGCATTCGTTCGTTTGCGACTAAATATTACTTTCCCATTCAAACTTTCGCCTGTTTCTTTTCTCATTTAGAAACGCATTTTATTGCATAATATGTCAGTCCCTGGATGTGACGAAATACTGTGAGAATTCGGCTCGTCAGACATAGAGAGCAGACATTTGTCTACATTTTCATCTGACACGAGTTTTCTTCGGCTAAGTTTCTCGGCGTGAGGTGTAGAAACTGCCATCGGCATCGCTCAGAAATGAGACATGTCGGCGTGAGGTGTGAAGACGCGTTTTGGCAGTTATGGCCAGCGTCTAATGGAATGTGACGTGTTAAGAGGAGAGAGGGAGATGGGGGTTTGTGAAAATAGCACGCATCCTTTGTCTGTTTAAGATATAAACCAGAGTTTTAGACTTCATTCACTCAGTACTCCGCAGTCAAGACGAGAACGATCTAGCGTTCGATTCCTAAAGACCTCTGTTGATAGAAGCATCAGTTAGTTGGTCGATTGCCACCTAGCTTTCGATTCCTAAAAATCTCTGTTAATAGAAGCATCATTTAGTTGGTCGAAGTGGATTTAGTTCTTAGTAGTTCTGTGTTGAGGTAAATATATTATATATCTAGTAGTATTGAGTGATTCAGTGATAACCGCTTATTTCATTTTACTAGTTAGATTTCTGTGCAGAAGAAAGTATTTATAAGTCTGTTATATTCGCTAGTCGACATGTTACAGTGGAAAGCAGTATAAACTATAATTTCTGGCTTAAACTCATGCAGCTATAATAAATTTTATTAAATTGCTAATAACCAGTCGAGAATATTTTAAACTAACTTATAACTGCACTGATTCATCATTGAGTATTGACGAAATGCGTATGTATTTCTAATTCATGATGATTGATTTTATGAATATAACTTATTTCACGGGAATTTTTAACGATAAGACAAGCTCTACGCTTGCACTTCATAATGTAAGTTATAACCGAGGAATAGTATGTATAAGTATTTTATATGTTATTTTCTCTTTATTCAGTGAAACTGGGGTAGCCCAACTCTACCAGCGTTTTAGTACATGAGAAATATCTGTGAAGAACAAAAAACATTTTTTTCTTAAAGACTTGGGTGTATAAAGTAAAACCTGTCTGGCATTGCGTTGGCATACAGAACGACAGAGTACCCATTTCATGAACTTTAAGATTAAATGAAGTAACGGGCCTATCGAGCCAGACTTAATTCTTCCTGAGAAAAACCTCAAGTACATTTCAGCCCGTGTAGCAAGTAAAATATTACAATCAATAACCTTTCCGACATTGTTGACAAATTGTGGTGTGACCAAGAATTTTACCTTTGATCGAAGTTACAAACCTGACATTTTTCCTAAGTAGTGGAAACCTCGTGATTCTGACACTGTGAGCCCGCTTAAAACTAATTCTTACCTCGTGATTCAAGTGACACTAACCTTAGTCTGAAAAATATTCGCATGAAGAGGACGCTCCCCGGAACATTGGATGAACCCAAAATCTGCAGAGCTGGGATCCGCTTCATTAAAAGAAAGACAGATCAAAGTGTGTGGGTGTCCTAAAGTTTGCGTTAGACGGCGAACAACAATACGATTGTAGGTAAGAATGTATGTCAGGGCCCTGATGAATGAACAGAGAGAAAGCAGGAACGAGTGACTCTTTTATGGTATACCAAATCTCACCCACTTTGTATTTCTTTATGCAAGTTTTTGTTGCTAACAATATTTTCCTTAGGATAGAGTAGAGTATCAAAGTCTGTTCAAACCTTTAAAGGGAAATCATTAGACTACAGCAGATGTATCCGTGACTCTTTGGGGCTATCACTTTTCTTCTAACAGGACTGTGGGCTATACATCGAGGGAAAAGATCATAGCAATGGGTCTATCATTCTTGTAGCAATTCATTGACTTTATGACTATTTGTATATGTTTGATGTAATTTTATGTGTTGTGATGGAATTTTATAATGATAATTAAAATTCACATAAACTTATTCCAGTGTGTCGGTCAGTTCGTTCCCAATTATCTATATTTCCACTGTCATAGTTTCACGTCTGTGTGTCTATTGTAGTCACTTATGTGTGGGTGTATGTGAGGGATATATATATATATATATATATATATATATATATATATATATATATATATATATATATATATATATATATATATATATATATATATATATTATACTAGACGGTCTGACAAATCTTAATCTGTTGTACATGATAGGCTGACTGAGAGAAATCATCTCGAGGGTCAGAGACCGACTCTAATATATTTCCTCATCTCACTCGTGAAATCTTTTTCTATTTTATCATCTCCCACTGAGCTATCACCTGTTTCTATTGCTATTCAGAAGGGACCAAACTAAGTCTTAATTCACCTATCGCAAATCTACGACAACTGCCCATGGTAAATTCCCGGTGTTATGTGTTGCGGGTCGCACTAATGACCCGTCATCGAAGCATCATTTTTTTGGTGATGCCTAGATAGCAGGGAGGATAGTGTGATTCGCTTGCATAGCTAAGCGTGGTTGTCGCACGGAAGGTCCTGGGTTCGAGTCCTGGGTAAGCTACTCACGTCTGTTGTTTTTCTGTTGTCTAGTGTTCTACTTATTTATTTCTTACGAATGCCTGAAAACATACCTTTATGTTTGTCTAATATTTATTTACTGTTTACAGGCCTAGGGTTTCCCTTCTTTGTATGTTATATATTGGTTTTAGACATCTCGGCGCTGTCTGACACCAAAGGAACACACCTTGTTGAGCACAAAACCGTGAGAAGTGTGACTCCAGGCAAGAGATATCGTGGGAATGTAACCACTAGTGGGCGGAACTTGAATTGTGTACGTTTAGGAAGATAATCCTTGCTAAATTGTGATCTCATGTCATCCAAACTGAGTATATGACTCCTGATTTGCTCCCTAGAGGGATGGGCGGAGCTTTGCCTGACATTTTGACGTGGCTATCATATGGTACCGGGGAGTATAGGTAAGATTTAAACTAAAAGAGTTGAAGGCTTCAGTCAGAGCTTAGAAGTAGCCAGATCGTCTTCTTGTGCAAAACGCGCCCTCGTACAGTAACCAAGTGAGGTTCGGGCTGTTGCATAGTTGCGTCTGTGCTAAGAGAACTAACGACATTGAGGTACGCTTACCTATGAGTACATTTTATAATACTTTAGATTTAGTAATATTAGACGTTTCAGGTTTAGGAGTTAATGCTTTTTTTAGAGTGTGTCTATCTATAGTTTGATAGAAGCTGATTGGCGATTTATGTGTTTTTAAGTGTAATTCCACGTATAAATCATCGCTACTTTCATCTGTGAGATAAGTGTTAACGTACATAGTAATTTTATTAGAGGAATCCTAGTGCCGCATTGCGCTGTATACAAAAGTGTACGTATTATCATTATTATTATCTGTGTAGTGTTATGTAATAGTTTACGTGCAGTCTTTGATATCTTACAATATTATACATTGGTATTCTTGTTATCTTCGCAAATATTTTGAAAGCAAAATAGTGCTTAAGGGAAAGTCATTATTGTGTTACTTCCCTTGAAAGTTGTGTCGGCTCTTTCGATCAAACTCCGCGGATAAATCCATTTTACTGCGATTTATTCGTTGTTTGGGTAATAATAGATTGTTCTTGCTTCAGAATATCTATGGCCTGAATTTATGTGTATTGTTTGTCTGAGTAGGACGAGTCTGTCTTATATCTGTATATCTTTACATATCTAAGTCGAACTATATGTTCTGTTGTCTCTAGAGAGGTCGAAGGCTATTCGGCGGATGTGTCGCTAGGGTGTGGTGTGATTTGGCTTCGTCCTGATAGGGACTGTGTTTTTCCATGTCGGCCTGTCGCCGGGAAAAAAAGTGATCTCAGTATTTGTGGGGAAGGTGATAGTCGTCTAAACCTATCGTGTATGCTTTACCCCAGTGTTTAGTCGTATTGCCAAGGAATGGCAGTTTCATATTTCCTATACCAAGGTAATCAAAGATACTCTTATGAACTCTCGATCGAAGCCACCATTTTCGATAGTTACGATTTGAATGTCTAAGAGAATATATTTGACTCGATGAAAACGACTTCGATTCCTAGCAGCACTATATCCTGTAGATTGCAGTCAATTGTTCATGATCAAATCTACAGAGCAATGAAATGTTTTATGAATGACTAACTTTAGGACAGATTCATTATCTGTATCCAAACGTGAGTGACAGCTCACGAGTGAAGCCATCTTGGAACCAAAACATGTAGCGACTTTCAAGAAGAGAAAAGGGATGCCCGTATTATCGCTTGTTTAGTCCAGAGATCACTGCTACACATGAGAACCCGTTATTAGCGGTTCAATATTATTATATGGAAAAATATGTGCTGAACATTATGTTGAAGAATCGTCGCTAAACGAGATTAGGTTTAGAAGCCATCTGAAATGTTGTTTATAAGCTGACGTGCTCAGTCAGTGAAGTCAGATGATTTATATGTATGGGCGATGCTGAGGGCTTGGCTACTGACAGTCCATTATAATATTAATCTACATGAGTGCCCATGTAACATAACATTGCAAGACCATTTATCCACTGTACTATGATGTATTATGCCAACCTGTGATTTGTCACTATCTGTGCTGTCGAGTGTGTACGTCCAATTAAACTTTAGAAAAGGTACACAGTCGTTGGTGTCGATGACTTCCAGCCATACATGATTGTGAGAAAAGAACATTTTTTGTCAACACCACGAACCTTTATCATCATTCGCACATTAACACTCAATCCATGTCTACACACCACTGCGTAGGTCAAGTTGACATTCCATACACTACAGTGGAGCAAACAACACCATAGAGATCTTATCACGTACCCTCTAGCTCCGTGAGTAGCCTATGACTATTACATTTAGTATAGAGCTGTAAGAATAGAATATATATCTGCTTGTTCTTTAGAGCCGCTAGTCCTCTCACATACTGATAAATTGATGTCATTTAGACCAGTGCGCTGTGTAGAATATTTCATCATAGATAGAAATGTTTCATTTAAGTTTTCTCTCGCGTGATGATGTAGTTAGTATTAGTAGGAGAATGAAGGCATTATTGTTGACTGAGATATGTTTATTGTTGATTACACAGACATAAAAACACCACACACAACACACACACACATGGACAAATAAGCGCATCTACTAGCATATTTTCACACATGTGTAACACCACACACAACATACACACACACACACACACACACATGGACATATAAGAGCATGTACTTGCATATTTTCACACATATGTATGTATTATTACGTAGATGATGTTTGTCCATTAGTTCGATGCTAGTTTATTTTGTTTCATTTTATTTCAGAGTCCAGCAGTCTGTGCTGGGTTATATGGTGTTACGCAGAGAATACCTAAATAGCTTGGTTATATGGTGTTGTATAGGAAATAAACTCCGTCTATGCCGGTCCCAAGCCCGGATGAAAAAGGAAGAGGGCGGCCTGCATGGAGGCCGTAAGGAGGCAGCCCCTCCACCATGCAAAGGCACAACAGGCCAATCACCTGTTTGCTTTAAACTATGATTACGAGCAATATAAGAGAGAAAACCGGACTGATTCTAAAGGCGACGAACTGGAAGGGACTACGGACTACGACTTATGGAACTTGGAACACAAGAATTATAAATGGGAAAGAAGAGGAGCTGGTGGAAGAGATGAGGAAAGCAAAACTAGAAATCCTGGCTATCACCGAAACAAAGAAAAAAGGACGAGGAGTCATGGATCTCGATGGCAACATGCTGTTATACAGTGGTGTACCCACATCTGAAAGAGCTAAAGGGGGCGTGGAATGCATTGTGGCCAAAAACCAGAAAGATAGTATCAAGGGATGGAACTTTGTCTCGGAGCGCATTATGGTTGTAAAACTAAAAGAAGGAGAAACCATAGTCAACCTGGTCATAGTGTATGGGCCAAATGAGGATGAGAGAGCAGAAGTCAAGGAGGAATTCTTCGAGCTGCTTCAAAGGACAGTGGATGACTGCCTAGATGAAGTTATCATGCTCGGAGATTTTAATGCCAGAGTTGGAAATGACCATGCTAGATGGGGTGGGGTTATCGGAAGATATGGAGAAGATACTCTCAATGACAATGGAAAGCGACTCCTTAGATTCTGCAGTGAGCAGAATCTGATCATTACAAACACAAAGTTCCCCCATAAGCGCATACATGCATACACTAGATGTGAACTAACCAAGAATGAGAAGTCAGTGATCGACTATGCCATTGTTAGGAGAAGCTCATTCAAATATGTCCGGGATGCTAGAGTCTGGAGGGGGCCAGAGATTGGAAGTGATCACTACCTGCTAACAATCAAAAGAACAACTGAAAGAATTGCTCAGCCTAGGAACTGCCCAACATCACGCAAGAAACCAAGTAAACGAGCGGGAGAAATGAGCATTAGGACCTACAAGCTGAAAGAGCCAGAAATTAAGACCAGATATCAGGGGCTTATTGCTGCAGCGGTGAGCAACACAGAAGAACGACCTGATGACTTGGAAACCCTCTGGAATAAATTCAAGGATATCATAAAGACAGCTGCAGCAGAAGCATGCGGTGAAGTCCGACTTGGGAACAAGAGAAAGAGGACACCTTGGTGGACAAAGGAAGTCAAAGAGAAAATAAGAGAGAAGAAAATGGCATGGAAACAATACTTAGGAGCTAAAAACACAACAGGACAGATGGAAAAATATAGAGAATATGTGACACTCAGAACAGAAGCAAAGAACAAAGTGCTAGCAGCAAAACAGAAGTCCTGGGAAGAATTTGGAGAACAGCTAGAAAAAGATGCACAAGAAAACCAGAAATTGTTCTTTAAGACCCTGAAGAACATGAGAAAGGAAAAACAATGCCCTCTCAAATTCATAAAGGACAAGCAAGGCAAATTGCTTACTGCCCCGAAGTAAGTAATGGAAAGATGGAAAGAATATTTCTCAGAACTCCTGGATGGTGAGCATGGTGAAGCATCAGAAATGATAACCACTAGCAGAGAAGAGTAAACCAATGATGGTGAAGATGACATAAAGATGGAAGAACTGAAAGCAGCACTGGAGAAAATCAAGATGGGCAAAGCAGCAGGGCATGATGGTATAACACCAGAAATGGTTAGGTACATGGGAGCATCAGGCGACCTATTACTCTTAAGGGTTCTACAGGCAGCGTGGTACAACAAGACCATACCAAAGGATTGGGAGATTGCCATCATAACACCAATTTTCAAAAAGGGTGACAATCAACAGTGTGGAAACCATAGAGGCATATCCCTTCTCAGTGTCCCTGGTAAAATCTACTTTAGAATCCTAGAGCAGAGACTCCGACGCCTAGCTGAGCCACAACTGGATGAGGTCCAGTGCAGATTCCGAGCGAACCGAAGTACTCAAGACCTAATCTTCACTCTCAGACAGCTGAGTGAAAAGGCACTTGAGTATAAGAGTGAGATCCATCTGGAAAAGGCGTTTGACAGGGTCCCCTGGAGCAAACTTTGGGATTGTTAGGCAAGAAAGAACATTCCAGCACCTCTGATTCATGCTATACAGAACTTCTACAAGTCTTGCAGAAATTATGTGAGGACAGCAAATCATAAGTCAGAAGAGTTCAGGACCACCACTGGTGTAAGACAAGGTGATATTCTGTCACCTTACCTTTTCATACTCCTCATGGACGATGTCATTAAGGCATGTAAGGAGAGAACAAGAAAGTATTCAGTGGGGTACTGGAAGATGAGACAGGTCTGTATTTCGGAGCTGGCATTTACTGATGATGTTGCTCTGATTGCTAAATCAAAGGCACATCTCCAATTCAACCTGCAAGTCTGGAAGGAAGAGCTGGAGAAGAGAGGGATGATCATAAGCAGCTCTAAAACAAAATCCATGGTGATATCACGAGAAGAAAGAAGACATCAGATTAAGCTGGGAGAACAGGTCCTGGAGCAGGTAGACCACTTTAAATACCTCGTAGCTATTATTGACCGAAAGGGAGGCATCAAAGAAGAGTTGGCCACTCGAAAAGCAGCAGCTGGGAGACTTTTTCAGGCCATAAATCGAGGATTCCTCAGCAAGAGAGAGGTTGGTAAGAAAATGAAGATGGCTGTATACCGCTCCACCTATGTCCCAGTCTTGACATATGGATGCGAGTCATGGGCAATGACTACAACCCACAAAAGCCAGATCCAAACCTCAGAAATGAGGTATCTGAGGAAGGTGGTTGAAGTAACAAGAAGAGACATGGTACGCAACCAGACGATACGTCAAGGCCTTAAATCCCACCCCCTTGCAGACCCAAGTAGAACAGTTCCAACTAAGATGGTTTGGCCATGTCTGCAGAATGGGAGAAGATCGGCTACCACGACAAGCATGGGAAACAAAGAGCCAAGGATCCAGACCCCCAGGACGACCCAGAGTCCGCTGGGAGGACAACATTAGACAATCTTTGAAGGACCGAGGACTAGAATGGAACCAGGCCAGGAGGAAGACAGCCGATAGGATAGTCTGGCGCTCTCTCTTCCAAACCTCTACACCTCACGGTAGAAGAGGAACGACTAAGTAAGTAAGTAAGTATAGGAATTACCTACAAAGTAAACTTGTGGACAGCATTGTTTTCTGTATGATTCATATGCTACCTGATAGGGTTTCATTAATAAAAGTGGGACCCCTGTCATCAAGAGTTTTTCTGTGACTGCGGGACGCGTGTGAAAGTAAGCCAGAGAGAGTGACGACAACATTACACACGAACCCCACCCGTACTACCATTCTTCTTCGCACATCATCTTCGCACTGTCACAATATGAAATTGTAATTTGATGAATTGTCCATCGTATTCGATGAGGACCATCGACATCTCTCGTAATACAGTTCGTTCTATGAGGTTAAGTGAGTGTGCATATGGCTGATAAAGCCAATGAGGGCAAAAAGCGTTCTGTTGCATGACCGACATACAAGGCCCGAAGACAGTACAGGCTGCACATCCACGCTTGACTTTCGGGCTGCACGTTTTTTCTGGGCTACCCTCACACGTTTGGCTTCGCCGACTGCAACACCCGTTTTGATAGCGCCTCTCCAGGCTGTGCGATCCTATGCCAGTTGCTCCCAGGTGGTTGTATTAATCTGGCAGCTCTTCAGTGACTCCCTCAGGCTGTCTTTGAAGCGCTTCTTTGGTCGTCCTCTAGCACGCTTTCCCTCCCTCAACTCGCCATACAGCAGCCTCTTTAGGAGGCGTTCATTTGGCATACGAACCAGATGTCCAGTCCATAGTAACTGCGCTTTCTGAATCAGTGTATAGACACTGGGCATATTTGCTCTTGATAGAACCTCGGTATCTGGGATCTTGTCCTGCCATCGAATGTTTAGCAAATTATAATATACACACCTGGATTTAGCAAATTATAATATACACACCTGGATAAAGCACAAACAGATGGAAAAGAAAACAATTACGTTCCAGATTACGTCATCATAATCAGGTGCTATCTTTAATTCGACGGTCGGATGCTATGCATCTCCAACGTCTTTTGTCTCTTGTCTTGATGGTGCACTCTGATAGACTATTTCCTGTCTATCTCTTGATGTTATCTTTCCATTTACAGCGCTGTCTTCCTCTTGCACGTTTGCTTTCAACTCTGTCTACTATTATGGTCTTCAGTAAGGTCTTTTTTTTACATGACCAAAATAATTTAGCTAATTTTGATCTCCTTCATTAATTTTCTTTTCATCCCTAGGTTTTCTATGACCTGTTTATTTGTTTTCTTCTCTTTCCATGAGATATGCCCCATTCTTCTATATATCCACATCCACAGGACCTTAACTGTTTCTTCTGATTGCTCGTTCATTTTCCATGTTTCTACATAATTCAGTAGTGAAGAATATATAGAGTATTTGATGATCCTCAGTTTAAATTTGTGAGTTAGTTGTTTAGATGTTAGTATCTGTCTCATGTTAATGAATGTAGCTTTGGCCATTCCTATTCTCTTCTTGATATATGTTTCGCATCTGCCGTCTTCTGCTATTATTTGACCAAGATATGAGAAACCCTTGAATTGTTCCATGATTTTCCATTTATTGTTATCTTTAACATTGGCTTATCGTCTGCTTTGCTAATTGTCACAGTTGTCGTGTTCTTATTGCTTATGCCCAATCCATATTCATGACTTTTGCTTTTTCTAAACACATAATAGAATTCAAAGTAACACTTTTACGGACTGAATCACATTGAGAGGCAAAAAAAACAACAACAACGCTGTAATAAAATCATAAAAATGAACTATTGAAAACGGTTAAATCAGAAAGAAGACGATAGAGTGGTCAATTGAAATACAATATACATTCTGAACTAAATGTATAGAATGGTCAATTGAGACGCAATGTACATTCTGAACTAAAGGTATAGAGTGGTCAACTGAGACGCAATATACATTCTGAACTAAAGGTACAGAATGCTCAATTGAGAAGAAATATACATTCTGAACTAAAGGTATGGAATGGTCAATTGAGACGCAATATACATTCTGAACTAAAGGTATAGAACTGTCAGTTGAGACGCAATATATATTCTGAACTAATAAAGGTATAGAATGGTGAATTGAGACGCAACGTACATCTAAACTAAAGGTATAGAATGGTCAATTGAGACGCAATATACATTCGGAGTTAAAGGTATAGAATAGTCAATTGAGACGCAATATACATTCTGAACTAAAAGTGTTCCAGTCCAAACATGAGCTGGCGCGGAACGTCATTCTAGTCACCATCCATCTATTACACGTCCAATTTGGTCTGGTCTGGGACTAAATCTTCGAGGGTTCCAGTCGCAGTCACCTCTGCTCAGGGGGCTAAACTCAGTCTAGCAGAAGTACAAGTTGCTCCGTTTGTAATCTAAAGACCTGGCTAAACGACCTACGGGGACTCATCAATTTTTGTCGCATCAGATTTGAGAATCTGAGAATTGGATTGGCGCTGTACAAGAGAGAAAAAGAAAGAGAGGGAGGGGGGGGGGGGGGGGAGAGACAACCCGAGTGAAAAGATAGAGAGAAATAAAACCACTAACAGAGAAAGTTAATAAGGATTTTTTTTTAAATTGGAAGACGAAAAGATTGCCTCACGAATAGAGAGAAAGGGTAGGAGTAGGGGGTGTAGGGAGAAAAGAGAACAAGGTGGGATAAGAGAGACAAAAGGTGGTGGGAGAGACAAGGGAGATAAAAGAGACAACGGGTGATAGAGAAGGGGGGGGGGGGCGATAATAAAGACAAAGGTTGAGAAGAGAGTCAGGGGGAGGGGAAAGAGACAAAGGGTGAGAAGAGAGACAAAGGGGATAAGAGAGACAAATAATGAGAAGAGGGAGAAGAGAGAGAGACAAAGTAGAAAGGGAAATAAATAATAACAAAATAATAATATAATATGAGTTTAAAGATTAGAGAACCTGGTATAACTGATATTGTAAAGTGCAGCCAACAAAAAGAAGGCGAAGAGAGAGAGAGAGAGAGAGAGAGAGAGAGAGAGAGAGAGAGAGAGAGAACGGCAGAGACAGAGGAGAGACAGAGGAGAGAGAGAGAGAGATGAGTTGAAAACAATGGCCACATGGCATGTGAATAAAAGCACCAAATAAATGTTTTTTTAAACACAGGAAATTCAAGATATCACAGATCGTAGAAAATGTAGACATAACCGCAGTCATCAGGTAGCAAAAACTTATTGCGATGATGATTATTAACTTTTCGCCCACTCTTATTTTACTGTTTATTTTCCTTTATATCTACCCTCCTGGTAACACGCGGGAAAAATGCGTGTTAACTGATCATGAGACTTGTCTGTTGCAGCGGTACGCAACCCAGGAGTTGTGGAGATCTACGTTTTAGAAACTCTTGAGCTCGCTAAAGATGTACCTTGGTAAAATCATGTATGCTTTCAATCTTCAGAAGAAGAAGAAGTAAGTGCAGCTGTAGTATTTTTATACAGAACGATTCCGCTCAAATAGTCCCTTAACTACACCCGGATGTTGACATTAGTGCATGCGCAGTGGTTAGCATTGGTCAACCATCTTGTTTTCTTCTTCGGACTAGACACTCGGCCAGACAAGCTTCATCTGTTACTTAGACCCGTCTATTTCAGGTTTAGAACGTAACATAACATTTGGCGACATTAACTTTTATCTTTGCCGTACGATCTGCTTCCCACAATCCCATCAACAGAGCGGTGGACAATTAAAACGAAATATCTTACCAAATTTTCACTTCCCTTCCACGTAAAGATCGCGTGTTCAAATCTAACGCAGTTCATGAATAAAATGAATTCTAGCCAGCTTCCATTGGAATGCCGCGAAAGTGCCTAAAGTTTAAATCAAAGGACGCTGTGCTTTTCAGTGCCGGCGGCCGAAAACTAGTCCAAAATTTACATCGGGTAAATATTATATTTTTTTCCGCTGTCATCTAAAGCAGTGGTTCTCATCGTGAGCCACATAGCCCCCAGGGGACCATGACATATTTCTAGGGGGCCACAGTAAGTGCCATATTTCTGGTATTTTCCCAGCTAGCAGCGACTAGGGGGGGGGGGGGGGGAAGGGGGCGCACAGAGGTAAATAAAGCTCAGAAGGGGACCATGAGCAAAGAATGTTGAGAACCCCTGATCTAAAGATCTATCAAAAGATCCCCGGGAATTTACGGGTTGCCGACCAATTACATACAATTACATACAATTACATATTCCCCAACACAAGAATTAACAACAACAACCAGTATAAATGACAACGATTAAGGATGGCCAAAAACATTTGTATAATAATATTAATCACACAATTTCAGTATGAGAGGTCAGTCAGTGGAGAAAATACAGAAACAGTTTCTAAGTGGATTCCATCATAGGAATTTTACTTCCGATATATAATTTTTTTTAAAAGTATTATGATGTCAATTCCATGATCATTTAAAGGGAAATACTGAATTGTTGAAGAAGACAATATTCGCAAAATGAATAATTAATTAAATAAATAAATAACATTAACACATGAATAATAATAGTAATAATTTTACTCATAATGAATAAGATGTGGAAAGTTAATTTATAAGGTTAAACTTGCTTACTTACTTTAGTTGTTCCTCTTCTACCGAGGGGCGTATTGGAGGTTTGGATCCCTGACTCTTAGTTTCCCATATTTGTCGTGGTAGCCGATCTTCTCTCTGAGGATAAAATGATTTAAAGACATATTTTAAAGTAAATTTTATTTCTACTTTTGTATTTCTAACCTTTATAAGATTAGCTCTAGTCATCACAATAATGCATTAATACATTCAAATTAACAGTCCTCTTTTTGTCCTACTTTTGGGCGTGTATTGTCCTCTTTTTTACGTCAAACAGGCATAAAATGTCCTCTTTGTTGTTAAAAAACGATGTGGTCACAAGAAGATATTAAAAGGTAAAGGATCCCGTTGCATGCCCATTGAGGTATATTAGGAATGTTAGGCCCATATTTTCTTGACCATACGGCACACTAGGGGTGATGTGGCCAGCATCACGCCGGCCGCCTTAACCTTCCCAGAGTTGCTCTGCTACCTGATCCATGAGACTGGGTCAACCCCGGAGCCGTTTGCGGCCTAACAAAATCCCACCTCAACTGTAGATTGACTCAGGACCGCCGATCTGGGTAGCCAGTGCACTAACCACTGCAATACCGCGGCTCTCCTATGATATTCATCATCACCATCAGTTGCCATCTCCACAACGAAGGTTGGCTGTAATGGATCTCCAACGTCTTCTGTCTCTTGTCTTGGTGGTGCACTCTGATAGACTCTTTCCTTTGATGCTATCTTCTAAGATATTAGGAAAGACCAAATCATATAACAGAGAATTCGCAGCCTGGAAGAACGAACACACGAAAAACAACAAATGTAATATACTATACACATAGAATAAATAACACTATTTACTCCAAATTATAACCCACAAGTGATTGAACTCGGAATTTCACGAATAAGATAAATACCAGTTTTCATTTGCAGGCACCAAAAACAAAACCAAACTAAACAACCAAGTGACTGCTTGACTGATCAGTTATTTGACTGAATTAATTGTTTGACTGACTGATTGGTTGACTAATTCATTCTTTGTTGGAAATGTGTGATGGTGACCCCGAAAAGAGACGTTTTATATGGCACGAGTTTGAAATCTCCCAGCAATACGCTCTTGAGTTTTAGAAGCGGCCTTGCCCATTCGTAACTGAAGTTGGTCATTAATAATTCCACCGTTTTCCAGCTTTATAACTCCTTTCACCAACGGATCGGTGTGCCGGAAGATTTCGTTCACGCCAATTTAAAAAACGGCCCGTTTAGTTCCCCGTGGTCTCTGGGGAAACAAAGAAATAGTGCTACTGTTCCTTGTTTGTAAGAGGCAACAAATATGAGATCGTGTGTCGGACTGGCAGCATCAGCTTGTGAAATTAATGGCTACAGAAACAACCGGTGCAAGAGCACCCGCTATGATGTAGGCTTCCTCAACAGGGCCATCAGTATTGGTGGATCCATGTTTTATTGTGATAAGTTGACACAGAGTTTCTGTCGATTTTCTCAGCGTTAGAACCGCACCTTTCTTATCTTTGATTTGTGTCCCCTCCCCCAACTTGTTCGGTGAGTCTACTGTAAAATTCCAGACCTCGTCAGTGTCAATCTTCATTTAGACATCCCCTGATGTATCTTCACTCATGAATCTTTGGCTCGTCTACACAGAGCCGACCGATTGCTTTCATGCTGGTCACGGCATACCTTAAGATTTCTTTGATATAATTTTTTTCTCGAAACTTACTGTTTGTATGTAAGAAGTACCACATTTCAGAATTATCTTCAGTGAATTTACTACTATTTTATATATAGTATGATACATTTTCTCATGACTACATGTTTACTGGTTGTTTTAAAGTATAATAAATGGGGTGATGGATTGACATTCACTTTGGCGTCACTTGTAGATCTAGTAGGGTGAAGTCTCTAACACTCCACTCCCTACGGAAGCTTATGCTATGGGACTATCTT
This sequence comes from Oreohelix idahoensis, assembly GCA_024509875.1. Lineage (NCBI taxonomy): Eukaryota > Metazoa > Mollusca > Gastropoda > Stylommatophora > Oreohelicidae > Oreohelix > Oreohelix idahoensis. The sequence goes on from JAMPIV010012258.1 coordinate 164,291, forward strand.
CATCTTCTTTCATTTTGCTTCTAGCCGATCCCAGACTTGTTAACGTTCCGCCAGCGGTAATACGTTTATCTCTTTGAGTCGCCTGGCCAACCTTTGATTAAAGACGATCCTCGTTTGACAACCTTATCGTTTGTCTGAGCGGCCGGCGACCCTTTTGTTTGACTGTCTTAAGAAGGCGCGAACACACAAGCGATAATGAGATAATAGTTTCACGGGCCCATCCCTGTGTGTGATTATCGCGAGATTGTGTATTCCCAAAACTTCGGGGTAAGTGTAACATTGGCGGAAGACATTACGCCAGGTAATCAGTTCACACATTTGTTTGTGAGAGGGCACAAGATGTCACTGGAAATATTACCGCATGATTTGAAAGAGGTCACGCGTTGGAATATTACATTTAATATTTTAAACACGCGGGGGAGATTATGAATTTAAACACCCCAACCAAAATAGCGCAAAAGAGCTTATCGTTGGATTGAAGTGAGAGCCAGAATAAACAATGAATTTCATTGGAAAATTCGGCGGAAACACAATATGTGATGTGAACTGGAAACTGGAAATATAATCTAGCGAAAATCAGAGACACCGAACACGGAGACTGCATCGCACGTCACACTAACAACTCCCAAAAAGCCAGAAAGAAAAGGATCGGACCATGGATTCCAATATTATAAATGATCGAGTATTTGGGGAACTTTAAAACTAACAAGTAAACCCGCATAGGTGATAGGGAGAGCGTGGAGTGAGCTTGAGATGATGGCACGTGACGGGAGGACTTGGCATGTGTTTGTTGAAGGCCTATGCTCCTTTGGGAGTGGAGGGTTATGAGTGAAATGGAACCCGCATATTTCAATACAAGACTGTAACTTAAGGGACCAGGACTTTAAATATCAAGACTAGAAATCTAGGAATTGGACCACCCGTCATAAGAGAAACTTTCCCAGACCAAGTGTTTCGCAGATTCACCCGTCATACAAGGGATTCAAAATTTCCAGACCAAGTGGTTCGAGAGCATATAACCTTAATTGCTCATGTCTATCTTAACCTGCGCGAGGAGATTGTGTATTCCCAAAACTTTGGGGTAAGTGTAATGTGACAGTGCCATAGTCATCTCGCTTGTTTTTCCACCGCCATTTTGTCGTTATGTGGCAGCCATCTTTGTTTACATCTAAAAATAGCTACCTTAGTAGTGCCGATACGGATAGCAGCCAATCAGAGAAGAGAATCGTCCAGGCTAGCGCGGCAGTTGAAAATTTTTTATTCATTCTGGTCGGAAACCTTCCATGAGCTTATGTAAATCCGACACGTAGTTCGTTTGAATAATATATTTAATTGTGGCGCGATTTAGACTGTTATATTTATTAACTACGGTGCGGATGCCGAAATAGTTTATTTCAGCGTGGCGAGTGCTGCAATTTATTATGTTACAGCTTACTAGGATAAAGTCCTGTGCTTTTTCAGTAATGTTAGACTGATTATGTGGTGTAAGTAATAGTAAGATCGGCTAGCTAGTTGGTGTTAGCTTTCTTAGTTTCCTAGTCTTTTATACTGTGTAAAATCTCCATTGGTTATTTGTACCGCTTTATATAGCTTTGCTAAGCCATTATTTCTATAATAGTTAGTATTATAATGTATTGTTACTATAGAATGTACAACCACGCAGCTTAGCTGGGTGTTAGTGTGGCTGTATGCCGTTCTCGCACGATGGCGTAACATAGAGCTCGTGGCATGAATGGGTACCTGTAGCTGATTGATCATGGCTGACAGTGGCGTTGTCGGCAGGATTGACAGACAGCACGCAGTGAAGCAACTCTACAGTAATCAGAGTAACAGCTAGCCCCTGTCACAGTAACAATTATTTTACAAATGTAAATTTGACATGTTTTCTTGCTAAGTGGGTATATATGACCTGGCAATCTCAATATACGAAACTAGTGTATCCGTAAACCACTACAGCAAGCGCTGGTGATTTCTTCTAGCTAGTCGTGCGGAAAACCAACAGCAGAGGGGACCCCAGAATCCGAATGGAGCAGTGATGACTGATGATTACATCACATGTGCCTAAAGTGTATAATATTTTGTGTGATATATGCACTTTGTTAATTGTAACTCAAATAAGAATACAAAAAGCAGGAGGCGCTTTCATTGCATTGGGAAACATATGGAGGTCAAGAGAAATCAAGTCCAACACGAAAATAAGAATCTTCAACTCAAATGTCAAGTCAGTCCTATTGTATGGCTCTGAGACATGGAGAGCAACAAAAACAACAACTAAAAAGTTACAGACTTTTATAAACAGGTGCTTGCGTAGAATAGAAGGACTGAAATGATATGACAAAGTCACAAATGTGGAATTGATGACAAGAACCAGACAAGTGCCAGTGGAACAAGAGCTGAGAAGAACACGCTGGCGATGGACAGGACACACATTGAGGAAACCTGTTGATAGCATTACAAGGCAGTCCTTGTTCTAGAATCCACAGGGAAAGAGAGGCAGAGGTAGACCAAAAAACACATGGAGAAGAGAACTGGAAACAGAGGTGAAAATGATGAGGAAAACATGGAAAGAACTTGAGCGGATGGTACAGGACAGGAAGACTTGGCATGTGTTTGTTGAAGGCCAATGCTCCTCGGGGAGCTAAAGGGTATTGATTGATCGATTGAGTAATTGTAACACAGGCAACTCATTATTCGTGCTGTCCAGACACATTTTCCCAGTTAATACCCAGAGGAATATGGTGAATTCTATTCATCTTCCCTGAGCTTTACTGTGTACTCGGGAATTTAATTCTTCTGAGAGATTAACAGTTCGTGGTACAAGACTACTTGTGGTTACAAGCTATCAGACGGTTCGAAGTACTACGCCACTCGTGTGAGAGAATTACACTCATCACCAAGAAGTGACGAAAACCACGGCGACAGGACTCACTTAGAGTTAAGTTTTCTTGTGAAAAAGGCGAAAGCAACGGACTTTGATAAATCCTCACCTACGACTCCGCGACGAAAACTTGTATTTACAGCAAAATTCATCATTCCCTCCTTATTTTAACTGTTAAAGACTAATTCATTATTAAATTTGTTACGTGTTGTTGTTGCAGACTTTCGTCTTATACAGTTGGGCTGATATTATGTTTTACTTCATGAATTATAGATTCATCTGTCTATCACGGAGTATCTTTCTGCTGCAACATTGGGTTTATCTTTGTTATTTTTATAGTTTAGTATCAGCGTTTATTTCATTAAACTTCATATATACATATTGACTGTCAGTGTTTATTATTTCAATCATTATTAGCTTGACAGAGTGTTGTATTCTTGAACCAACCTTGAAGGTTAACGGTCAATAGTCATGTAACATAACTAAAACTTGCAGAAGACTTCAGGGAACAAGTCTCGTTCTGACGACTCAACATTTTTAACAATAATTCATCGTTCATAATGTATTTCACCAATAGTACATTTCACATTGAAAACACTTGCTATTACAGTTTAGAGTTTATATCTTATCAGACACTGCATGTCTGTCAGGTAACCGTTTTACATATTGTTCATGTCTTTGACCAAATCTGTTTTACCAGCATTTGGCATAATTATTGTCTATAATATTAATTCACTTTTGGCATTCATAGCCGGGCTCTATCAGCCGTTACACATTATATCTGCGCTCGTATTTCACGACTTTCGCGCCTAATAATTATTGCGTTTAATAATACCGACTTACATAACTCCGGACTCAATGGTCCTTACACATTATTTTATTACTGCTTTACCAGCTTTATATTAACGGTTAAGATATATTCATTAAAGGTTATACCACACAGTTATAAACACTGTTCTAAGCCCGAAGTCTACACACAAGACTACGGTTACTAGCATAACGCGTCATACAGCGCCACACGCGAACTTTAGTAGAGGTGTTACATGGTGCGACCATCCGAATCAAGTTCAAACCAAAATGCTCGCTGACCATGCAACAATCCTCATCCCCCTCGATACCAAACGTGACACTTGTGGCACGTGTGAGAGTGGTGGAGACGAAGTACAACTACGTAATTAAACTGGAGTATATACTAACAATAACTGTTGTTATTATTACACAAATATTACACAGAATAATAAATATTGTAGTACTAACTAATTAAATAAAGTCATTGTCCACTATGTCCTGTATAGTTTCTAGACAACAGATCCGCAAGGTTATTGTCACTTCCAGAGATCGGCAAAATAGTAAACGAGAATTTCTGAAGGAGTAAATACCATCGATGTATTCTCGCATTGCGCATGGTCCTGGACGTGATATATGTTAGTGGGCTGTGGTCGGTTTATATGTAAAAATGAGTTCCGATAAGATATCTCACTAGCTTTTCAAGGCACCAGACCACAGCTAGTAGTTCACGTTCCCCGGTCGCGTACTTTTGTTCAGCTGGTGACAACTTCCGCGAGACGAAATAACATGGATGGAGCATACCCTCGTACCATTGTAGTAAACATCCACCGATGCCGTACATGGAAGCATCTGTTTGAATTACAAATGGAATGTGGAAGTTGGGTAATAATAAAATAGGTGGAGTCGAAAATAATTCCTTGAGTTTTACTAAAGCGCTATTGCATTCCGATGTCCATTTAATTACTTTTTGACTACCGTTGGCAAGCAGTCTAGACAAAGGAGCAGAAATTTGTGCGAAATGACGAAGGAATTTGTGATAAAAGTTGATTAAGCCTAAGAGGCTTCTGACCTGTTTCTTAGTATTAGGAATAGAAATATCCAAAATTCGTTTGACAGTTGTGTCATCAGGATATAACCGATGGTTACCTATACGGTGACCAAGAAATGAAATTTCCTGACAACCTATTTGGACCTTGGAAGGTCGCACAGTCAAACCGTGTTGGCGTAACGTAAGAAGAAGAGAAGTCAACCCATTAATGTGGTCTTCCCAAGAATCATGAAATAGTCAGATGTCGTCGATGTACGTGATGACATCTTTTCGATCGCCAAGAAGGCGGCGCATCATGCGCACAAAGGTCGCAGGAGCGTTTACAAGGCCGAAGCACATGTAGTTCCATTGGAAAAGTCCAAATGGAGTTGTAAACGCAGTGAAAGGTTTGGCATGATCAGTAAGTGGGATTTGCCAATATCCTTTCGACAGATCTAATTTACTGAAGAAAGTAGCATGTGAGACTTGAGAAAGAAGATCTTCTAACAAATGCATTGGTTCAGCGTCTGTAACTGTAATACTGTTTAAGCGCCGAAAATCAATACAAATACGCAAAGAATCATCCTTCTTTTTCACAATCACCATTGGGAACGCGTATGGTGATTCTGATGGAGATATAACTCCCAAACGTATCATATCTTTAAGTTCTTTCTCAACTTGATCTTTGTGATGTAAAGAAATAGGATAGGGCCTTAACTTGATAGGATGGTAGTCCGTAAGAATAATTTCATGAGAGATAAGTGATGACCTGGAAGGTCTGTAAGTACACCATCAAAAGAAAGGAGAATATCTCGAACATGACTTTGTTGTTCAGACGACAAGGAAGATGAAATAGTAACATCTTTCCAAGACTCAGAAGATGGAAAGAAGGCAATGTAAAATGTAAAGGAATAGAAGACGTAGTGTCTTCATCATGAACCACTGCGAAAGAAGCACGATGAGACGAAGAATCAGAAATAGAGTTAATGACAGGAATTAACTCTTGAGGTCTCTCCACTTCCAATTTTACCATATTGACATGGAAAGTCTTAATTTTGCCTCTTATATTTATAGAATAGTCAACATCAGTAATACGTCGAATGATCTCAAAAGGACCTTGCCAAGATATTAACAATTTGTTGTCATTGTGAGGAAGCAATAACCAAACCTTATCCCCTGGATTAAAAAACCGTAAAGTTCGTGACTGATTATGAAGCAGTCTTGCTCACTGAGTAGCAGATTTGATACTATTGGATGCATAAGTGCACGCATCAGCGATTCGTTGTCGAAGGTCAATTACCAACTCACAGCTGGTACGAGTGGATGCATCAGCTGACGATCCGACTAACAAATCTTGTAGTATCATCATTGGTCCGCGAGGATTTCACGACTTTCGCGCCTAATAATTATTGCGTTTAATAATACCGACTTACATAACTGCGGACTCAATGGTCCTTACACATTATTTTATTATTGCTTTACCAGCATTATATTAACGGTTAAGATATATTCATTAGTGGTTATACCACACAGTTATAAACACTGTTCTAAGCCCGAAGGCTACACACAAGACTACGGTTACTAGCCTAACGCGTCATACAGCGCCACACGCGAACTATATCCTTTTATTTCGGTTCTTGCCTTCAGGGAAGTACCCAGTTTTTATTTTATTTAGTTTTTATGTGTCCTATCTAGCCTTCACTTTCTTTCCTTTCCTGACGAAGGCCTTGTGGCCGTAACGTAGACTATTTTCTTTGTCTTTTGTCCTCGTAAGACGAATCACCTTTTTTCGATTTTTTTTCAAACCCATCCATTTTATTTAGTAGAGGTGTTACATGGTGCGACCATCCGAATCAAGTTCAAACCAGAATGCTCGCTGACCATGCAACAATCCTCAACAGTTGTTTTAAAACTAAACAATCATAGTCGATTCAGTTTTTATATGTATGAAAGCGAACGTTTGAGCAAGATTCTTTAAAACACATATCTATATATACATATATTTACATCTATAGAGCCATTACTTATAAGAGGAATTTTGTTGGATTACACCAACGGGCTAAAAACCATTGCTTAAATCCTTTACAAAAGGCGACGGACAGATATAAGTTAACCATTGCTCAGCCCTATGCCGCATGGTTCTTGACTTCTGAATTATCTTGGGAACACTCCCTTCTGATAGAAGCGCTATTACACTTCTATCTACATCTCTGCCAAGAGTAATCTTGTGCGAAGGTAAACACCTTTGGCGACCCAGTTTAGATACTCTTGAGTTTTGGCCACTGTTGGACCACTACTGAAAAGCAGGGGAGGCAATCCGTGACAAAGACAACCATAAAAATAAGAATCTTCAGCTTAAACGGCAGGTCAGTCCTATTGTACGGTTCTGAAACATGAAGAATAACAAAAACAACTACCAAGAAATAACCTTTCATAATTGGGCGTAGAATATCAAGATTGAAATGTTATGACTAGATCACCAATGCGGGAATTGATAACAAGAACCAGAGAAGTGCCATTGGATCACGAGGTCAGAAAACGATGCTGGTAATGAAAATAAGACACATTGCTGAGGAAACCTGTTGATATCATTGACTTGACTGTGATCCACTGTCACTGAGCGTCAGCTCTTGGTGACCTTGCAGCCATTGTGTGGTATTGCGCAGTTCGGATAAGCTGTTTAACCTGCCATAAAGCGTCCTGTCTATCAATGGATTGTGTGGTAGGAGGAACTGTCGCATTCTCTGGAATGCAGGGCATAACAGTATTTAGTGTTATACTGTCTTTAACGGGTTTGAGCAGTGTCTGCATTTTGCTATATTTTGTGAGTATATTCTGTTTCTGTGGACATTTAATGTACGGTGACCTGTTTTCAATCTGATAACGTTACAAATTAGTCCCTGTCCTGGAAAACCCAGGATAGAGAGAGAATGAAAACAAACAGAGAAGAGAAGTGCAGACAGGAATTAAAGGGAAAAAGAAAATACGGAAAGACCTTGAGCTGATTGTACAAGATAAGAAGGCTTGGCATGAATTTTAAGACCTATGTTTCTCTGGGAGCTTATTGGTAATGAATCTTCGCATGCGTATAGTGCTACTTTACACTGATTGGTAATTAATGAATCTGTGCATGTGTGTAGTGCTACTTTATACTGATTGGTAATTAATGAATCTTTGCATGTGTGTAGTGCTACTTTACGTTGATTGGTAATGAATGATTCTTCGCATGAGTATAATGCTACTTTACGCTGATTGGTAATGAATGAATCTTCGCATGCGTATAGTGTTACTTTACGCGGATTGGTAATGTATGCATCTTTGCATGTCTGTAGTGCTATTTTACTGTGACAGTGCCATAGTCATCTCGCCTGTTTTTCTACCGCCATTTTGTCATTATGTGGCAGCCATCTTTGTTTACATTTTAAAATAGCTACCTTAGTAATGCCGATACGGATAGCAGCCAATCAGAGAAGAGAATCGTCCAGGCTAGCGCGGCAGTTGAAAATTCTTTATTCATTCTGGTCGCCGTCACAGAGAGAAAACAAGCTTTGAGAGCTGAAGTCTAGTTCAAGAACATGCCTAGGACTTGTAAGAAGATATAGTATTTTTATCCAACATTCTAAAGACTTTACAGTGTTAGAAAGGATATAGGATATTAGGTTTACCATCTTTGTGCCGTAGTATTTTAAGTAAGTATATATTTAATTCTGTGGTGTTTATTTCGCGTCCATTTGATGTTATCCAAATCTATTCGGAAATGGCGTGGGTCCATGTTCAGGAAATATAACTCGTGGCCGGTCCTAGAACAGGCATATTTAGTTATTACATTCGTGTAAATGAAATTTAATGCTTAAGTATCTCCATATTGTTTGGGTCCAGGAAACCTTCCATGAGCTTATGTAAATCCGACACGTAGTTGGTTTGAATAATATTTAATTGTGGCGCGATTTAGATTGTTATATTTATTAATTACAGTGCTGATGCCAAAATAGTTTATTTTAGTGTGGCGAGAGCCGCAATTTAATATGTTACAGCTTACTAGGATAAGTCATGTGCTTCTTCAGTAATATTAGACTGATGTGTGGTATAAGTGATAGTAAGATCGGCTATAGCTAATTGGTGTTAGCTTTCTTAGTTTCATAGTTTTACAGTGTAAAATCTCTATTGGTTATCTGTACCGCCTTAAATAGATTTGCTAAGCATTATTTCTATAATATTTAGTGTTATAATGTAATGTTACTATAGAATGTACAACCACGCAGCTTAGCTGGGTGATAGCGTGGCTGTATGCCGTTCTCGCAAGATGGCGTAACCATAAAGCGCGTGGTATGAATGGGTACATGTAGCTGCTTGATCATGGCTGACTGTGGTGGGCGCATGTTTTCTGAATGGTAAGTGTTATTATTTATGCTATTGATTTTCACTTAGACATTGTTTTTCAGAAAGTCTACGAACACTGTCTGGGCGTTCGGTAGTATTAAATGTTGATCTGTATAAGGCTTTGTGTTGCTTGAATTGCTAAGTCTGCTGCTAAGAGGGTTGCAAGCAACCAATAATTGCAACCCCTGTCAAACGATCCTTTATAAATTTTCTTAGTGCACGGGTCTTGGGTGTGAGGTACACCTAGCCCCTGTCACATTACGTTGATCGGTAATTATTAAATCTTTGCTTGCGTGTAGTGCTACTTTACACTGATTGGTAATTAATGAATCTTTGCATGAGTATAGTGCTACTTTACGTTGATTGGTAATGAATGAATCTTCGCATTAGTATAATTCTACTTAACGCTAATTGGTAATGAATGAATCTTCGCATGCGTATAGTGCTACTTTACAGGGATCGAAGACGCCGAAAACGAGATGAATGCAGTCAGCGACTCATAGCTTGACTGCTTGCGTCAGGGTCAGCGAACTAGAGCTGACCAAGACCCTAACTCCACTTCCAAGTGGTGGTCCTGGAAACAGGTTGCATCACTGCAGTCTGGCCCAGAGAGTAGGGATCGAAGAGGGAATGCAAACCCGTCCCTAAAAATGCCGTACTGAAGTCGAATGTATCGGCCGAAAGGCGAAAATATCGCAGCTTCGATGTAAACGGACACAACGCAACCAACGTCCTTTTCAGGACGAACGAAGAAGAAGTGCTACTTTAGCTGATTGGTAATGAATGAATCTTTGCATGCGTGTAGTGCTACTTTACGTTGATTGGTAATGAATGGATCTTTGCTTGCGTGTAGTGCTACTTTACACTGATTGGTAATTAATGAATCCTTGCATGTGTGGAGTGCAACTTTACGTTGATTGGTAATGAATGAATCTTCGCATGAGTATAATGCTACTTAACGTTGATCGGTAATGAATGAATCTTCGCATGCGTATAATGCTACTTTACTCTGATTGGCAATGAATTAATATTTGCATGCGTTTAGTGCTACTTTACGCTGATTGGTAATGTATGCATCTTTGCATGTCTGTAGTGCTACTGTACGTTGATTGGTAATGATTGAATCTTTGCATGTGTAAAGTGCTACTTCACGCTGATTGGTAATGAATGAATCTCTGCATGTGTGTATCGCTACTTTACGCTGATTTGTAACGGATGAATGAATCTTTGCATATGTGGAGTGCTACTTTACTTTGATTGGTAATGAATGAATCTTATCATGCGTGTAGTTTATATTTTTATTATACATTGTGTTTCAAAATTATGTATACATACTTCGAATGCACATAACACATTTTCCTATTTTGCAAGAATGGAGCGGAATAATGCTAGGTACAAATGACTAATGCCATTAGATTATTACTCGTGAAGTTTTGTTGTTGTTTATACATGGTTGTCCTCATCTCAAACCGCGCATAGTGAGGGACCTGAGACATCAAATTAAAACTGCATGTTTCACTACTCATTTAGCAACATTTAGTGAGTCAGTTGACCTGTTGCAATCTCAAACGATAATTGAATTATCAACATTCAAAGTGTGTATGCATAATTTTGAAACACCCTGTATATGCCATAATTATTTGTTACCCCCACCTGTCCTGTTTAAATATAAACACATAAATAAAACACAAGTCGTCTAAGCGATTCTTATTCTTCCTGTTCCGACGATTTCATGACCATATGTTTGACCATTCTCAGCTCAATATTTGCTTCTTCATTCACTCCAGTTGATACAGTAATCGATAATGACGATTATACAGATTATAATAATGATATTTCTTTGGACCCGACTACTCAAGTATTTATTTCCTCTATACAGTTATTCCGCGTAGATAATATTCGGCTACTGAGCCTTTCTGTCGGAAGGTCAATGTACGTGTTCTTTCGGGCATTACCTTCACATTAAAATGACCAATAAAAATAGTAAATAAATATATGAAGGACTTTCGTGACGCAATGTCTGCGGATCACCTAATAGTGCATTCCTATCTACGATCGATACTTGCTCTGCTGCGTGCAAATTTTATATTCAAATGCGAGAACACAATCCACATTTTTTTTTTGGCTAATATATACAGTCTCCACGGCTAGCGAATCTCGTTTGCATAAATTGAGGGACATTAACGCGAGCATGTCGTTTGAATTATTATTTATTTATTTATTTTTGAGTGTGATGAAAGCGGGGGAAGATCATAATATTCCAACGTCAGATACACTTTACAGCACATACTTTTTTGCTGCGGCCATTCATGGAAAACCTCTACGAAAGCGATAATGAGAAATTCATCGCCGCTGGGTGGGACAATCGCAGTAGAAACGATCGAGTCAGCAAGATCAAAATCACCAGATGTGGCCAGGGACAACGCCTGTACTCCCGTTCCAAGCCAATTTGTCTGATAAGAAAATCGATTTCGCCCTTAGGAACTTTTAAATCTACTCACAGAAATAAGGTTCGCAAGCCATCTAATGAGAAGACATTGGGAGATTACTCTGCTAACATTGTTATTCTGCCTGGCATACGGTATAAAGTGGGTGGTTCTGGTCCATGTTTACGTCATATGTGTCAAAGGCAGATCAGCAGATGATCTATATAAAGAAGTGCTGAGACCCAGGCCCTCTGAGAGCTCAGATGAGGCCCGAGCTATTCCACAATATGAGGGCCCCCTTGATGTTTCGTAAGAGGAGTAAACAAAATATTCCAACGTAAAGAAAGACATGGTGGATCGTGCATCCTAGACTGAGATGAAGCTCCCTCCCTCTTTTCTTTCGTTAGGTGAGGCCTAGGGCAAATAGCCCTACAGTCGAGCTAGCTAAGACCTCCTGATGTAAATGCGCCAAGAAAACATATTTCATCTAACCGAATAACATGATCGCCTGTGCTTATTTCCTCTTCAGTAGATGCTTGCGTTAGAATAGAAGGATTGAAATGGTATGACAAGGTCACAAATGTGGAACTGATGACAAGTTCACCAATGTGGAACTGATGACAAGGTCACAAATGTGGAACTGATGGCAAGAACCAGACAGGTGGCTGTGAGAATAAAACGCTGGCGATAGGTAGAAGTCTTTGTTCTGGAATCCACAGGGTAAGAGACGTAGAGAGAGACTAAAAACACACAGAAAAGAGAAATGGAGAAGGAAGTAAAAAGGGTAAAGAAGAAACAGAAGGATGTTGAAGGGATGGTACAGAACATGAAGGCTTGTTATGAATTTGCTTAAGACCTATGCACCTTTGGAGCAATCAATATCCTTTAGCTCCCAGGGGAGCATAGGTCTTCAACAAACACATGCCAAGTCGTCCTGTCAAGTTCTTTCCATGTTTTCCTCATCTTTTTCACTTGTATTTCCAGTTCTCTTCTCCGTGTGTTTTTCAGTCTACCCATGTCTCTCTTTCTCTGTGGATTCCAGAACAAGTACTACTTTGTAACGCTATCGGCAGGTTTCCTCAGTGTCTGTCCTATCCATCGCCAGCGTCTTCTTGTCATCTCCTTGTCTGGATCTTGTCATCAATTCCACATTGGTGACTTTGTCATACCATTTAAATCTTACTGTTTTATACAAGCACCCATTTATGAAAGTCTATCTTTTTTGGTTGTTATTTATGTTTTTCAACTCTGCCTAGGCCGGTCCCAAGCCCGGCTGAAAAAGGAGGAGGGCGGCCTGCATGGGGGCCGTAAGGAGGCAGCCCCTCCACCATGCAAAGGCACAACTGGCCAATCACCTCTTTGCTTTAAACTTTTGATTATGAGAACTACAAGAGAGAATTCTTCGAGCTGCTTCAAAAGTGGATGACTCGACTATGCCATTGTTAGGAGGAGCTCATTCAAATATGTCCAGGATGCTAGAGTCTGGAGGGGGCCAGAGATTGGAAGTGATCACTACCTGCTTACAATCAAAAGAACAACTGAAAGAATTGCTCAGCCTAGGAACTGCCCAACCTCACGCAAGAAACTAAGTAAACGAACGGGAGAAATGAGCATTAAGACCTACAAGCTGAGAGAGCCAGAAATTAAGACCAGATATCAGGGGCTTATTGCTGCAGCGGTGAGCAATACAAAAGAACAACCTGATGACTTGGAAACCCTCTGGCTTAATATCAAGGACATCATAAAGACAGCTGCTGCAGAAGCATGTGGTGAAGTCCGACTTGGGAACAAGAGAAAGAGGACACCTTGGTGGACAGAGGAAGTCAAAGAGAAAATAAGAGAGAAGAAAATGGCATGGAAACAATACTTAGGAGCTAAAAACACAACAGGACAAGTGGAGAAATATAGAGAATATGTGAACTCAGAAGCAAAGAACAAGGTGCTAGCAGCAAAACAGAAGTCCTGGGAAGAATTTGGAGAAAAGATAGAAAAAGATGCGCAAGAAAACCAGAAATTGTTCTATAAGACCCTAAAGAACATGAGGAAGGAAAAACAATGCCCTCTCAAATTATAAAGGACAAGCAAGGCAAATTGCTTACTGCCCCGAAGGAAGTAATGGAAAGATGGAAAGAATATTTCTCAGAACTCCTGGTTGGTGAGCATGGTGAAGCATCAGAAATGATAACCACTAGCACAGAAGAGAAAACCAATGATGGTGAAGATGACATAAAGATGGAAGAACTGAAGGCAGCACTGGAGAAAATCAAGATGGGCAAAGCAGCAGGGCAATGATGGTATAACACCAGAAAGGGTTAAGTACATGGGAGCATCAGGCGACCTATTACTCTTAAGGGTCCTACAGGCAGCGTGGTGCAACAAGACCATACCAAAGGATTGGGAGATTGCCATCATAACACCAATTTTCACAAAGGGTGACAATCGACAATGTGGAAACCATAGAGGCATATCCCTTCTCAGTGTCCCTGGTAAAATCTACTCTAGAATCCTAGAGCAGAGACTCCGACGCCTAGCTGAGCCACAATTGGATGAGGTCCAGTGCGGATTCCGAGCAAACCGAAGTACTCAAGACCTAATTTTCACACTCAGACAGCCTGAGTGAAAAGGCCCTTGAGTATAAGAGTGAGATCCATCTTTGTTTCATAGATCTGAAAAAGGAGTTTGACAAGGTCCTCTGGAGCAAACATTAAAACTGTTTGGGAAGGAAGAACATTCCAGCACCTCTGATTCATGCTATACAGAGCTTCTATAAGTCTTGCAGAAATTATGTGAGGACAGCAAACCATAAGTCAGAAGAGTTCAGGACCACCACTGGTGTAAGACAAGGTGATATCCTGTCACCTTATCTTTTCATACTCCTCATGGACGATGTCATCAAGGCATGTAAGGAGAGAACAAGAAAGTATTCAGTGGGATACTGGAAGATGAGACAGGTCTGTATTTCAGAGCTGGCATTTGCTGATGATGTTGCCCTGATTGCTATTCAGAGGCACATCTCCAATCCAACCTGCAAGTCTGGAAGACAGAACTGGAGAAGAGAGGGATGGTCATAAGCGGCTCTAAAACAAAATCCATGGTGATATCACGAGAAGAAAGAAGACATCAGATTAAGCTGGGAGAACAGGTCATGGAGCAGGTCGACCACTTTAAATACCTCGGAGCTATTATAGACCGAAAGGGAGGCATCAAAGAAGAGTTGGCCACTCGAAAGGAGCAGCTGGGAGACGTTTTCAGGCCATAAATCGAGGATTCCTCAGCAAGAGAGAGGTTGGTAAGAAAACGAAGATGGCTGTATACCGCTCCACCTATGTCCCAGTCATGACATATGGATGCGAGTCATGGGCAATGACTACAACCCACAAAAGCCAGATCCAAACCTCAGAAATGAGATATCTGAGGAAGGTGGTTGAAGTAACAAGAAGAGACATGGTCCGCAACCAGACGATACGTCAAGACCTTAAATCCTACCCCCTGCAGACCCAAGTAGAACAGTCTCAACTAAGATGGTTTGGCCATGTCTGCAGAATGGGAGAAGATCGGCTACCACGACAAGCATGGGAAACAAAGAGCCAGGGATCCAGACCCCCAGGACTACCCAGAGTCCGCTGGGAGGACAACATTAGATAATCTTTGAAGGACCGAGGACAAGAATGGAACCAGGCCAGGAGGAAGACAGCAGATAGGATAGTCTGGCGCTCTCTCTTCCAAACCTCTACACCTCACGGTAGAAGGGGAACGACTAAGTAAGTAAGTTATTTGTTTCCATGTTAGTATTTGTCTTATGTTTTTCAATGTAATATTTGCTATAGCAAGCTAACAATCAACACTGAGAAGAGATATAACACAATTAGAGACCCGGTGAGAAACAAAAACATAAAAGTCAGTTCCTCAACGAGTATTTATGTTGTTCTCCATGTTTCAGAGCCATACAATAGGACTGACTTGACGTTTGAGTCGAAGATTCTTATTTTTGTGTGGGACTTGATTTCTCTTGATCTCCATATGTTTCCTAATGCAATTGAAACTCTTCTTGCTTTTTATATTCTTATCTTGATATCATTGTCTGTCCTTCCAAATTAGTCTACTATGCTGCCAAGAAATGATTATTATTCTACATCTTATAGTGCTGTTTCTTCAAGTTTGACCTTGTTATAATTTCCTGCATTTATTTATCTGTTTTTTTCCTTGCCTTTTCACACACATCTGCTTTGAACTTGCCGTTAAGTATGTTTTTTTTCTTGCAAATGATTACAGTGGAGGGACGGATGAGCCAAGTCATCTGCAAAATCTAGATCATCATGCTGTTTTGTCAGATTAGACTGGATTCCATTTCTGTTGTGTGACGTCGAAGTTTTAATAACTCCTTGGGGATAGTTGAGGCATTGGGAATATGGTGTTAGGCCCATATTTTCTTGACCAACGACATATGTGGTCAGCATCACGCCGGCCGCCTTAACCTTCCCAGAGTTGCTATGGTACCCAATTCATGTGGCTGAGTCGACCCCGGAGCCGTTTCCGGTCTAAAAAATCCCACCTCAACTGAGAATTGAACCATGGACCACCGAGCTAGGAAGCCAGTTCACTAACCACTGGTTGAAGGTGAAAATGAATGAATCTTTGCTATGAGACTTGGTATAATTTTGTTGAAGGTCTGTGTCTCATAGCAAGCTGAATGAATGAATGAATAACCTGAGAATGAACAAAGCACAGTGTATAAAATAACTAGAACCATCGGTGGTAAATGGGGTGTAAACAACATTACGTTAGTAAGAGACAAGCAAGGAAATCTCCTCCACACACAGGCGCAGGAAACAAGATGGGCAGAGCACTTCAGAGAAAGATTGAATAAGGAACCACAAGAGATGCAGCTGAATGTTCCTGTGGCTGAACATGATCTAGACATAAATACAGACATTCCGCAAAGGGAAGCAATCATCACAGCTATCAAAGGGTTAAAGGATGGAAAAGCTCCTGCTCACGACAATTTAAATGCAGAGTTATTTAAGACAGCCCTGAACTAGCAGCAGAATATTAGAACCATTATTTGCCCAAGTCTGGAAAACAGAGAGAAAACTGTCGTACGGTAGGTTAATTGTTTTATTTGGCCCGTCTAAGTAGAGTGGATGTCAACAGATACGCGAGAAAAGGTATAGAAAATAGATTTCACAGGTGGTAGATTGAGGGAAAGATATGTCTCAGGAGTGATTAGGTTATCTCCTCCAACCTATCCGTACGACTGTACTTTATTACCAGACAGCCTTTGCCTCCCTATCAAGAATAGATGTTACTCTACAAACACAAAGCTATGTGACAACTAGACACACAAACGTGAACAACTACGGATAAATGTTTATGGGTCTGACCAACACACAAAGGTAAGTTTCTTTGCAGTTTATTATCATTTAAACTCGAAAACATCAAAATATCTAAAGGTGTGGTGGGATTAGATGTTACTGAGATAAATATTACTTGTCTACAGAGTGAGGTCAGCTATGCAAGTCCCTGAGTCTAATAGTTGATGATGCTTGTTCTCAGGGTACCTGACTGCTACCACCCTACGACCTCAATCTGCGATATATTTTAAGCCTACTTTTATGTAAAGGTGTCTGGTTGTTATCTGGCTAGATGTCTAGGGTAATGTGCTAGGTGATGTAGAGAGAGTGGCAACAACCACTAATGTAACTCAATGAAAATGATTAAACAAATCAATGGTTAAAGTTTGAGTAACAATTTTTTACAATTTTAATTTCCTGTACCTCAATTTCTTGGGTACAGGAATGTTTAAAACTCAAAATAGAATGGAAATGTATTTACATTAATGTGAATTAAAAAAGACAACTTGTCTATTTATATTATGAAAATGTCTATGACTTGGAATGTCCTGGTAAAGCACTAAATTCTATAAAGGGTCACTCTTATGAGGAACGATTGTGTTCATCACCTCAAGAACGCTGTGTTGATTTAATACTGGAGAGATTATGTCAAGTGAAAAATCATGAACCCTTTGATGGTTCTTATCTTCAAGTCCTGGAGCACTGTGGTCTTTCTTCCACAACGATAGTCTTCACGACTGCAAAATATAGACACTGCTACAGCACTCTTCAGAGTTGTGGGCAATCAGATACTTATTGCCTCGAACGTGCAGATTCAATAATTCTTGTATGGCTCACTGAATGTTTCAACATGGAACCCTGAAAATAAGAGGATTAAGGCCTCCTCAGTATTTCAAACATATCTCTCCTTCCCTAACCATCTAAGCATTATCAACAGTTTCAAGATCAGTTTCTATGGCTACATAAATAGCTATCGTTCCTATCTGATGGGGTGACAGCTTCATACTCAGGTAAATTTCAATCATCAGTTTGATACATTCCTTTCATAGGAAAATTATAGTTAATTTTATGAAGTCATTTGAAAACACTGTGACCTGCTGAAGACGGCCAGTGGTTTTCTGGCCTTCCAATCATAATAATGTCCTATTTTATTTCCAACTATGTCTTTTCATTCTCTCCCAAAGTTTAAGTAAGCCTGCCTGGCTTTTAAAAGAAATGGTAATCTTCCCTGATAGCACTTGTGGCATAACACAAAGTGTTGAGTTTGGCGCCTTTCTGGTTTTGCCTCTACCCATCAATACTGCATACACATTCAATAATACAGATACATCTCAATAATAATGTTTATATAAATGTTTATCTTACCGCATCAATGAAATAATTCACAATTTGTAGGTTAACCGGCGATCAATGGTCACACTAAGATCGCCACTGGTGCAGAACAGCGAAGGCAATGGTCATGAATTCCTTGCGTCTGATGATAACACTACTTTTGAAATCTTTATCTTCAATTGGCAACTAACGCTGGCTTCAAATCGTTTTTATTACTACCATTAGTCTATTCTACCACAGCCAATCGAATTATGTTATGCCCACTTGCCTCTTTTTTTCAAAATAAATTACACTTAAAAAAAAAAATGTAACGTCCCCCTCTCCCAAGACTGGCAAAGTTGAGTGAGGACATCAATGCGTATGTCTCTCTGTCTTTTCTTTACAATATTTCTGTTACTATCTAAGCGTTTTTAATGAGAAAAGGCAATTATTGATCAGACGACTGTCTGTCATATAGTCGTTATATTTTTATTTCTCTCTTTATCATACTTTTCATTATTGCCTTTTTCCTCTTCAGTTATTCAAATAACATATTTTCTTCTCTACGGTAAGGTAATATAACATTATGGGTAATATGATCTTCCAATAACCAAGTATTATCATTGTATTTGTCAACTGTCCTTTCGTTTATTTTATTCTGCATCGATGTTCCTTGGGCCACCCGTTATCTATCCTTCTAAGTTTCACTTTCGCCATTTCCAGCCCTACACATTAGTGGGTATTTTCAAATTTCCAAGTTAGCCGTAATTTTTTTTCTTTTCTTTAAATCACAACCGTTTTCTCTCCCTCTCTCGTTCTTTTTCAAAATGAAGCAACGCGTTTGGATTTCATCAGAAAATACAACTATACAGGAAATGCGAGCTTGCCTGTGTGTTTTTACTACCGTCTCCCGATCTAAGTGTTTATACATTCAAACTGCGCTACTAGTGAACGGGGTGGGCAGATGGCTTGTGGTGGATTTGCACCACTTTTCCAAATTATGCTAGTAGCAAAGTCACGCACTTTCGTTACCGTAAGTGATGTCTAGAACCACTGTCGCATGTCGTTCTATTAATACTTCCTCTCTCTCCGTCACTCCTCCGTTTCTCTCTCACTCTTTCTTGGAACGAAACACGCCTTTGCTGTCAAAATGTTATAGTTAATTTCAAGGACGGAGTTTGAAAAGCTTGTAATATTGAGAGAGGGTACCATTCACTTTGCGTTAAGGCTTCTCAAAACCTGCGCGACTTCGGGCGATGGCGAAGACGTTGAGCACAACTCCCTATTTTATCTCTATATTATTTGGATTTATAATCGATAATATTTTATCTATTTGATCGGGGTATCAGGGATCTTACTACAAAAGGAAAAGATCAAAGAGTCATTTACATGCATATGAAATAAAGCAGAAAAGTGCACCCTCCCCGAATGGAGAAAAAACCCCAACAATTATTAACCCAAAGGTTGAAGATTAGCACTTTGTTACAGAATGAACAGTATTGGTACTCTATGAGACCCAGTAAAGTAAAAATAAATTAGACAAATCAGATATATGGGTAGTTTCCAGCAAACAAGGAAAAATGCTCACACACTCTCTCAAGCAGTGGCCACTCTCACACTCTTACCTAATTGCCTGGTATGGTAGGTCTGTAATATCCCTTGGTAATAGAATTAGTCCATAAATATATTATCTATTTCACTTAATATTCTGTCACCCCCGTTGTCGCCGATCCAAATTGGCCCCAGTTCATCCCCAGAAACTAACTAGTGAGGTGAACGCCTAATATGGTGCTTCTCCTGGATATAAGTGTTACTACAAATAGTTAAAACTGTGAGAGTTCTTGTGGTTCAACCTTTCACGGAGAAATACTTCGAGTATTGGGAAACATCTGGTTGCTAAAAAATGTTACAAATGATGATGATGGATCTTCTATCGGCCAATTCTGTGTTAGGAAAAATACTACTACTATATATACTACTATATATATGTACACCACTGTGGCTGGTAAAAATATAAATCTGGATTTGGTAAGTCCAGTGTTAAATTTTATTGTTCTCAAATGCCATTTGGCGAGTACATGTTTATAAATGAAATTGGTAATGCACAAGCCAAGTAAAGGAGAAAAGTAACAAAACAAAAGACCGCTGGACGCCCTTGTGATCAGGTCTACGAAGATTACAAGAAAACATTTATGGAAAAAATGCTACTACTATATATACACACAGACGGGAACAAGACGATCTCTTCTCCACTCCGTCAGTCCTTACTAGGTTTAAAAGGCACACTGTGTTCCTTACGCCTACACGCTAGCAGATGTCGCTGGCGGCTGAGTTTGGTCGGACTGAGTAATGTTAACTCGCCCGCCCCCTGCTCGCGCCGGCGGTCAGCGTACAATGTTAATTACTATTTAATTTCTCCATACGCGCTACCTAAACAATGATCGCCTGTCATTAAATAGCTATTAAATTGTCGGCGTCTGTTAGTTTGTCGTATGGTATTAAAAAAATAATAGACACTATAATAACAAATATACAAAATGAAATATAACGTGTATTCTATACTCCCACTATCAGTCGCTTTAATGCCTATAAGTCCGGTCAGCTAAACCGTTGGGTTTATCTCTCTCCTGTAGAGATTAAGTGTCGCGTCTGCCTACACTGTTAACATAATTACCGTCTAAGGTATGTGGGTAACGGTTGGCGTAATTTAACATTTTAATTGAATATCTGGAATAAAATTGCTACGCGTTACTTTATTTCACTCGTTTTACTAGCGAGAAAAATCTAAGTGAAAAATAAATGTTAAAAGCTATCACTTTTTAAATAATTAGCACTATTATCCTTTCACCAGAAAATTCAGAATGAAAATCTCCACGAAACACTAATACACCATATCCACAAGAAATGGGTTCTAGGACTGCTTGCTAGAATATTCAAAATTCTGACTGACTTCTGATGGCGGGGTTAAGAAAACAGCAGTATATATATATTCAATAATAATATATATATCATTAGATTGCTCTGATCTCTAATGTTGTTAATTTCGCGCTCCTGTGTGGAACGAAGAATTCAGAAACTAGCGTTCAAGATGAAAGCTTACGATACGGCTACCAGAATCTCTCGTCTGGCGCTGTTGACCGACATCAGAGGCTTTTGTTACGGCTAACGGGTTTCTCATTAAAATGCCCGTGTCTCGATATCAAAGAACACAGGGGATTCTAAACTTTCCCTGAGTAAAAACTTCAAAAGGGTCTGTGTTTCGTCTCTCCCACGTGCTGTCTGTCTGAGAGGTATTATGATTGACAGATGAGCTCGCGTGGGTGGACGAGGTAAACAAGCCTGATTTTTTTTCCTGTTATGACTGACAGGTCACGAAGTTTGTAAACACTGTGTTAGCTCGTGTTAAAAGGAAAGAGGCGGGTACGAAAGAGTAAGCTGAGTAAGTAAAGACAGACAGTATAATGCACGTTTTTAGCTAGCAAATCACAGAGCAACTATGAGGTTACAATAGGCTGTCAGAATACTGTAGACTCTTTTCCATTACACGTCACAAACACCAACAGAGTGGAGTAAAGGAATAATTGTCAAATTGCCCAAGAAGGGCGACCTTGCAGATTGCAACAGCTGGAGAGGAATTACTCCCCTCTCAGTTCCCAGTAAAATACTAGGCATGATAATTTTCCTGAGCATTTCAAAAGCAGTAGACCATAAACTGATGAAAGAACAAGCGGCATTCAGAAAGAACAGAAGCTGTGGAGAACATATATTCACACTCAGGAACATTATAGAACATTATAGAGCAGTGCTTAGAATGGCAGAGACAGATGTACATTAACTTTGTTGATTTTGAAAAGGCTTTTAACAGTACACACAGGGACAGCCTATTGAAAATACTGAGGACTTATGGAATTCCCTGCTGCAATGTATCCATCATAAAAAAGTCTCTATGCTAACTTTATATGTAGTGTTATGCATGGAGGCATATCTGGAGTCATCCTTATATGACCACCAGCTATGCACAATGCTACAATATATGTAAGTGGAATTGAACCTATGTCTGTGAGGCTAATTACATCCTCATTGACTCTTGAAATCATCCACACACTTCCAGGGATTCCCTCTGTGGTGAAACTTGTTGAGAACCAAGTATTGTACACTAAGCTTGGAGAAGTCACTTGAGCCCCTGTCATAATTCTTTGGCTTTGACTTGGTTGTCTGCATGCAGAAGGATCTCACTGTGGACCCATTGATAGGCACGGGAAGCTGAGAAGTGGCTCTGTGTAGGACGTGACAATTCCTTGGGAGAGCCCAGAACCAGCGTACAGTATTTAACTCTGCATAGTTGGAGAGCCCCCTTGGATGGCGGGGAATGCACAGCATACCACACACTTCTTACTCTTAGCTTGGGACCAGATGTGATGATCCTTTAAGTGCAAGCCAAGCTGGAGAAACTGGAGCTCATGACTTCAACTCAACACGTTTCGGAATGGCAGAAAAACCACAGGAAAAGCCTAGACCTACAGTGTAGATAATACCAAGGAGTCTTCAACTTGGTATTGGCTGCTAAAGAGCAAGAAGCTCAGCAGCTCTAGTTAAACAACAACAACATGTAGTTTGGGCAGAGTAACCTTAACTTTTGAGGTGAAGACAGGAGTACGACAGGGATGCCCCATATCAACGACTTTGTTTTTGACAGTCATAGACTGGGTGATGCGCTAGACAACAGAGGGCAGTCCAAGAGGAATAAAATGGATAACGCTTTCTGCAGTGGAAGATCTGGAATATGCAGATGAAACTGCACTGCTCGCACGTTCACATTAACACATCCAAGAAAAAAACAGATAGACTGAATAAGTAAAGCCAGCAGGTGGGTCTGAACATCGGTCTGGAGAAGACTGTGTCATGACACTCAATGGGCGCAATCCTGAGCCCATAACAATGGGGAATCAGAGGCTGGAACGGACAGACACATTTACTTACCTAGGATGCATAGTAACATCAGACGGCGGAGCAGGCGAAGTCAGTACAAGTGGAATGAATAGACCTCTGACAGGTTATAGTCTGGATACATAGCATCTAAAAGCCTGTTCCAGGAACAAAGAATTAACAGAACAAATAATTTTACAGGCACTTTAGGAAAACACAGAACACGCTTGGCTCCTTTTTTGTTTTAAATTGAAGTAGTAGAACGACACATCAAGAGCGCCAAACACAGTGCGCGTTAGTAATGACAGCGCCTGACCTCAAGAAGAGAGCAATGCTTAGAAGCTCGACCAACTGGGCAAACAACAGAGTACCAAATAAAACCACAGAACAGCACGCATTACTGCTAATATCTAGGGAAAGTACCATCAACGTAAGTGAGAATATGCTGTCTTTGCTTTTAAATGGGATGTAGCAACACGGGCAAGACACTCTAGAATTGCCACGTAAACTAGTGTCTTTATGATAAATTATGAATTGCACACTAGTAACTCTGCTACAAATTTAAGCTTAATGGACAGGAAAAAAAATGTGGGGGGGGGGAGGGGGGGAATTTGAACAGCAACTACAATTACATGTAATTATGGCAGAGGGAAATCATTATCTTTGGTATTTGATGAGGCAGTCGTTATTGTTGTCACTGATTGCCTCCCCTGCTTTTTAGTAGCGGTCCAACAATGGTCAACACTTCTAGGACTGCGCGCTAGAATATTCAAAATTCTGACTGACTTCTGATGGCGGGGTTAAGAAAACAGCTATATATATATATATATATATATATATATATATATATATATATATATATATATATATATATATATATATATATATATATATATATATATATATATATATATATATATATATATATATATATATATATATATATATATATATATAATATATATATATATATATATATATATATATATATATATATATATATATATATATATTATATATATATATATATATATATATATATATATATATATATATATATATATTTAGCGCCACACATATCCCACGGCAGACCAATCATTCGGTCATTTGTTCAGCTTACCAGGCGGTCATTGTGGAGTACTTGCTTACCGCCTGCTGCAGTATATAAATATCTCCAGTGCATACTGGTAGTTGCATTGGACCCTCCACTCTTCGGGGCAACATTGACATACCCGTTTACGTCCTGTCACTGTGGATTATACCGACGTAACAGCCAAGAAGAAGCCCACGATTTCCAGTTCCCGGCACCTGTGTGTGTGCCATTCGTCATTATCCCTTATCAGAGGTGCATACCCCTTGGGTAATTCTGGATAATCATTTAGCCAGCTGTAATACATATCTCGATCAGTGAGCGCAATCGCCTCGGCCAGTGGTTAATTTGTATTCGCCTATTAGTGGTGGCCACTCGCAACAGAAAGTGTTATTTCCCAGGATTTATTTTGTATTTGTTCCAGAGGGAGCTTATCTCCATAGTCTTAGTATAACACACTTAGGGGGAACTGTGTAAGTTTTTCCTAGCAGAGAAGAGGATTACCTGCCTAGCACTGTCTACCTTAAAGGACCGGCCGTTCTCATCATAGAGAGCTGGGGGACTAACCCCTTTAATTGGACAATAATTCTTTTTATGTGTGTGTCAGGAAGTGTATGGGTGTTGGCGGTGTGGAGTGAGGTGATTTGCTTGTGTGCGATTGAGCGAAGTTTGTTTTCTCTGTGACTGTGATTTTCTAGCCTTCAGAGTTAAGGAAGGCCTTACTTATTTTTTTGATGTTGTGGTTCTTACTTTAATAAACATATATATATATATGGTCTGTGGTCAGAATCTCTTCTATTCTGTCACTTTCAAAGTTTACTGTTGTGGTCCTTACTGTAATAAATTTTCTTAGTTTCTATGAAGCATAAGAGGACGGGTGAGAGATTGACATATTAAAATAGTCGGAGTATGGTGCAGAAGTAGCCTCACTACTCTCAAGAAGTCATATCTATCACCATAAGTTTATTAGTGACACTATTTTCTCTATTTCATATTACATCATTCATAGTCTGTCTACACTGAGACAATCTCTATTCTTCCATACTCGCGACACTAGCCAGGAGTGTTAAAGATTCAAACGAGGCTGGCAACCTCAGCAAGTGAAAAGGATACATTCATGAACCACCACATTAAGCGCTGGGGATTGCTTCATGCTAGTTCTCACGGAAGAACCAAAAGCAGGGGTAATCCCAGACTCCAAGTGGAGAAAGGAAGTGGATGATGATGACATCATATGTATATTATCATTGGTAATGAGTTGTATGTATGTTTAAAATTGTTCCTTCAGGCACAAGTCACTTGCCGCTGTCCAGTTGAAGTATTTTCATTACATTAGCTAAAAGAATGGTGATTTTGTTATCACATCCCCTGAGTTATATGATATACACTCAGTGAGAGTACAAAAATCGGTGACGTGACAGCAAGGAAAGGCGCCTGATCTAAATAAGGAAAACAAATACTTAGCAGCACAATGTGGTTTTTTTTCCTCTTAAGTTGGTGGTACGGATTGGAGAGACCATTTGAGGTTCTACGCACGTTACCAGCTGAATTAGTCTGTGGTTCAAAGCTTGAGATCGACACGTGAAACCTACATCCCACGGGTGGTGAAGATCCCTGCCTTGACCGGGAGCTGTTACCTCTAGAATCCTTTGGAGACGTGCCCTTGCCACAGAGACGAAGTGACGGAACCTGCAGCACCAACATTTCAGCAATTTGGAAGCTAAGTTATTGTTACGGTATTTTATTGAAGCCGTCTGCTATGTTTGGCATTGTGCTATTTCTAGGGTCACAGCGTTTAATATAATTTGAGATTAAGAATTCGCGGTCTATTGAACGCTATGTACACGATCGATTTATGACGTGTTGGCGTTGGTAGGTCACGCATCGTGACTTAGATACGAGACCCTTTTTACGTTGACCGTCAAGCTGTGAAGACGCGTCCTTTAGACGTCCAGTGTTAGGCATTGTATTGCCACATATTTATATAAGTATTTCGAAGTAGGGACCAGGGTCAGTCCAAATGTATGTGAATAAAGTAATATAATAGATTGGTATATAACCAACTTCTATGAAGAATATTTCAGTCCATATGATAATATTTATCAGATGCATACGCTCATTGTCGGTCGTTGGAAACCCCAACTACGCGTGCACACAGCTATGCTGTTCTGGCGAGGTTGATTCATTTTTACTGGACACGGACTGGGAATATGATATGGATTCACAATATACTAAATTATAGATGTATGCTATCAATGAATAATATATATATATAATGTCGTCATCTGTTGTTTTCGTAAAATAATCGTTTGGACTCAAGCAAGGACTTACCCACGTTATTTCGGTTACGCTCAGTTTGCTTCAACTTGAGTATTGATTGTTGTTTGACCTGATGAACTCTTATTCATATGAAGTATATATTAATGATAATGAAGCTCGTACGGAACCAACGTTTCTTCGGACACTCAGTAGTCAATGAAAACCTATGTATGGACATTAACTGAGATATTGATGAATATTCAAGCATGCACATTTAAGTAATACTAATAGAATGAAAGACCCAATGGAATAACGAACCGAACCCACGGCAACAGTTATAAGTTTAGCAGGCCTCCTCAAAAGATTATATTTTTATCTCCCAAACCGAGATCTATGATGAACCATAATTTCTCATAATTACCATTTCATATTTATTTACATTTGTTTCAAAGTAATTGAGCATTAAATTTGTATATGTTGATTTTGACAAATTCATAGTTAATTAATCATTACAGAGAGAGAAAGGCATATGTATTCTTCTTCTTCCTTCTTCCTCATATGTATGATCCAGAACCTCTAGGATATATTCATTTATATATATATATATATATATATATATATATATATATATATATATATATATATATATATATATATATATATATATATATATATATATATATATATATATATATATATATATATATATATATATATATATATATATATATATATATATATATATATATATATATATATATATATACTCGTATATATACACAAATCTATATCGAACTAATAAAAGGAATTTCGCTGAATTAAATCAGCTAGGGGCTTGAACGAGCAAATCATTTACATCCTTCTTCACAAAAGGCGGCGGGTCAGATACAAAGTTAACGTGCTAAGACTCATTCAGCATCGTTCTTGACTTCTGAAATATCTTGTGAACACACCCTTGAAGTAGAAGCATCGTTATCCTTCTATCTACAACTCTGCCAAGAGTAATCTTGTGTAAAGGTAGACACCTCTGAAGACCCACATTAGATACTCTAGGTTTTGACCACTGTTGGACCACTACTGCAGAGCAAGGAGAGGCAACAGTGACAGAAGGACAGGGTTATATCTAGGTCGGGTCTATAAACCCGCTCAGATACAATTCTGGGCTATCAAAGTTTCATAGCTGAAAAGACGTCCAGCGGACTGACACGCGCTTGTCCGAAGCCACATAGCCACAGCCCATAGCTGAGAAAAGCAAAGCTGACCTGCTTGTGAGCAGACTTGCATAAGTGATAAGCTCAGATCTGTAATACTGTGCCTGAAGGGTATGTTAACTTATATTAATCGTTGGGTTACAGGTATTTTGGTGTTATAGAAATTGATGTAAATTTATATATATATATATATATATATATATATATATATATATATATATATATATATATATATATATATATATATATATATATATATATATATATATATATATATATATATATATATATATATATATATATATATATATATATATATATATATATATATATATATATTATATATATATATATATATATATATATATATATATATATATATATATATATATATATATATATATATATATATATATATATATATATATATATATATTATATATATATATATATATATGATAGAGATACATATTCATACGTACTGCCGATGCATTTTGCGATGAAATCTGTGTCAAATATAGGGAAAGAATCCAGAACGTTTCCTGAGAAGCCGGTGTATGCGTATTTTTTAAATGGATGTTGAATTTAGCCTTCGCGGTGCAATGTGCCCCGTTTCTGTGTTTTCCCGGAAATGACCAATGAAAAGATTGCAATGCATGCGTGTTATTTTAATGGAAGTTCCATTTAGCTTTAACAGTGCAATGCGTATTTTCCAGAAACGCTGGTGGGATTGTTCCATTATTGGTTATGTCACATAATTGTGTTCGACCTCTTTACCTCTCCGGCAGTATTGATTTACATGTATTGTGCGTACTAATTATGTGCGCCATTCGATTGTTGGCACATTCTATTTTCCTACCTCCGACAGTATTTGGCATTTTTGAGTCTATGTTTACACTTCTTCCATTCATTCGTGTCATGTTTGCTTACCTGAGAGTTGATACAGATCAGACCAGATTGGCTAGCAAGTTCATTTTCGTGTAGTGACCCAGTGTTATGTTTTCACGGCGAGCGCAAGTCCATTATCGGAACTGGTGACAGATTACAGACACACGAATGATGTAAGAAACTTCCGGGCAGACTTGTTTGACCAAGATGGTGCAGGAGGACTGCGCATGTAAACATTACAGAGAATAGACGGATATAACAATTCCTTATACGGAAAATGACCATTTGCAATTTGCAAACGCATAAGTCATGCAGAAAATTCTTGTGGACTTATATCCCAGGAAAACTCTACCTACTTTAACACGGAAAGCCGGAATCCTAGGACTCTTAAGCACAAAGTCAGAGTGGGAGCCTAGTGTGAAATAATACCCCAGACCGCATGAAAGAGGTATCTTAAACAAGTTGCCTTAACTATTTCTCTGAGCCAGAAGTCAATATTCCTAAAAAGATTTTAGGGTGAGTTGTGCATTTTAAAATTCTATATTTTGCATTTATTAACATGTGAAAATTGCTAACGGATGTCCAAGTCATCTGAGGCTGGCAACCTCAGCATATAGAATGATGGTTTTATGAACCACAAATGCAAGAGCTGGTGACTGCGTTATGCGGGTTTCTCATAAGAGAATCAAAAGCAGAGGTAGTCCCAAGATCCATATGGAGCAGGGAATCGATGATGATATAACAGATGTACATAGTTATTTTATTATTCACCTTTTCAACCAGTGCAAATGTAAAGATATTCAATATAAATGTAATGAAGATTTTCCTCTCACTGGGATTAATATTAATGCTCAGAGAGGGTAAAGTTCTGAGATAGACGGGATGGTGG
Organism: Oreohelix idahoensis; assembly: GCA_024509875.1. NCBI lineage: Eukaryota > Metazoa > Mollusca > Gastropoda > Stylommatophora > Oreohelicidae > Oreohelix > Oreohelix idahoensis. The sequence goes on from JAMPIV010012258.1 coordinate 193,716, forward strand.
AATTTAATTTTTAAAAGTTGGGGGGGGGGGGTTGTGGGCAGGCACATGATTGTGTGCCAGGAAACCCAATACTCAGGAGGGTATTTGTTTCTCTTCTTTCCTAATACTAGTCGGTGGTACCAGTTGAGGGTACTATCTCTGGAACAAAGTGTGTGGTATAAGTGGCCTACTGTCAACGCTAGACACCACCATCATACGGGTCTTGAAGACGCTTGACAAGCTTCGTTATTACTCCCTGATATTTCTTATCGACATCAGTCGATAATACAAGATCCGTTTTAAATATCTCTGCAACTAGATTGTCATGGCCTGGAGCTTTTCAGTTCTTCAACCCTTTGATAGCTGTGGTGATTACTTCCCTACGTGGAATATATATTTATTTATATCTAGATCATTTTGTGGCAGATATTAAGAAACGTTATCAAACTGCCAAAAGTCAGGAGAGCATAGAGGCCGATGACGCTCACCAAAAATGCAGTGTCCTTTCAACGATATTTAGGGAAGGTAGTGAAGCTTGCTTGGGTTTCCAGTGAAAGAAGATACAAGATTGATTAACACCAGCAACATTACAAACCATACAGATAATGAAACTAATCAAAAGAAAGAAATCAGAAGCAAAGGCCCCTAGGTTAAAGGAAATATACTCTGAACAGTTCAGTCAGCTGAACAAGGAAGGAAAACGTCAAACCAGAGTTGACAAAAGGAATTTGCTAGAAGACCTTGCAAGACATGCTGAAGAGGTAGCACTGAGGAATGAACAAAGCACGTTATACAAAATAACAAAAACCATCAGTGGAATAAGGGGTGAACAAAATATTACACTAGTAAGAGACACGCACGGAAATCTCATCACCACTGAACAGGGGCAAGAAGCAAGATGGGCTGAGCACTTCAGTGAAACGCTCCATTAGACACGACCTGAAATGCAGCTAAACATTCCAGAGGCTGAAAATGACCTGGATATCAATTCAGAGGTTCCAAGAAAGGAAGAAATCATCCTTGCAATCACAGGGTTGAAGAATGGAAAAGCTCATGTTCACGACAACTTAAGCGCAGAGCTATTTAAAATTGATCCTGAATTATTCACTGAACTTTTAGAACCACTCTTCTCTTGCACAATTCTGTCAAATGGATGCAACACCCTTGAATGGAAGAAAGGAACATTTATCAAATTACCAAAAAAGGGTGACCATACAGACTGCAACAACTGGAGAGGAATTATGCTCCTCTCAGTTCCCAGCAAAGTATTGGGCTGGATAATTATCCACAAGAATCTCAAAAGCAGTAGATCATAAACTGAGGAAGGAACAAGCAGGATTCAGAAAAAATAGAAGATGCGCAGATCATATTTTCATCATCAGAAACATAATAGAGCAGTGCTTAGTCTCGTAAAGAAAACTATATATAAACTTTGTCGACTTTGAAAAGGCTTTTGGCAACATACACAGGGATAGCGTATGGAAAATACTAAGGGCTTCAGGATCTCTAGGTGTATTGTTTCCATTATAAAAAGTCTCAATGCTTACTTTACATGCAGTGTTGGAATGAGCTACCTTACTTTCGAAGTGAAAACAGGTGTACGATAGGGTTTTCCCTTGTCAATTATTCTATTTTTAACTGTCATAGACTGGGTGATGCGCCAGACAACAGAGAATATCCCTAGGGGAATACGATGGATAACGTTCACCACACTGGAAGATCTAGAATACGCAGCCAATATTGCACTACTCTCACATTCACATCAGCACATCCAAGAAAAAAACAGACAGATTGAATAAAAACAGTCAACAAGTAGGACTGAATATTAATCTGAAGAAGACAGACATTATGACACTCAATGTAATAAATCCTGAGCTTATAAGAATAAGGAACCAAAAGCTGGAACAAACAAATACATTTACATATCTAGGAAGCATGGTAACACCAGACGGTGGAACAAGTAAAGAGATCAGTAACAGAATGAATAAAGCCATTACAGCACATACACCAAATTAAGATTATACGAGAGTTGCGTACTTTCTGTACTTTTGTATGGCGTGGAGTGCTGGAGAACAACAGACAAGGAAATGTACAAGCTATCGTCTTTACACAAAACCACCTGCCTAAGGAAAATTCTTTCAATTTTTTGGCCCAACATCATCTTCAACCAGGAGCTGTTTACATGCTACCAAAAAGGCATACATGTCATCATTGCGGGCAGACGCTGGAACTGGGTTGACCATTTCCCCAGAAGAGACCCTGAGACCATCACTAGAACTGCTATGCTATGGACTCCAGAAGGACGGGGAAAGAGAGGCAGACCAAAGACAGCCTGGCGGAGAACAGTGGAGACTGAGATGCAAAGCATGAGCCAGAGTTGGGGCACGGCACGAAGGATGGCCACCGACCAAGCAAAATGAGGACATTTTGTTGCTGCCCTACAAGACGCCATTAGGCGTGATGACCACTGACTGCTTTGTCAGTAGGGGCTAAAGATCCAAGAAGAAGAAGAAGCACAGAATATGTTTAGGACGCCAGAAAACATAAAACCAGCCCTGCACTCACTAAGTGTCACAGAGTTGTTTCTTCTTCTTCTTCTTCTTCTTCGTTCGCCCTGAAAAGGACGGTGGTTGCGTTGTGTCTGTTTACGCCTAAGCTGTGATATCTGCACCTTTCGGTCGACACATCCGACTTCAGCACGGCATTTTTTTGGGACCGGGTTTGCCTTCCCATTGCGATCCGCACTCGCTCAGCCAGACTGCACTGCTGCAGACTGTTTCCAGGACCACCACGTGGAGGTGGAGTGCGATCTTGACCAGCTCTGGTTCGCTGGTCCTGATGCAAGCAGTACAGCTATGGGTCGCTGACTGCATTCACTATTGCTGCATCTTGGGGTCCCACAAAGTTGTTTGAAGGCTTCGTCAAAATTATTTTTCAAATTCCTTACTTTTCTCTTCCTTCACATTTGCCTGTTTCTCTACGAAATATTTACACCAGCGTTCTATTCTGTGGCTGTTTTTCAAGTCTTCACTAATAAGTTAGTCATTCGATACAAATGCTATATATTCTTGTACAACGGCACCACAAACTCTCTTAATCGAAACACAGTGGTTCCCAGCGTATAATATATCCGTGTTCTGTGGGAGACCCCAGGAAGACAGCAACGATAAGTCTTCGTGGGAGTCTACTTGAGAAACGTGAATAATTAAACTCTTGGCCACGGAAAGCTTCCCCCTGTTTTAACTTCATGCGAACAAATGCTATGATTAGAATTCACTTTGCTGAGAAACCGTTGGATCAGACGCACGCTTTTAGAAGAAAGGCCGCAAGCTGCACAATGTCTACATTTATGTTTCTTGTGTGTAACGCCAATCTAATTCTAAAGCTGCGGAAAACAGTTCTGAGCGGTAAGCAAACTCTCCGCATTCGCTTAATTAGCTAACTCTAATATCAAGGGATTAATTAATTACTGTAAAGTTTAAAACACTTAATATTGGGCTTTTATTTATATACCCAGGTACATTATATCGATAGTTATTTTGCATTTTATGTATTAGTAATGTTATCCTTAATGTATTATAATAATGTAAATACTGACTGATATGTGACAGTGCTGCCTTCTAATGATATTGGAAAAGTGATGAAGAACACTGTTGTGAACGAGTGAAGAAAACAAGTTGTAAAATGAACGCCTGGATGAAATAACATTACTTCAGTGCAGTCAGGCATGGACGCACACGACCAGGCGTGCATGCTTTTAACAATGGTTGACCTGATTTGACCTGACCAGTTAAGAGACTACCGCTAAATAGGAATCTGTAAACAAACTGACAGTTCCCTTTAAGGAAAAGACTGGCGAAAGTGTTCAGGTAAATATATTAAAATAGGCACCATTCTGAGACGAAATGTCCAGAGTGGTTGTAGTTGATATATCTGTATAAAAACAAGATTAATTACCTTTATTATTTTCCACAGCTCAAGTGCAGAATCCTAGCCAGTTTTTGCAGCAGATTTAAGCTTATCACTGGATTTCGATTGCTGTAATTTGTTGGGAGAAAACTGCCTGTCACAACGTGGCTTACGTAAGAGTCTGTCTCAAGAGACGAGACACCTGGTCTGAGAAAGGTCTGAGCTGATAGATTAAGAAAAGATTTACCTGGTCTGAGAAAGGTCTGAGCTGATAGATTAAGAAAAATATTTAAGTGAATGTGGAGGGTGAGACTTATAGCTTTCGAGGGTGAGAACCGAGATTGACTCTCCCTCGCCACTTGTGACTTGTTCTATCCACTACTGTCCCACCACCTCTTGATCCGAGGAGATAAGGTGTAAACAATATAATGTATCCACAGACATAGGACTATACAGCTAAAGAATACAGGTACAGTTTAGGAAAAGACAAACTAATCCACTACTGTCCCACCACCTCTTGATCCGAGGAGATAAGGCGTAAACAATATAATGTATCCACAGACATAGGACTATACAGCTAAAGAATACAGGTAAAGTTTAGGAAAAGACAAACTAATCCAGCGCACAGTTATATATTTTATTGACTAACAACAACAAGTGCAATAATCGCACCCATCTGGAAAGATCCAGATAAATGACAAAGAATACAAGGTTAAACACTCACTTCTACAACTACAAGAAAAATAAGGTTAAAATGGGGGGTCTCTATGTAAGAGACACCAAGCAACTGTGCTAGCCAACTGGGAAAAAACTACTAACATGGAGTCCCACAAAACACTCCAACAAGTTTTCCCTCTTTCCCGTTTAAAAGCAAAGAGAAGGAAATTAATAGCTAATCTAATTAATATGTCCTGATGAAGCTCCGGAATTTCATACACAGCTAATTACACACAGAGCCCTCTGATTCATCCACCTCAGAGGCTCTACTTCAAGTTATATCTCTCTCTCTACCCGTAACTACCGCACTGTTCCTGGAACAGAAAAACACTCTCCACCCTCTCCTTCGGTTTAGTGTCCTTCCTTTCACCGACGACTTCTTCTTGGGATCGTGTCGTAAATTAGATAGGTTTGAAAGTTATTTATGGTCCCGTCTGAGTAGAGTGGATGGTGATAAGTACGTGAGAAGTAAAGGTGTGAGAAATAGATTTTCACGGGTGAATAGTTTAAGGAGAAGATCTGTCTCTGGAATGAGTAGTTTCTCTAGTCCAGCCTATCTATACGACTATAATTTAGTACAAGACAATCTTTCCCTCCCTATACGTAAATATAAGTTTAACTTCACACACACACAGCTATGTGACTACAAGACACACAAACGTGAAAAAACTATGGTTAATTGGGTATGGGTCTGACCAACACACAAAGGTAAGTTTCTTTTGTTGTTTATTATCATTAAACTTGACAACATCGAATATCTAAAGAAAGATAATTAAATGCAGAATTACATACATAGGAAATAACAGGATAAATGTGCCCTCCCCTTTATTGAGACAAGAACCCAACAAGTTAATAACCCCAAAGGTCAATGGTTAGCACTATGTTACAGAATAGACAGTAAGAAAAAACAAAGTTCCTACCGAATGCTACCCAGTAAAGTAAACAATTTTTAAGCCAAATCAAAGTTAGTGCAATACTTGTAACAAAGAAAAATATTCACTCTCTCTGTCATACTCTCTCTGTCAGACAGTGGCCACTCAATCACGCTTATCCTATTCTTGGTGATATCCCATTGGAATTACAATGGTTCCTGAATATACAGAATGTCAGGGGTATTATCCAAGTTGGCCCCAGTCCATCCTCTATAAAAAATAAGATTTTATGAGGGGGACGCCAAATTTGGTGGTGCATTCCTGGATGCACAAATGTCACCTCGAATAGTTAGTGTAGAGACCGAGATCTTGTATTCACAGCAAACAGTGGAAAATACTTCCAGTATTTTGAAACATCTAGCTGCTAAGAACTGTTACAATTGTTAAATGATGGTAATCCTATCGGCTGGCTCTAGGTGAGTGCCGATTATGATACAGCGTAACTCTTCTGGATAAAATCCACTTGGATACAACTGTCAAAAGTCGGAAGAAATGTTATTGTTTTTTTCACAACCCAGTGGGCTGATACAAAAATGAAAAGATATCTGGTATTGATAAGTCCAGTTAAATTTACCATTTAAAAATGTTAATTTGTCTCTTTGGCCAGTCCTGTTTACAAATGAACTTGTGGACTCGTAAACCAAGAAAAAGACAACATTAATCAATCAGTAAATGAAGAAAAGAACCAAAATAAACCGCTGGTCGCTCTTGATCAGGTCTGCTTAAGAATAAAGAAACATCATGAAAAAATTCTACTATTATATATCACTACAAATATGTACACGGAAGGTGACAAGACGATCTTTTATCCACTCCGTCAGTCCTGATTGAAGTTAAAAGGCACACGGTATTTTTAGCCTATCCTTTCGTGCGTCAGCTTGCGCTAGCACGGCGTGTCTAGGTCGGGTGAAGGTATGCGCCCTCCCCGCCCTGACTCGCGCTAACGATCAGCGTACAATGTCTATTATTATTTAATTGTCTATACGCGCACTTACAAAATATCGCCTGTTGTAAATAGCTATTAAATTGTCGGCGTCTGTTTGTCATGGTATGGTATTAAATAATAGTCACTTACTATAAGTGGGAGCCGCTGTAGCATAGTGGTTAGTGCACTGGCTTCCTAGCTCAGTGGTCTATGGTTCGATCCCCAGTTGAGGTGGGATTTTTTTAGGCCGCACAAGGCTCCTGGGTCGACCCAGCCCCAAAAGGGTACCAGAGCAACTTCTGGGAAGGTTAAAGCGGCCGGCGTGATGCTGACCACATCACCCCTAGTGTGCCGATGGTCAAGAAAATATGGGCCTAACACCATATTCCCAATATGCCTCAATGGGCGTGTAACGGGATCCTTTACCTTTTCTTACTTACTATAAGTACACAAAATGAAATATAATGTAAATTCTATTCTACCACTATCAGTCGCGCCTAGCGTACATCAGTCAACTAAACGTCTCTTCCTATGTGAGAAAGCGGGTGATTAAAATTAACATTACAACTGAAACATCTGGTATAGAACAGGAATAAAAATGGTAAAAGCTTTAACGCGTTAACATTTAAGCACTAATTTCTATTACAAGAACATCAGAATGATAATCCCCACGAATACTATTAACAGATCTAGCGAAAATGGTTCTAGCTACTGCGTGCTTAGACTATCCGAAAAATTATGAGTGACAACTGATAGCTGGTTTCGGAAGACACAGTTTATATATCGTCACGGATGTATAATCTATAGATGATGCTACTTTTCACACTATAGTGCATAGCAAAAAATCAGAAAACTAAGTTCCCCAGATAAAAGGCTTTCACGGTCGCTCTGTCGAACGTTGCTAATCGATATCAGAGACTTAAAACCGTGTAACAGGCTCCACGAGATATTTGCCCGTATCTGAAGATCAAAGAGTTAACTCCCCCTATGTATACGAACATCAAAGGGTACTCGGGGAAATAATTTTGCCTGAGCGTCTCACTTCAAAAGGTCCGGCGTTTTCCCACGTGCAGTCTGTCCGATATCCGATGATTGACAGATCAGCTCGCGTGAGAAACTTGGTAAACAAACCCTATTCGCTTCCCGCTATGACTGGCAGGTCGCGAAAGTTGGTAAACAACTTCGTTTTGTTTATGTCCAAGGAAAAGAGGCGTGGATTAAAAGGTGAGTAAACGCAGGCTGTAAATGCATGGATTTGCTAGCAAATCATAGAACGTTACGAGTGTCATGAAAGACTGACAGATACTGTAGGCTATATATCCATTATACGTCACAGCTCGGATGCGTGATAATTCGTCGCGTACCCCACTTTAATATTCGAGAGGCATGTTGACCCTCTCTCCTCTCCAGAAAAATGATGAATGGCCCTTGGTGACTTAATCTGCATCCGGCTGTGAATCTAGCCGATAGTGGTTGCACCCAAACTCTCCAATAATCATAAACGGCAATTAACCCGCTTCGGGTTTTTGGCTCACTGCTTTATTGTGGCAGTATGAAAACAATACAAGGGCGATGTAGCCCGTTGGGCCGTGGGAGCCAGGCGCTCCGATTTCTAGACAATTCACGATGAGGTATATTTTCCCCAAGCAAGGGGAATCCATTATGCCTGGCCGTACTGTGGAGTAACTAGGCGCTCCCGTTACATGCGCGTACCCAGCTATTAAAAACTTGATGACTCTTGCAGCCCTCTCACAGTGGAAGGCAAAGTCAGTTGTAGGCTTTGGTGGGGCCTACAACGCCGTTAGTTGCTGTAAAGAAACGATAACAACTTATGTACATCTGGTTCAATAAAAGTATAGCCAAGACAACATTACAAACACATGAATAAATATCGCAAGATTTCCACACCACAATAAAACCCATGAAAACTAGATACAAGCAACCATGCCGTCTTCCCTTTCTATCCCTCGGATCGGCTGGCGTGTACCGCAACGCTAATTGCTCAAACCTCCTCCCCACTGCGCAAGAGAACCGACCGTCTCTTCGCTCTCTACGGACACGGGCTGACCTGAGCTCTTTGTGAGGTCAACACGTGGCCTAGGTAGGCACGCCCGTCACAACACCTCTGTACTGTACACCAATATTATTCTTATTCTTAATTGTTTCATAGCATTATTCTTATAGTTAAGGCAGCATATGAAGTGTTATATTAAAAGTAGGCATACAATTATATATACAAACGCATTTACGATCTATTACAACACTAATACACCCTTAAAGGCAACGTACCAGTTCTGAAACTAACTTATTTACACACGGCCACTTAGGCTCAAAACAGATTACTTATGCTCCGATTACCCTTTTGGGAGGGATGAGTTATCATAACACAATAGGGATACATGACCCCGTTTTTATTTTTCTAAAGTACTACATCGGGCATAAGTCCTATACTCCTTCGGTTTTATATTAGTAACAGTACCAGGTTTAAAAAAAACACTGGCTAGACGTTGTATTATTACCAACATAACTTACAAACAGCTGGCTATAGCGGTTAGAGGCCAGGTAATTGATTGCAATACGGCTGAATAATAAAATTTCTATTAGAAGGCTTACTCTGTCTAGCTAGTGTCGTTAGAAAAAATATAATTTTAACCCAACTATACTACTGGACAAAAGTTAAGGGCCGCCATTCAGTTTAGACAAGGTTTATATAATTCTTCGTGAGCAGGGTCGATTTTCCAAATGTCCGGTAGCTTGACATCTCTCAAGAAGTCTCTGAATAGTAGACTGGGACACTGCTAAACGTCTTGCAACATGACGAACAAATTGACCATCCTGAATCCATAAATAAATAAACAAACAACACACAAAGGTATGATCAGACACTCAATGGGAAAATAAAGAAGTAGAAGACCAGACAACAGAAAAACAATAGAAGTGATAGGCTTACCGGGATCGAACCAGGACCTTCCGAATAGCACCCACCGCCTAGCCACGGGAGTGAATCGTCACTATCCACTCTGCCAGCTGAGCATTACAAAAATAATGCTTCACCTCCTTATATGTTTATATCCTGAATCCATGCCATGGCTCGACCACGGTCTACAGTGCTGAGACTTCTCCTTGGTGGCATGGCTAATGCAGTGATCATTTCGACCACTTGCCATACTGATTTATTGCATACCAACGGTGAACACTCTTTACCGATGATAATTTTCCACGTGCATTCAAATTCAACTCACTTTTTCACCTTTTGAACTAGTGGGGCGTGTTGCAAAAACCACGAGTTTTTGCAGCAACAATGGCAATTTTCACGTGCGGGTTAAAGTGACCCAGTTTTTGGACATTAAAAAAAAATTAACCTAGTGCACACAGAAATGTGTGTGTGGGGGGGGGGGGTGGTCCTGCCATCATTAGAACCATGACAAGAAATGAAAATATTTACAATCAGAAAACCTGAGAAAATAATAAGAAGGGAAAAGAACAATAATACGACTGGAAAAGCAACGGGGCGAGTTGAAAATACAAATTAACAGACAACTTTTCACACTACCTAGTTGATCGATGCGACAAGAGAACTAGCGCTTACTTCTCAAAAACTCCAGCAGTGATCACAAGTCAACAACCCTAACCAGTCAACACCTCGTCAGAATCTCAACAGCATATAAGCAGTCGACCACATCGTCACAATCTCATCAACATCACAACATCAACAGCCCTTCATAACCAGGTTAACGAAAAGCCCAGTCTTCTCTTGGACTTTAGCCTGCAAATTATCCAGTAGGAAATTCCTGCCTACTGTGACACCCGAGAGAAGTAAGTCCAAGTGGCCACAAGATCATCATCTCATCATCTCAACCCGTAACCCGTCATGGGTCGTAGGGGTGCCACGGTGGAAGCATCAGCAGACAGGGTCCTCCACTGCTCTCTATCCTCAGTAATGCGTACAAGTGTGGAAAAACCGTGCCCTGCCCATTCTTTGATGTTATCAGCCCAGGATTTTCTTTGCCTTCCTCTTTTCCGTTTACTTTCGACTGGTGGAGCCGCGCTAACGTAGTGGTTACAACACCGCTCTGGCGAACGGGTGATTCAGGATCAAACTCGGGCGACGGCATTTTTAGGATTTTTCGTCGACCGGGAATTGGACTGGATTAACTCGAGACCTGGCGAGTACATTTGAAGTAGTGTCGTCGACCAGGGATTGGCGGCTCCTGAGCCGACCCAGCTCTAATGGGTACCTCTGAAATCGGCGAGTATCTGCCTGAATGGCGAGGGACACCTGTCTCTGTACAAGAAAAGGGATACTCACGTAAAATCAATGTCAGGTTAGACATTAACAATAACCTGAGATTTCGCCTCGAGTATTAGCGGGCGTACGAAAAAAAAAAAAAAAAAAACTTTCGACTGTTCCCTGGAGGATCGTTTTCGAAAGGGAGTCATGACGAGTTACATGCCCAAACCAGGCGAGCTTTCGACGTTTCACTACTGACAAAAGTGGTTCTTGGTGGCCTCCATAGGTGTTTATCTTCTCTCTAACATAGACATTTGTTTTGTGCTCTTTATAGCAAATGCGCAAAATTCTTCGATAACTGTTGCGTGATAAATTCTCGCAACATCGTTTTATTACAATATCTATTTTATAACGCAAGGGCAACAACTGCTTGAAATTTATAGTCACTTTTCTCGGTAAGCATTTGTCTTCCCGCGTTGGTATTGAATGCAGTTAAGTTTTGAGCTGTGGTCTTTTTGCGCTGGACTGCGCATGACTGGTCTTGTTTTTTTGGTCGATCGGTTTCCGCCCACCACTAGGGGAGTGAGCGATTTGAATGGCGAAAGAGATGCCTCGTTGAAGAGGGGATCTCCGCTATTTTTTGTTCTGTCAGGGATGTGTAGTCCTCTTAATGGATATTTCGTTTATTCGAGATAATACCTCTAGTGTTTCCCACATGTCGGGAGGCGTGATATTTCTGTGTATTTCCTGAAAGCAAGGTAAATTGACTTTTCATTAACTCGATCGATTTTGGGTCGTGAGCGATTTCGATTCATAGCCTGTCTTCGAAAGTCGTCGTCACGAGATGTTTTCCCAGCTCACATGTCGCTGTATTGTACTGCATCGGTTGATGCATGTTCCAAGGACCATTACTTGCTACTTTGTTAAATGAACTAGGTTTGGAAAACCTTTATTATCTAGAGGATATTTTTGAGGACATTATTTATACTTCGGCAGACGTGTCTGTCTTGCTGAAGTCAGACTAAGGAGAGTGAACTGATCTCATACATCTGGTTATCTCCTGGCTGTTATAGAAAAGGATGGAGTTTTTCACCTGACTACATTTACAGCACTATGAAATATAACATGCATCTGACTCATCATTGTAATGCTGTCTACCGTCTATTGCTGTATTGAATGTTGCTGTGATAATGACTGTTTGATGTGCCTACATATTCGCGTAACCATTTTGTCACTGTGGCGTCCACAATAAATAATGAAGAAAAACGTCAACGGCTGTTACAAGAATCATTGACTTTATACGTCGTGAGTTTACTGACGTCCTATGTGGATTGCCCTGTTATTTTTGTATGAACATTGTTTGACTGAACACATCTGCACACTACACAAAACCAGACATGCGGATACCATCCATCATCATATGGCATCACGCATCATTTGGTGGCCATAAGCTGGTTTGATTCTGGTACCAGCAAACACGGGGTCCCTTACCCACTTCATTTTCAACAAGAATTCATCAGCATCCTTCAAGAAATTAACATTCTTCAATACAGTCAACATCTTCAAAATTTTCAAAGTACTCGGCGTTGCCCGGTAAAAGTCAAAATTTCAACTTTTTGACGGAAACAAGAATTTGACAGTACCCGGCGTTGTTACATGTTGCCGGATAACTCGGACTGCTGTTATCTTTTACGCAAGTCAAGCAAGTTGCTGCTGTCAAGGTTCCAGTGCTGTCGTTTTTGTGAAGGTCAAGTGCCGGTTGAAACGGGTTGTTTTCTGAAGAAGGCCAAGTACCGATTTCCATCAACTTACTTTTGGATTAGAAGGTCAAGTGCCGAAACAACTCAACACACAGTATTTCAGAAGCTCTTGTACCATCGTGTTAGCAGTGGAAGCAGTTCAGATGTGCCATCATCGTTGGAGCTTCGCTCTTTAGGACGTTGATTGACATCCGTTTTCTGCTGTTCTACGATTGGAAGCCTATAAGTTAAGTGGCCTGTTTGTATGTAAACTGTGCCCTTATACTTCTGCTGAGTCTTCTGTGTATCATCTCATTCTATATGTTATATGTCTATATGTTATTTGTATATTTATATGTTTATATTTCAGCGGGTTCTCGGTTGGGTGGTGTCTCCGTTAGATTATGCCACGTCATAGAGGTCGTCTATTGTGAGCGTTTTCTGTAGGGTTTGCAAATTTCCGATACTGGAATTTGCTAAGCGACTTCTGTTGCTATTTATGTTAGCTGTGATGACATGTTTTAATATTGTTTTCGTTATTATTTCGCATTCTTTAGTTTTGTTTTGATTTGTTTGTATTTGTTAGCCTACTCTTGTCTATAATTTAGTTTCATACAACATTTTTGTTTATACACTGTGGTGTCATGTATTTTGTTTAATTATAGCGCAGATATCGTCACATTTTTTGTGATATTTCATTCATCATCAGTTGCCATCTCCACAACGGAGGTTGGCTGTAATGGATCTCCAACGTCTTCTGTCTCTTGTCTTGGTGGTACACTCTGATAGACTCTTTCCCGTCCATCTCTTGATGTTATCTTCCCACTTATAGCGCTGTCTTCCCCTTGCACGTTTACCTTCAACTCTCCCTTCTGTTATGGTCTTCTGCAAGGTGTTATGCCTTTTTATGTGGCCAAAGTATTTTAGCTGCCGAACTTTGACCTCTCTCATTAGTTCTCTTTTCATACCTAGATTTTCTAGGACCTCCTTGTTTGTTTTCATCTCTTTCCATGAGATACGCCCCATTCTTCTATATATCCACATTTCAAGAGCCTCAATTCTTTCTTCCAAATGCTTATTCATCGTCCATGTTTCTGCACCATACAGAAATGCAGAATATATATAACACTTTATGATTCTCAGTTTTAATTTATGAGATAACTGTTTGGATGTCAGTATATGTTTCATGTTGTTGAATGTAGCTTTGGCCATTCCTATTCTCTTCTTGATTTCTGTTTCACATCTGCCATCTTCTGTTATTATATGACCAAGATATACGTAGCTCTTGACTTGTTCCAGCATTTTCCCATTTACGCTTATCTTTAATGTGGGTTTATCATCTGTTTTGCTAATTATCATAGTTTTAGTTTTCTCAATATTAATGTCGAGTCCATATTCATGACTTATACTGTTCACTTGCTTCACTAGTTCTTGTAACTCCTGTTCGCTTTCAGCTAACAACACGGTATCATCTGCATATCTAAGGTTGTTTATTGATCTTCCACTGATGTTCAGTCCTGGTATTTCCTGTATCTGTTTGAAAATTTTTTCGGTGTATAAATTAAATAGGCAGGGGGACAGCACACAACCTTGTCTGACACCTCTTTTTATGTCTATGTATGGTGAATAATTCCTTCCCGATCTTACTGTGGCAGTTTGCTCCCAATAAAGGTTACTGAGTATTCTTATATCTTTTCCATCAATACCTATGTCTTTGAGGCATTCAATTATTTTCTCATGATGGATTCTGTCAAAAGCCTTCTTATAGTCAATGAAGCACATATACATACTTTTTTGGACCTCTGTATATTTTTCTGCTAATCTTCTTAGGCAAAATATTGCCTCTCTTGTTCCACTGTTCCGTCTAAAACCAAACTGTTCTTCTTGGATTTCGCTGTCTACTTTACTTTTTATTCTTTCCTGTATGATTTTGAGCAGTATCTTAATTGCATGACTCATCAGGCTGATTGTTCTGAAGTCTGAACATTCTGTTGCATTTGGTTTTTTGGGCAATGTTATAAAAACTGATGTCTTCATGTCGTGTGGTAAATATCCTGTATTGTATATATCATTGCATATTTCTGTGATTGTATCTATACCAAAGCTCTCCAGAGCTTCTATCATTTCAATGTTTATGTTATCCATGCCTGCTGATCTTCCTTTTTGTATCATATGAATGGCATTCTCTACTTCTGATCTGAGAATGTGTGGGCCTTCATTAGAATCTGGTGATGGTTTTTTACCTCTGTTGTCCTCGAATAGTTCTTTTACGTATTCTGCCCATCTGTTTGATATGTCTTTCTCATCAAGTAATATTACACCATTTTTGTTCTTGATACAGCTTCCTCCTTGTACAAGCCGCGACCGATTTGATAATATTTCATTAATTTCTGCTTTATTTTTAGTTGATTTCTGCGAACGTTTTTGTATTGTTGCTGATCTTTGTTATTGTTTACATTGTTATTGTTTACATTGTTTGCATTGTTTACATTTTCAATGTTTACATTCTGCATGTGTTTACATAGTCATTGTTTACAGTTATAGTAATTAGTTAATGGGCTATGCTAATGCACTGTTACTACTACACTGATGATAAATGAATGATGAATAGTGTCGTGCACTATTGAATGAGAAGTGCACTTATGATCAAGAATTGAGTGCTGATATTTCATATACAAGTTCTTTGATTGGAGACTTGTTTCCCACAGAGACTGGGATAATATAATGTGATGTGAATATACAAGTGCTTAATTAAGACTTGTTACACTTAGGTTTGAAATAAATTAGTTAATTATTTCAGGTTTTGGACTCATATGTTAGACAACATGTCTACATTTGAGCACTTTATTGAGCAGGGTAAATTGCTTGGGAAGACTGGTGATAAGTTAGAAGAATTTGCAACTGCTCGATATGATAAAGCAATGGAAGCTGAACAAAAGAAACTGCAGATGCAGGTGGATGAAAAAAGATTCCAAATGGAAATGGAAAAAACAAAAAAGGGAATCAGAAGCTGAGGAGAGAAAACTCCAGCTACAGCTAGAAGCTGAAAATAAAAGACTTGAAAAAGAGGCTGAAAATAAAAGACTTGAAAAAGAGGCTGAAAATAAAAGACTTGAAAAAGAGGCTGAAAATAAAAGACTTGAAAAAGAAGCTGAAAATGAAAGACTTCAAAAAGAGGCTCAGGCTGAGGAAAGAAGATTACAGAGAGAGTCTGATGAGAGGAAAGCAAAAATGGAACATGAAGAAAAGGTCTTAGCTTTAGAGTTGGAAAAATTGAAATTGACGAGCATGAGTAATGGTAATGATTCAAACAAGGGTTCATCTTCTGGTAAGGCTAATAATGATACTTTTAAGATTAAGTTACCAACATTTAGTCCTTCCAGTGATGACATAATGTTCTATCTGGACAGATTTGAACAAGCATGTACAGCTCATAACATAGACAAAGCAAAATATGTTTATCAGTTATCAGGGATACTGACAGGTAAAGCTCTAAGTATATTAAATATGGTGGATGAACCTGACAAGAACAATTATGAGGTTGTCAGGGCCGCTTTGTTAAAGAAATATCAGCTTAACGAAGACGGCTATCGTCTACAATTTAAAAACATGTTACCTGAAAATGGAGTTGAATTCTCCGAGTTTATTGCAAGAATACGCATTACTTTCTCACGATGGGTTGAACTATCTAAGACGGAAAAAACTTATGAAGGACTTATGGACTTAATACTTAGAGACAAAGTCATGTCGTCTGTCAATGAGTCTTTCCTTGCTTTCCTTCATGAACGTAAACCTAAAACAATAAAAGAAATGGAAGATTTCTGTTGCCAATACGTAACTGCGCACCCACACATAACCATGGGTAACTCTAAGGTGAAAGAAGGTTTACCAGTTGCTTCGGCAGCTCCGTATGGCCAAAACTTTGCTCGTAGATTCCAAACAAAATTTTGATAGAAAGAGTAGCGGTAATTTCTGTCAAAATCATGGAAATCAATTTCATGGTGATTCTTCTTCGAAGAATTGGAGACAGCCTGATAGTACTCGTTACTATCACCCTAATAATTATAAGCATTTCAAAAGAGGATATGGTAATAGAGGTTATTCCTGCCGAAGACCTCAGAACCAAACAAATAGATGTTCGCATCAATGTGAACATGATAGTAATCGTGGAAACTGGAATTCGAACCAGGATAACAATTACAATAGAGACAATAATAACTGCAGAGATAATAATAACTCTGATAACTTCAGAGGTAATAATAGTCGGGGTAGATCTCAACACAAAAAAAAAGAGATATCAGCAGGCTAATGCTGTACAACAGGAAACTGAGGGAGCCTGTAATCATGTTGTTGATAGTAAAAAACTTTGACGCTGTCACTGGTTCTGCTTTTGACTTTGAGAGAGCAAACAAATGCCCCCAATGCAGTACTTTATTCGAACCGGGTACCATAACTACTTTGAGTTGTGGTCACCCACTTCCCGCTCTTCCTGCTGCTGTTGCGCATGACGGGAGGGGTTCTTTAATTCTACATAAGGGTCTTGTTAATGATACTCCGGTCTCACTACTTTTCGATTCCGGATGCACCACAATTGGTGTTAGACAATCGCTTGTAGATCCATCTTGTGCTACAGGAAGGGTTATTAAATGTGTCACATTTGGCGGCACTCTAGAAAAATATCCTACTGCTGTAATTCGCATTGCCACTCCTTTCTTTACTGGAGATGTGCATGCTTGTCTCTTACCTAATCCTATTGCGGACCTTATTATTGGTCGTATTCACGGAGTTAGGAAGTGTACCCCACAGCAGATTGCTGCTTGGGAAGATAATAACATGCAAGCTACAAATGCAGTAGTTACAAGAGCACAAGCTCTACAAACACCCGAAACTTCACTGAATAGTGATAATGAAGTTGATAGCCAAGATAGTCACTTAGTAATCACTCGTGACTCTTTCATAAAATTGCAAGAAGAAGATCCTTCTTTAAAAAAATTCTTCATTCTTGCGAAGAAAGGTGATCCGAATCAGGATACAAATAGAAAATCTTGGATTGCAATGAGAAACGGCGTACTTGTACGTATGGTACAAGATTCGACTACGTCGGCACATTCGCAAATTCTTGTTCCCAAGAGCATGAGAGTGCAAATATTGCAACATGCTCATGACTCGCAATGTGCTGGACATATGGGTTTTTCCCGTACGAAGTCGAGAGTCCTTGCGGCTTTCTTTTGGCCTTTTGTCAATAAGGACATTCGTATTTACTGCCGATCATGCAAGGTATGTCAGGAGGTCAAATCTAGAGGACCACGACATGCTGCGCCTATCCAGGCTGCTGACATTCCTATTCGGCCGTTTCAGAAAATGGCCATAGATATTATTGGCCCTTTTAAGGTCAAGTCGGCCAGAGGACATCAGTTTATCCTTACATGTGTCGATATGTGCACACGTTGGCCAGAGGCTATTCCTCTTAAGAGCATATCTACTACAGATATCGCAGATGCTCTTTGGTTGATATTTTCTCGCTTGGGGTTCCCCAGAGAAATATTGTCAGACAATGGCACTCAACTCATATCTGACACTATGTCACAGGTAATGTCTACCTTACATATTGAACGATCTCTCAGTAGTATCTACCATCCTATGTCTAATGGGTTAGTTGAGCGTCTGAATAGAACGCTCAAGACTTTGCTTGGTAAGATAACTGAAGATCATCCTCAAGATTGGGACAGGGTTTTACCCGCGGGCTCTCTTTGCCTATAGAGAAGTCCCTAATGAACACACAGGATTTTCTCCCTTCGAACTTGTCTTTGGCGCGCGTCCCACGCGGCCCTATGTCTTTATTACACGATCTCATCACTGCCGATGATATTAGCGATGAAACTCAATCCTCATATGAGTATGTCATTGCTCTTAGACAAAAGATCATTGAGGCATGTAAGCTAGCAACTGCTTCATCAGAAATTGCTAAAGAGAAGGCAAGACAGTTTGCTAACAAGAATAGATGTCTACGACAACTTTGTCCAGGTGACAAAGCATTCGTCCTACTCCCCAGTAGGGAAAATAGACTTCTTATTGCATGGAAAGGTCCGTATGCAATAGTCTCTCGGATTTCCGATGTTGACTATGTGGTCGATATTGATGGAAAGCATAAAACTTTCCACATAAACATGCTTTCGGAATTTCACGAACGTCCGGACTATTTGCTGCCTATTTTCCAGGCAACGGATGATGCTCCCGCACCTCACGGTCATTATTCATCCCTGTCTGTCATACAGGATGAGGAATCTACCTTCTCTGATGTTAACTTCCCCTTCCAGTGGTTCCATTACATTCTACGGAATCTTGGAAAAAAACCAAAAAAAAACGTTTCTGTTTCTCCTAATCTTTCTGGTGACGAACATCGACAAGACTTGTCGATGTTACAAACATTTCAGGATGTTCTCACTGACATTCCTGGACACACAGATGTCATAGAACATGACATAATTCTTACCGACAATAATCCAATTAGGGTTAGGCCTTATCCTATTCCTATACACTTTCAGTCGCAAGTGGAAAAGGAATTGGATGAAATGATTCAATTAAATATAATTGAACCATCGACTTCACCATATTCTTCTTCCATGGTTATTGTCCGGAAGAAGGATAAGAACATACGAATTTGTGTTGATTATCGCAAATTGAATCAGGTCACAAAGTTCGATGCTGAACCGATGCCTTTGTTAGAAGATCTACTGATTAGACTTTCTAATTCTAGATTCTTCACTAAACTTGACTTGTCTAAAGGTTATTGGCAAGTGCCTTTAGCAGAGCATGCCAAACCTCTTACTGCTTTTTCTACACCTAGGGGTCTATTCAATGGAATGTTATGCCTTTTGGTCTCATGAACGCCCCTGCCACTTTCGTTCGCATGATGCGTCGAATTCTGTCACATCGTTCGGATGTCATCGCATACTTAGATGACATCTGTCTCTTCAGTGATACCTGGGAAGATCACTATTTAGGGTTATATGACTTACTGTCCACTCTACGTGAGAATAATTTGACAGCGAAACCTTCTAAAGCTTTTGTTGGTTTTGGTGAAATCTCTTTCCTGGGTCATCGTGTTGGTCATGGTCTCTTGAAGACAGAAGACCACAATACTTCCAAAATACTGAACATCTCTGTTCCTAAAACGAAGAAAAGTTAGGAGTCTCTTAGGTTTAATTCAAATTTTATGGGAGATTTATTCCAAATTTATCTTCGATCATGGCACCTCTCTCAACATTGTTGAAGAAAGGTTCGCCTAATCTGGTCCGTTGGTCTGAAGAATGCCAATCTTCACTAGACCAAATCAAGAATATATTTTCTTCTCCTCCCATCTTAAGATTACCTACTCTTGATAGGACTTTTGTTCTTCGGAGTGATGCTTCATCCACTGGGATTGGAGCAGCACTGATGCAAGAATATGCAAATACTCTGCATCCTGTTATGTACATTTCTAGAAAACTAAATGCGGCAGAGAGGAACTACTCGGTTTTAGACCGTGAGTTGTTAGCGATGGTTTGGTCAATTCTAAAGCTACAAAGATTCCTCCTGGGCGCACATTTCATTCTAGAGACTGATCTGAAAGCTCTTACAGCTATTCAGACTAAGAATTTGAAGAGTTCGAGATCCACTCGATATGCTATAGCTCTTCAACCTTTTCACTTCACGGTACGAGCTATCCGTGGTGCGGATAATGTGATGGCTGACATTTTGTCTAGATGCCCACATGACTCCAACAAATACTTCTGTCCTATATTTCCATATATTACAGAGTCATAACACACCTATATTTCTACAATAGATTAGCACATCTGTACTTACTTTATATGTACACACTATCGTGCTTTGTTGTCATCTTCTTCTGTTCGTTTTTAAGATGATAGAGGAGGACTGAGTAGTTAATATAAGGGCCGTTAGTTTACTAAACAGCCACAATTATTAATAATGTATTGTACCTTATGAAGCATATTAGTTATTAATTAGCATTATATTGCTTGTACTTTCTCAGAATGTCATTGTTGAGCTGAGGACTTACCTTACTAGTATCAAGCATGACGAGTTCTAGATTGTGTACTTACCCTCGGAATACCAGAGCATATGTCCTGGATCGTCATGTAGTTTAACTTTACTATGTACTTATGTCATTACATGTCAAAGAATGTACTATTTAAATTTTCCTATCAGATTTGTACATCCATTTTTAAAGACAATATTAGAGTATGCTGTTTAATGATGATTATGGTAACTTGCATACGTATATTGTGTTTACATGCTAACGTGATGTGTGTTGGTGACACCTCCCCGATGTGAATATTTTTTGAGACATATTTATTTTTCTGTTGAGGTATATCCTCACCAGACACTCTATATTTAGCCTCATGTTAGGCAATTTAATTAATTATCAGCGCATAATTCGTGCGTTTTGAGCCGCTTATCGCATGCTCTTTGATATTTAAAAAAAAAATATGTTCCACATTTTTTTTTATCGGGAGGAGGTGGTGATATGTTGCGTGATAAATTCTCGCAACATCGTTTTTTATTACAATATCTATTTTATAACGCAAGGGCAACAACTGCTTGAAATTTATAGTCACTTTTCTCGGTAAGCATTTGTCTTCCCGCGTTGGTATTGAATGCAGTTAAGTTTTGAGCTGTGGTCTTTTTGCGCTGGACTGCGCATGACTGGTCTTGTTTTTTGGTCGATCGGTTTCCGCCCACCACTAGGGGAGTGAGCGATTTGAATGGCGAAAGAGATGCCTCGTTGAAGAGGGGATCTCCGCTATTTTTTTGTTCTGTCAGGGATGTGTAGTCCTCTTAATGGATATTTCGTTTATTCGAGATAATACCTCTAGTGTTTCCCACATGTCGGGAGGCGTGATATTTCTGTGTATTTCCTGAAAGCAAGGTAAATTGACTTTCATTAACTCTATCGATTTTGGGTCGTGAGCGATTTCGTTTCATAGCCTGTCTTCGAAAGTCGTCGTCACGAGATGTTTTCCCAGCTCACATGTCGCTGTATTGTACTGCATCGGTTGATGCATGTTCCAAGGACCATTACTTGCTACTTTGTTAAATGAACTAGGTTTGGAAAACCTTTATTATCTAGAGGATATTTTTGAGGACATTATTTATATTTCGGCAGACGTGTCTGTCTTGCTGAAGTCAGACTAAGGAGAGTGAACTGATCTCATACATCTGGTTATCTCCTGGCTGTTATAGAAAAGGATGGAGTTTTTCACCTGACTACATTTACAGCACTATGAAATATAACATGCATCTGACTCATCATTGTAATGCTGTCTACCGTCTATTGCTGTATTGAATGTTGCTGTGATAATGACTGTTTGATGTGCCTACATATTCGCGTAACCATTTTGTCACTGTGGCGTCCACAATAAATAATGAAGAAAAACGTCAACGGCTGTTACAAGAATCATTGACTTTATACGTCGTGAGTTTACTGACGTCCTATGTGGATTGCCCTGTTATTTTTGTATGAACATTGTTTGACTGAACACATCTGCACACTACACAAAACCAGACATGCGGATACCATCCATCATCATATGGCATCACGCATCAATAACATTTATACTCGAAAGCCTGAATCCTTCGCTCCGTATCTGCAGTGAGTGTCCAGCCCTCACACCCATACAAGAGAATAGATAATACAAGTGATTTGTATAATTTGATCTTCACAGGAAAACTGATGTTGAAGATAAGTTAACATAAACACCAGGCCAAATTCAGAGTTCATTTTCAAAGAAATAGCCAAAAGAATTAACTCTCCGTCTGTGACCTTTTTATCTGAACCTATGACACTGACAGTATTCATAATTCTTCAATAAGTATTATCATAACTTTTTTAACTTTTCTGGTAATTTTTTCCATTTACATGATAACATTGATTTGATTTTCTTCTGGTATTAAAATAATTCTGTACATTCTGTAAATCACAATCATTCTGAGTTCAACTTAATAGAGAACGAGTGGTCCTAATAATGTCATACTCCCCCTTGATCTCATAGGTAGTGAGATCGGATGCCTAGACTTCTCGGATAGAGGCGAAAAATAGGAGATCCCGTGTGCAAGTTGTGCACGTTAAAAATCCCACAGTCGTTGGAAATCGTATAGAGTAGGCCTATCAGGCCGCTGTCCTGGCAAAATTTAAAAAAAATTAGAAACCTACCCACCACAAAAATGCTATATATAAAATCCCAGCTGTTTCTGTCAGTGCGTAACGCTAAGGGATGCAACTGTGGTTGAAAAATTAGACATTAATTGTATTGTTTCCCTTATATGTACTCTCCCGAAAATAGTAACACTTACCAAAGAAGAATGCCCAAATTACGGTGTGCACACAAATATATTTATAGAATGTGTGATCCTGTATACTTCTTCTTCTTCTGCGTTCGTCCTGAAAAGGACGTTTGTTACGTTGTGTCACCGTTTACAGCAAAGCTGCGATATCTGCGCCTTTCGGCCCGACACATCCGATTTCCGCATGGCATTTTGGGACCGGGTTAACGTTCCCTCTTCGATCCCTACTCTCTCAGCCAGACTGCAGTGAAGCAGCCTGTTTCCAGGACCATCACTTGGAGGTGGAGTAGGGTCTTGGTCAGCTCTGCTTCGCTGACTGACGCAAGTAGTCAAGTTATGGGTCGCTGACTGCATTCCTCACTGTTGACGCGTCTTTGGTCCCTGATCCCGTATACACACATTGGGATCCTCGCTGCTGCTACGTAGTTCGTGTACTGTGGTGATGCACGGTGGTTTTTGTTAATACTTTTGAATAAGTAAAATTGCCGTTAGGTATTGGTGCATTTCTGTCTCACTCCCGTTCTAATCCTGTGGAATTGATGACAAGAACCAGACAAGTGCCAGTGGAACAAGAGTTGAGAAGAAGACGCTGGCGATGGATAGGACACACATTGAGGAAATCTGTTGATAGCATTACAAGGCAGTCCTTGTTCTGGAATCCACAGGGAAAGAGAGGCAGAGGTAGACCAAAATAACGCATAGAGAAGAGAACTGGAAACAGAGGTGAAAATGATGAGGAAAACTTGGAAAGAACTTGAGCGGATGGCACAAGTCAGGAAGACTTGGCATGTGTTTGTTGAAGGCCTATGCTCCTTGGGGAGCTAAAGGGTATTGATTGATTGGTGCTTTTGAATTTAATTCCCGTCTTATGACGGGCTTTTATACTAGTATTTATAGAATGTGTGATTCCTATCCACACACATTAGTATTCTCGCCGGTGCTACGGAGTTCGTGCACAGTGCTGAGATCCTCTTTGTGTGATCTAAGGGAGGATATCGCAGCACTGATGGAGTTGTCCGTGTCCAATGAAGATAGTCCTTAAAACCAAACCAAACCAATACTAGCTGACTACTGTTGCTGCTGCTGCTACTACAACTACTACTGCTACTTTTACTACTACTGCTACTGCTACTACTACTACTACCACTACTACTACTACTTTTCTAGATAGATTGAGTACGAAAGAGTTAATTCGTCGTCAGAAAAATAAAAGAGCTGGTAGTCTGAAAGGTGAGAGAATCACTGACACCAACCTGTGCCATTTTGTTAACTCTTTCACTAAACACTAGCTCACCTCTGTGAACACAAATGTCTAATAACACTAGTCAACAAATTTTCAAAAGTTATTTGTACCAGAAATTAAATATAGGCTACCATTTCTTATTGATTTTGACATGCTGATTTCAAATATCATAATGAAATTCACCAATTGGCTCTGGTTTTTTTTTAAATGATGAATTTACATTATAGTCTGGTTAGTAGGGATGGACTCTTTAAAATCCTCCTGAAAATAGGCTGCCCTTCTAAAATGCTCGAAATGATAAAGTCATTCCATGACGACATGAAGGGAACAGTCCAATATGCTGGAAGCACGTCACAGCCCTTTGATATACGAAGTGGCGTTAAACAAGGCTGTGTTCTGGCTCCGACCCTCTTCGGAATCTTCTTTGCCTTACTCTTGAAACATGCATTCAGAGATGCAACTGAAGGAATATGCCTTCACACTAGGTCAGATGGCCGTCTGTTTAATCTTTCAAGGCTGAAGGCAAAAACAAAAATCAGAAGGGTCACTATAAGAGACTTGTTGTTCGCTGATGATGCTGCAGTCGTCACTCAAAGCCAACAGGAGCTTCAGAGCTTGATGAATCGCTTCACTAAAGCATGCAAGGACTTTGGCCTCACAATAAGTCTAAAGAAAACGAATGTGCTGAGTCAGGATGTGGGTGCTGCACCAGTTATCACTATCGATAACTATGAATTGGCAGTGGTGCACCACTTCACATACCTAGGGTCTACCATCAATGACAAACTCTCACTGGATACAGAAATCGACAGCCGCATTGGCAAAGCTGCAGCTACCTTTGCCCGCCTCACATCGCGTGTTTGGGGAAACTCTAAACTCACAATGAAGACCAAAACTGCGGTATATAATGCCTATTCAGTCGCTGTTCGAGCTCTCTTTGCTTGCTTCTTGTAGTCAATCGATGACGTGTCTCTTGTCACAGTCCAACAGTAATCAGCAAGCATTGAAGGGCTCCAATTGCCTTGATACCTTGTCTCCATAGCAGCAATGTCCTGGTGAAATCGTTCACCATGCTCATCACTGACCGCGCCACAGTTTGACGTAAAGAAATCCAGATGAAAATCAAGAAAATGAATTTTCAAAGACATGTTGCAGCCAAGACTCTTATACTTCAGAAGGAGATTTTCTACAATTTCATTGTAATTATCAGATCTGTTGTTTCCAAGAAAATTGTCCACCACTGACTTAAATGCTAGCCATGCTGCTTTTTCCTTGCCATGCAACACGCAAAGAAACTAGTCATCATGAAGAAGTTGTCGAAGTTGCGGAAAGACAGATACTCCCTCTATTATTTTAGCTTCGCTCAGTCTTGGAAAATTTCTGATGAGGTATTTGAAAACCTCATCTGTTTTCTCCATTGCCTTGACAAAGTTTTTCATGAGACCCAGCTTAATGTGCAAGGGTGGCAACAAAATCTTGCTGGTATCGACAAGGGCTGGGTTCTCAACGTTCTTACTTCCAGGCTGCAATGACTGCCTGATTGGCCAATGTCTTCTGATGTAATGGTCACTTCGTGCACGGCTATCCCACTCACAGAGAAAGCAACAGTACTTGGTGTATCCACCCTGTAGTCCAAGCAAAAGAGCAACCACTTTTAAGTCACCGCAAAGTGACCAATGATGATGATCGTAGTTTATACACTTCAAAAGCTGCTTAATGTTTTCATAAGTTTCTTTCATATGAACTGCGTAACTAACTGGAATTGACGGTAACACATTACCATTATTCAACAAAACAGCTTTAAGACTCGTCTTGGATGAATCAATGAAAAGCCTCCACTCTTCCGGTATGTAATTGATTTTGAGGGCTGCCATTAAACCAGAAATGTTGTGGCACGCAGAAAGGTCACCCTCTTTGAAAAAGAATGTAATAAGCTGCTTCTGGCGGTTCCTATACACAGAAATTGTAACATCTTCTGCCAGGAGATTCCACTGTTGCAATCTGGAACCCAAAAGCTCCGCCTTGTTCTTCGGTAAATTCAGATCTCTTACAAAATCATTCAGTTCACCTTGGGTTATTAAGTGTGGTTTAGTAGATGTAGTTTGCTCAAAATCTGGGTCGCTTGAGGTTGATGGTTCAGGACCACCAATGTCCTCTTCTTCATCAGTGGAAGCAGCTGAAAATGATTCTGGCACTTTGGGAACTGGTAGGTCATCGCCAGGTGGTACCGGACGTATTACAGAGGGGATGTTTGGATACTCCAGAGTCCATTTTTTCTTCTTTGATATGCCTTTCCCAATTGGAGGGACCATGCAAAAGTAACAGTTGTTGAGATGATCAGTGGGCTCTCTCCAAATCATTGGGACTGCAAAAGGCATAGCTTGCCTTTTGCCAGTCAACCACATTTTAAGATGTGATGCACATGTATTGCAGCATATGTGTGGCGCCCAGCTCTTATCTTGATCTCCTATTCTGCAGCCAAAATACAAACTGTACGCCTTCTTAATCACTTTAGTTATATTTCGTTTTTGTGATAGAAATGTCACCTCACCACATATATAACAGCTCAATAGCCGCAAAGATGCAGTATAATGCGGTACTACTGTCAAGAACAATGGTAGACGATCCACCGTTGAAGGTCACCGTAACTTCATAACAGGCAGTGGTCTCCAAAGTGTAGCTACAAAAAATCATACTCGACACCAGTTGAGACTAGAAGATCCAACGTCGATATGTTTGTAGAATGTAGTGTAAACAACCAGCGGTACTGTTTACGATCTTAGGTTGACAGGTAACGATGTGACTTGATAGCCCAGATATATTGCCATCATTTGTAGAACTCCAGAAATGTATAACAATGTCACTTCAATTCCGTAGCAGTTGTGGTCCATGTAGCAGTAACACAAAAATGCCAACGCCAGTGTTTATGTGAGTCAGCCCAGTTGTTGACCTATTTACCACTGTCTTGAAAATGTAGAAAACCCACAAATCTGGTCCACCATAAATGTAACGTACTGTTTATGCGTGATGTGAAGGCTGGCAGAGTGAACGTGTCGTTTATCACCTGGACTGTGTAATGTTGCGGTGTTGATGTAGGTCACCAGAAATGTAACGACCAGAAATGTAACGGCCACCAGCGTGAGGCACTGCCAGGGGTACTATGATCACTCACACGAAACAGCGTACATGTTGTAGATGTGTGGTAATCAAAGGCTTGCATCATACATAGGTTGTGCAGCGTTTGCCTGACGATAAGATTTTCTTTTGTTATGTCTAGGTCTGCCGCGATTATTATTTCCCTGTAATTATCATTATATTGCCCATCATAACCATTATTCTGGTTTGCATCACAGTTTCCATAACCATCATCGTAATATTCTTGACGGCGAGGATAATTATCTCGAGAAGAAAAACTCGGATAGTTTCTATTGTGATAACCTTTGCAAAAGTGTCTATAATTATTAGACCCAACATTACGAGGACTATCAGCTCGTCTCCAATTCTTTGAATAAAACCCACTGTGTGATGGATTGCTTTGATATTGAGTGTAATTCTGATTACTCTTCTTATTAAAGCTTTGTTTAGCACCTTGAAATTTACGATTGTAATTAGAGCCATATGGTGCTGCGGAAGCAACTGGCAACCCTTCTTTCACTTTAGAATTGCTAACTGTAGCATGGGGATGCGCCGTTACGTACTGGCAACAATATTCCTCCATGTCTTTTATGTTTTTAGGTTTACGCTCATGAAGAAAAGCAAGGAAAGATTCGTTGACCGATGACATAACTTTGTCTCGAAGTAATAAGTCCATTAGGCCTTCGTATGTTTTTTCAGTCTGAGACAACTCAATCCAACGTGTGAATGTACGGCGTATCTTTACAATAAAGTCAGAAAAGTCTACTCCATTTTCTGGCAACATTGTCTTAAGACGAAGACGATAATCTTCTTCTTTTAACTGATATCTTTTAAGTAATGCTGCTCTGACAACATCATAGTTGGTCCTATCATGTTCCTCTGTTGTCATAAGAGTAGTTACTGGTTCACCTGAAAAAAATTCCATCAGTTGTTCGACATATTTTTCCTTTTTTATTTTATGCGTATCGCATAAAAATTGGAATCTATCAAGATAATCCGTTATATCGTCCTTTAAAGGATTGAAATGAGGTAATTTGATCTTATTAGACTTCTCCTTTGTTGTATCCAAAGTTGCTTGATGAACACCCGCATTCATCAATTTCAATTTCTCTAACTCCAAAGCTGCGAGTCTTTAATCATGTTCCATTTTTGCTTTTCTCTCTTCAGCCTCAGCTTGAAATTTTCTCTCCTCAGCAGCAGCTTAAAGTTTTCTCTCCTCGGCAGCAGCTTGCAATTTTCTCTCCTCAGCAGCAGCTTGAGCTTGAAGTTTTTTCTCTTCAGCAGTTGCGAATTCTTCTAACTTCTCACCTGTCTTCCAAGGGGCTTTCCCTTGTTCAATAAAGTAGTTTAGTGTAGACATTATGTCTAACTATGTGAGATCAGACCTGAAAAATTAAATAAATTACCTTATCCCACTTTGATGGGGTGTGACGGGTTGTTTGGTGTGTTTACTGCTGTTCCTTCGTTCTTCTATTATTGATTGAAGAGTAAAGTCACTCTCTAGATGTAGTTAATGTTTGGTATTGATGGTTAGCTCTGATCATCAGAACATCCCTTCGACGTTCTGATTTGCATATTATATATTAGTTGATTTCCCTTGTGGGAGAGCTATCGTGCTGGAAAACGTAAACATTTACAGCTGTGAACCAAACCCGAAACGTAAGTAAAAGATCAAGCCTTCTGTTCTGAGTCCACATGTATTGAGGTTCATACAAAAGACGATATCCGACATTCACAAAACTTCATATACAGTTCAGCATAACAATGAATTCCAAATAATATCAGTAAGTATCCGTCCGTGTCAAAACAATATGTCAGATAAACATCGTGGCTATATACGTGCGCTGTTGTAGTCAACAGCCAGAAATGAGCGCATGAGTTCTTGACAGCTACAATTTGAATCATAATGCGATTCTCCTTCCATCATTTAATTTAATTTAATTAATCTCATACTTAGATTAATATCCGAACTGACCCTGAGTTCTACATTGATTCATATATATAATATAGGCTATATACTAAGCCTTTTTCCTTGGAAGAAATACAAGACACGACTTTCTTGCTTGACGGATAGCGTAAACAAGGGCCATGTAATTATTGAAGGAAAGTGAGACATAGTACGAAGGGAGTTGAAGAGGGTATTTAGTGAGATGGTCATTCGCTTCATTTCTTTCTTCTAGCTCTATTCCACGCCCAAGTATCACCACATAATTCTTTAGAAGTCGTGTGTGACTTTGCTAAAAAGAATTAAGCCTTGTCATAATTAAATTTTAACGAGCAATCATAGAGAAAAACGAACGAAAGAACACTTTTGGTACATATTTGACTTATTGAAATGGACTCATAAATCGTAATTAATCTAGGCACACTTACGCTTAATATTATATACACTTTATAATTTAAATCGTGGGTTTGATGTTGACGCTGTGGATATCTATTTTTGTTTTCATCTTTTTATATAGTATTCTTTTTACGTGTTTTTTAGCTTGCATCCAATTACTTTAGAACTTATTTATATACTTTATTATCTTATATTTTAATAGAATCTAGATAATTTAACCATTTTATAGTCGGTTCATGAAGATCCAATCTGTTGTTATCCTGTCACTACTTGTAGGGTTCTGTGTATGAAGGTTAATTAGAAATCTCAAATGGTGTCATATTTATCGAAATATGATTATGATTGGGGACCATATCCGATCATCGGTTAGTTTTTCTACTTTTATTAAAAGTGTTTGACACTACGTAAAAATTGAATGGGGGTCATCACAGTATATGTCCCACTTCGTCGACATCAGAGATTTGTTTTTTTCTTTTTTAACCAGTTTTCAATCGAATGAGTGATGGACGCAAAGTAGAAGTGAAGTCGTGTGTTTTAGTGCGCTAGATCCGGTAAAAACTTGATATGTCGATCACAATAGTGTATTTCGGATTGTCCTTAGGCTGAGTGGGTCAGGTCCAACTGGAGTGTTGGGGTTAGCGAATGAACTGGGAGGTTAATTGCTCAGCTCGGTGTCAAATGTAATGCTATGTTTAGGTTCAGAAACTCTTTCTGGGGATAGGCGTATGGCATTGAGAAATCCGTGGATGTCTGGACAACGTGATCGGCCTGATGACGGTTCTCGAAGTTCCTTGGTATTGACTGTCATTTCGAAAATCATGTGGTAGCGACCGCGGTAGTGATGTTCTGTTGCAAGTTGGTTTTGGACCTGTTTGGGATTGTAGTTTGGTATATTCTACGTAATGTGCTGCCACAGATTTCTGATCAGTCTCGGTGGATCAAGAAATGGAGATCCCAGCAAAATATTTTTATAGTTTGTAATTGCCCAGATTACGGCGTGCAATTCTCATGTCTACAGTCGAATATTTGTAGTTAATTCCGGAGGTTTCAGATTACGTGAGATATAAAGTACAGGGTGATAGGTGACTTCTGATCTTGATTATTGGTGAGTAGACAAGCCCCGAGTCCTGTAATTACTCGCATCTGTATATTTTTAGAAAAACAAACTTTTTAGAGGCATCTGATAATCTTAATAATGCTGTGGGCTCATGAAAATATGCTTCAAGATTAGTGCGATATAAAGATTTTTTTGTCACATTTCGTACTGGTCCAATTTTATCCTTAATGGCATGTTCTTCTTTAATAAACGATGCCCACTAGGACAGCCGTGATGGATGGATACAGTGAGGCTACAAATCTGCTATAGTATTGGATTAACTCCGATACAGACTCATAACCTGTTTCTTCGTTTGAGGAAAAAACAGATAAATTTAATATTTTAGGGAAAACCGGTACTGGGAATTGTTTGGATACGTCCTGATCCAATAAATGTGCCCAGGAATGTTTATCTCATTACACCCGCTATTTGAATTTTAGTTGGGTTAGCGGTTAATTGGTTATCCCGCAATATTTCCAAAACTGATTTTGGGTGGGGACGGACAATAAATGTTTCCTCATAAATGATGACAACTAAACAAACATATGTCGTCAATGTAGGGTCGATTATATCTGATCAGGTACCTGCTAATGAAATTTTTCGCATCATGGTGGGAGCGGAATAAAAGGTAGCTGGGCTTAGCATTTTCATTAGCCCAAATGGGCATCACGTTCACACTACTGGTAAAGACCTTGTGGAGTTAAGAATGCTGTGTAGTATTTGGCTCTTTCGGTTAGTGGAATCTGCCAATAACCTTTGGGTAAGTCAATTTTTAGTGAAAATAAAAATAAAAAAAAAAAAGTTGTTAGCATTGGATAGGACGAGGAAGTAAAATCGTCAAGGATAGGATGTGGTTCGGGTACTATCAGGTACTGTGGGAACTCGCGCATTAAGTTTCCTATAGTCAACACACTAAACGTATGTTGTTGTCACCGTTTTTCGTGGGCATTGACTAAAGGAGAAGAAAATGGAGGTTGTACTAGTCTCTGGGAGATAATTACCTAATGATATTCATCTGAAGTCGACGACGTAAGCCTGAGATGTCTTACTCACGAAAATTGTAGAGGTACAGAATAAGGGGGATGAACAGTCGAATTGGTGTATCAGTTCGTTAAGAAATAAATATCCCAGTTGACTAAATTACAGATGTGCAACCCGGTACATCCGTGAACATGGTTTGGGGATAGGGATTGTAGAAGATCAGCAATGTGCGTTGATGCTGTTGCGGTGTAACCGGTTAGAAGAATTGGTCACATTCACGCCAATGATTCCAGTAGATTGGACTAATAAGTACAGGTAAAGGCATCTGCACTTCCAGGAAAAGAAGATGTCTTCCTCCTGTATAGTGCAGAATAGATTAGATAATGAACTCTGCTTAGATACAGTATTGTCATATCTAGTTCATGATAAAAATTGGACCGTAAGTGTATAGGACGGTGTATGAAAATTGCTTGAGGCATAGTATTATTGGAGAATATCTTTCTGTGTCGGTGATATCTAAGGGACGTGGGGTTCAAACGTCTGAAATTTTATCCTGTAACCTTATTAATGGACCCGTCCTGTAGGAAAGAATCAATAACTTATGTGTTATTGTGAGGGGAGTAATATACATAAACCTCAATCGCCTGGGGATCATAATTTGGCGTTAATCGTTCTAGATCGATTTTGTATTGATCTCGAGCCCTTGCTTTTGCAGCCTCAGAAGAAAGCTTTTGTTGCCAATTGGAAGGGACTCTATAATTTATTACCGAAGATTAATCACATACTCATATAGATGAGTGAGTGTCCTGAGTCATATCTGGTGTCCAATTAATAAATCTATTTATCAGTCCCATAGGACCTCTCGGAGGGGCACCAAAAACTAACTCAAAGGGGAGAGAAGACAGTTTGTTCAGGTGGCACCTCCTCGGTCGGTAGCAAAACAGGGACAAGTGGGGATTGTGTGTGTCCTGTGCGGGTTTAATGGTTGAGTGGAGAGTTATTTGTGAGTATTAGGGGATTTAGTGGGCGGTGGCTGGGTTATATGTCTAGTTAATTCTTATTTGTGGTATAGGCGTGGACTTAGGTTCAAGTGCTAGGTATATTTCTATCAATTGTATATAGGTTTGGTCATTACGTCCTGTCGTGTTAGTCGGATTGTAAACTGGGGGTTTTTGGTAGATATATATTTATTTTTTCTTTTAAATATTGCAGAAAAAAATTAGTTGCATTGGTTCAGACTGACGACAGGGTGCGATAGTCGGTGGGTCACAATTCATGGTTGAATGGCTTCTGGCCATAACGACTTAGTGGATGATGTTCGATAGTGTTTTTGTGTTGTTGGCTGAATCTGTATGTGCATTTTGGTGCGTTCCTAGTGGTAGATTGGCTGGATTTTTTGTGGATTCTCGCGTGGGGGCAGATCTGGTCAGATCAACGGTCGCGTACTGTTAGATTTGCAAGTGTGGGGGTAAAGGGGTAGTTAGTGATTTTTTGCCTCGTGAAGCAAGGCGCTTCTAGCCTGGGGCGGTGACCGTCTGGTACAAGGTGTACATTAGCTGTCTGTGTTGTTGTGGTTGTGGTGGTATTTTTCCTTTTTTTAGATGCTACGATATTGTTTTCTGGGAGGTGGTTGGTTCCTGTTGTGGTGGGTATGTAGTTCCTGGCTTATTGGTAGAACATTAGGAGGGGTGTGGTGTTGTAGAATTTTGTGGATTTTGATGTAGGAATACTTTAGAGCCGGTAGTGGTTTTCTTCTTGTTTGTTATTACCTGTGATTTGTCAATAAATATATTTGTAATTTTTACTAAATTATTATATTAATAATTAACAATGTTTGGTATATAGATGGTAGTCATATATGTGTAAATTGTCAAGGACTTATTAAATAGGTATAGATATAAGAATATATATTTAAAGGAGTTGGGGTCATTTTAGGTGTTTGTTTGCAATGATTCCTGGACGAATTGGTGAAAGACTCTTCATACCATGTAGTGGTGGAATTCTGATATGCATTTTCTTTAGCTTATGTTTCATGACACTATCCATGTGTATAAGGTTCCTAGGAATCGACTAGCTTCGTGTGTTTCTACGCCTAGGATTGTGTCATTGAACATTGCAATATTATATTCTGTGAGAACAAAGGGTGTGGCTGTTTTTTTTTTGTGATGCGGACTCAAAGAAAAGTTTTTTGCAAGGTTCGGCTTTGGTTCGCATGCAATGACACGTTCAGTATAAGTTTCTAAACATTTGTGTTTGCCACCGTTTCTGTAGTAGTTTACCTTTGTATTTTAAGCCTTGGAGTGGGGACATGGGTGCCTGTTGGGTGGTGTGTAGTTCTAGTTCCCCCAAGATTGAGTTTTGCAACAGAGGATTTTCCCCAATTGAGTACCATAGTTTAGTTGATGTAAGAAGTAATCTTTTAGCTGTGGTACATGGGGTTGTGGACATCTGTGTCATTAGTTGTGGTCTAGGTAAAAGATACTATTGCGTTTTTTTTGTTGTTGTAAGGGTCGACTCTGGTTATGGGGGGTGGTGGGTGTGCTAGGGTGGTGTGTTCCATCCATTGTTGGGAAGAGGATAGTAAATTTTTGGACTCACAATGTTCGCAGTTTAGCACTGAAAAAACTATCTGAGCTGGGTCATGAAAATGTATAGAATAAACAACTGCATTAGTGGCTTTTAACTATTGCCACGTTTAAAAATTATTTTGTTAATGCATGATAGAACAATGTATACGCATTGAGTATTGTTCGGTATTTGTTTTCTGAAACTTATTTGATTTCATTTTTGGCACTAGCTGCCCTGGGAAAAAATTTAATCATTGTTATGAAATCGGTGTGAATACGAATTCTGTGTTTATGTTTTGAATTCACAGAGGAAGTGTTTTGTAAGAGAACAGGAGATTTCGAGAGAATAAAGTTGGGTGGTGTAATAGTCATTTCCGAATTGACAAGGTTTGGGATTAGTAATTGTTCTTCGGGTCGAGTCTCGAGATTGTGAATAAATTAGGCTTTTTTTTTCAATTAGTAAAAAGTGTGTGAAGTACAGGATTGAATTTCAGAATGACGTGGATTGTGTATTTGTGGGGAGTTTTACGCTATTGTGATTTTCTTTTTGGATCTTGAACATGTGTAAATAATTTTCTGTTTAACAAATGTCTAGGGGGGGGGGGGTCCTCTGGTGGTTAAACAGGTGTTGGGGTGTCTTTTGGGGTGAGTTATTCTGACATATTAGTCGAAATTTCAATATGTCTTGTTAAATACTTTCTGTTGTGGATTTGCCTCTATTCTTGACCACTAGCATGTTAGATTTTTTTTTGGTTTAAGTTTGTGCTTGTGTATTTGCAATATTGGAGTTTTTTTGTAGTTGTACGAATGAACTAGTTGGGTTTCTAATTTAATCAACCATACCATGAAATTTTTGGAATTCGATGTGTAGTTTGCATACAGAGTTTGTTTGAAATGTTTTTTCATATTTGTTCAATAGGTTTTCTGGATTTTTTATTTATTCGTCTTTCACGTGCCATATCATTGTGTAGGGATGATATGGTGGGCCTTGTATTTCAATACTTTTGTTTTTAAGCTGGTTGTTATGTCATTGGCTATCATGATTGTCGTTTGGGGGTTTTTTTTGACGTTCTTGTTTTTAGTTACTGTTCAAATATCACCGATCTTGGTTAAGGGGGTGTTGTATTGGTTGTTAACATGTGTGGCATTACGAATCTGAGTGACTGTTAACATTCTTTAGAGTACCTGGGGTTTTAAACAAATGTAGGTGGGGCTTGAAAAATCGTGGTCCAATACATGCGTTGTTTGTTTCAGAGTGAACTGTTGACGTAATTAAAGTCTTGTGGCCTCATTTGTGTGGGGTAATGTTGCGATTGGAATAGTTTTTGTCCATGAAACGTTGTTTGCAGGTTTGGCCTGTAGACCGTGTCGGGGTATAACACATTTGGGGGGTGAGTATTTGTAAGACCCTTGATAGTGATTCTAGATGATGGTGAGGTTTTTGGGAGTCCCTGTCATAATATCCTCAAAGTGGCCAGCCTTTGATTTTTTACAGGTTGTGGTGGGTGACATTGGTTTTTGTGGCAAGGTTAGAGTATTACTTGCCCTTCAGTTCGGTTGCAAATTCCAAGATACAAGTCAGAATATTACAGGTGATGAGAAACCTTTTTAATGGGTTGGTGGGTGTTGATTGGAGTTTTGTGTTTCAATTTAAGCTTGTTTAATTCATTTTCAGGGGGTTGTCCCCAAATCATGAAATTGACCCTGTGGTGGTTGTGCAGGGTTTATTCTGTGTCTTTCAATCCGTAGGATTTAAAAACTTAACCATTTTTTAGCTGTCTGGTTGAGAATCGTTGGGGGGGGTGGGTTATGGATCTGGTCTCTGGGTATTGCTTGTAGCCAATAGACTTTCTTTTGTCAAGGAGCAGTTGGTTATTTCAAGTTTCTTCCTGTGGGTAATGCCTTAGCAGGTTACCGTGTTTCACTTTGTTGTTAACTGTGTGATCTCTGTACACCTTTTGGGTTGGGGTGGTGTCAGCCCATGTACTTTGAAGAGACTGCTGAGTCCAATCTCAGATTTTGGCATATATTAAGTCGTTACCATTGTTATTAGACTAGAAGCCTGATTAATGGTCATATTTAGGGAGCCTTAAGTGCAAGATAATGATTATAGGTACAGTAGGGTTCAATTACCATTCGTGTATGAACCAAGAGTCCTATGTCCTTTATTAAGTGCTAATTACGTCTCTAAGTTCGATAGATGTTTCTAAGCAATATAATAAAATTGCCAAGTCTTCGGCTCAATGGCTCCTATTTTAGTTTGCCAAGCAATATCTGTATTGATATTTTGTTAAAAACAATAGGGCTTGTCCCATTGGGGATTACCCGATAATATCTATCATAATTCACGGTATGATAGGTTTTATTTCCCAGATGACTGAAAATATATTAATGCTTCCTTTAATATTAAATATTACAAAAATTATGGGTATTATTCCTAAATAATAAGGTTTATTTTATCATTTAATGATGTCACCTAAGTTCCCAATGTTAGTACTTGCGGTATAAAGTGTACTAATTAATATTTATATATGTCTTAATATGTTATAACTTTTCTGTTATTATAATTAATTCATAGTTTATTATGTAATAATTCATGAGATCGATAAAAGGTGATTGCCCATTTCTTGGACCATCACTGCAAAAATTGGTGCAAGTCCCTAAATTCCTCTTTAAAAACTCATAAAAATTTAATCATATTAATCGTATAATCTTATTAAAGAATAAATTACTTTTTAAGCAGTTAATATTAAATTATATAAGGGTAACTAGATGAAATGAAGACAAACAATACAATGGGTTAACCAAGGTAGTTACAGAACATTATTAACATTCAAACAAAGACATTTTCACAATATCAAAAATGCATTTACAAACTAAGTTGACATAGACGGAAGTGAGAAACGTTTTAAGAATGAACTGAATAGATAATTAACCTGCGTACACAACAATTAGTGACGTATACATGGACTCATTAACGTTTGTAAACACCCCCCCCCAAAATATTATAAACTGAAAGTAGATAAGGTCAGAATCAAAAAAACACGATAGATTACAAAAACATTGTTACAGAACTGAATAAAAATTAGAACCAAATACACTAGAATACCACAGTTATTAACATGGACTATACACCTAACATGCAAGGTGAATTAATGCAAGTCCGAACGAACAACGAATCCACCGATTAATGTATTCGGGAAAGCGTTCTTCGCGAAATGCTATTAATTCAACGGCCTAAGAACAATTACAATCAATGCGTAGCATCCAAGGCAGCCATAGAAATGATTTAATTCGCCGCCCATCACATACCGCTAATGTAAAAGGACTCTGCATCGGAGAAACAACATGTTTTAACATGGCTACAAAAAATAAGAACAGGGCGTTATCGGACAAACAGGACGAAATAGGTAACGTTGCTACGAAATCAGGTTACTTATGTTTATAACCGCAGTTATACAGTACATTATCTGCTTCGCCAACAGACTGCGAGTTCCATTTAGACTAAGTCATTGAAGACATTAGTAATACGTTTCCTATTTGCAATGTTTTGATAGCTCCAAAATCCATCGTTTCTTTTTTCTGAAGGACATTGAATGATTGCTTGACTTTCTTGCAATGCGTGACGGTTGTATATGTTGCTCAAGGGCATGGACGTCAATGCAGTTTTTGTGATAATAAATGCCATGTTTCGGTAGTGTGAAAAGTCTTCAAAAATATTTATGCATATTTTCGTGAGATTTCTTGCTCTTTGATAAAAATTTGAATGCAGCAATAGTTGGGATTAAACACAGTTGTGAAGGGTTGTTTGGTGTTTGCTAACTGTTCCTTCGATCCTCGTATTATTGATTGGAAGAGTAAATCACTTAGATGTCTCTAATGTTTGGCTGATGGTTAGCTCTGGACCATAAGAAATGTGTCGACGTTTGATTTTTATTATAATTTGGGAGAGCGTTGAAACGTAAACATTTATCAGTCAAATCCGAAAAACGTAAGTAAAGGAGCCTTCTGTTTGTCACATTTCAAACAAAGCGGATATATTAGTTCAGCATAACAATGAATTCCAAATAATATTCAGTAATTTACGTTCTTGCAAAAACAATATGGTCAGATAAAACCATTTATTACGTGCGCTTGTTTTAGTCCAAACAGCCAGCAATAGCGCATGATTCTTGACAGCTACATTTTGAATCATAATGCGATTCTCCTTCCTCATTTAATTTTAATTTACTTAATCTCATACTTAGATCATATCCTCGAACTCGAACCCGTGAGGATACTCCTCATCCTGCAGTTCTGATCATCCACAACTGTCCTGTGAAGTAAGTCGGTCGCTCACGTGAGACACTTATTCGCATAACTCATAATAAAACCTAACATGTTGCTCTCATCAAACACAAACACATTTCAAGCTATCATTCTGCAATAACTCTGTAGACATCGTCGATTCGCATACACTGAGTTACATCACTACTACTACATTTAGACATCCACATAGGTATATCTCATCCTGAGCAATATGCAGTCGTCTCGTGTCCTCGTCTCCCCATACACCACTGAATTACTGGTAGCGGCAAGACAATACCTACCATCTAGTACATGTATCTACTGAAACGCGTTGGTTCGAGCGTCCACAGAATCTACCCTTAAGAAACGACAGTGCGAGATTATCGCGTACTGGCACTGTTCCACACACATAACTCTGACCTCTAAAAAACGACTTCTGACACGATAAAAAAAAAAAAAAAAGAAAAAGAAAAAAAAAAAAAAAAAAAACCAACATAACAACTAAAAAAAGAACTTCAAAAAACAACCCGCCTCCCCCCCTATCCCCGCCCGTCCCTCACCCCCACACATAATGTATCCCCCCCCCCCCCGATATCTAATATAAATGCCCCCACCCTGAGGACTAGCACTGTCTGGACAAACTTGCCACTCAAAACATTTGAATGTTCAACCCACTAACCTTGTACCTATCCAGGATCACGTACTCAGTCCAGCCCCTACACACCCAAGCCTGTCAATCCGCAACCCCCCCCCCCCCCCCAGTACCCCACCCACACCCCCCTCATACTGTCTCTCACTACCGCACGCCCCCTAAATACATACTCTCGCTAACCTACATTCACCCATTCCCACCTCAGACCCAACTATACCACTGTGTCTAGCAAACCCCAAATACCTACGATCACCGTGTCCAATAAAGTGACTCCACCACTAATCCGCCATCCATTCTGTGTTGACGTGACCCACCCCGCCCCATCACAGGCCACTCTCCCAACCCAAGACCTCACCTAACACATCTCACCTTTTTTCACACTTTTGCTACCACCACATCCTAACCCTTCAACCCTTAGACTATAAATCATCGAAAATCTCAGGTCCCTGCCTTCCACACCACCCAGACCCCCCCTCACCCGTAGTCACATTCAAAACTCTAAAATCCTCCACACAAATCTTATCCGCTTGTGCTTAATAGCACCCCTTTAATCAAGTATAGGCCACTGTCAACACCAGGATTGATACTCCCAAAAACATATCTACACCTACCACACTCCCATCGCCATTTCCAACCCTTACATTAAGGATTACACCCACACTCCACGCGACTTCGCAAAAACGAAATCCTACACGCCGTATGCCATAATAGTTCCCCACCACCCGCATGAAGCCCACCCTCCCCAACCCAATCCTCATACTTAATATTTCAGGGGGGAAAATTCCTACAGCCCCTAACAAATTTTGTTAACTCCTCACACTTCACTTCCCCCCACTTGGAGAAGATACCATTAAATATCTCTCACCAGGATCTACCACTCTATGTTACTCCTTCATTCACCAACCCCCCCACACCCTAGAATCGGGGCGCACACCACTGGTACTGCATTCCGGAAAACGTCGTACTCTATATCCATAAATCACCACACCTCCCATGGGTCATATCCATTGAATCGAGAAACCTCGACCCTGTTAACCTGACTCCCACACGCCATCCTCATCTCATCCACCTCACAACCCCTTACGTTACCTATATACTGCAGGGATTTTACTTACTCGAACGTGGTTATTTCTTACAATGCCTTCCCACTACGCTATTATTATAACCCCCCCACCCCGCCCACCCAGGTGGACTGAGTTTCACTCCAGGATCGGGTCAGCATATGTATTAGAGCTGACCCACCAGCCGTTCCTGAAGCTTCGGTTCAAAATTGGCAATTGACACAATCGAGTGACTCCTAGCGCGTTCGCTGCCTCACATGAGTTGTCGGTCACGCACCCCACCCGTCCCTCCAAAGGGCTCTGACAGTCTGCCACTCTCTACATACCACAACATAACCCCCCTAAACTCCAAGTCCCTCACACACGACCCTACGTCACCCCAGACCCCAAGGGTAGCACTCAAGAAACACTCCAACGGCAATGAACCTCCTCCACTCACCCACCACTAACCCGTACATGAGATAGAAAGTCCCCCTGATAAGACCCGTATGGGAGGTCATCCTATCTTTGTGTCCGACCTACTGAGGTTCAGGGTAATCCTCCTTCGCAACTCATTGGGGGACAAGCTTAAGTAGTGCCGATGTAGGTATCCCCTCCCCTCCCC
Organism: Oreohelix idahoensis; assembly: GCA_024509875.1. Classification (NCBI taxonomy): domain Eukaryota; kingdom Metazoa; phylum Mollusca; class Gastropoda; order Stylommatophora; family Oreohelicidae; genus Oreohelix; species Oreohelix idahoensis. Next base: position 234,462 of record JAMPIV010012258.1, read on the forward strand.
AACATAGCATCCACACTAAGGGGGGGGGGGGACCCTATGCCCACTGCCTCCCCCGCATGTACTCACCCCATTTCGTTAAATATTCTCCCCTCTAACCCCTCCTACTCCTACTCCTGACTGTCTGGGATGTTCCCCTCACCTCCCCCCAAAACTTTTCTCTCTTTAAACCACCCCCCCACCTTTACTTCACCATTAAGTTGCAACCAGGCTGGGTGAGGAGAAACACCCCCCACCGAAACAAAACACTTAAACTAAAGTATTCCTCGCAGGACACCCAGCCGATATAGAAGTAGGCAAACAAACCACTCCCCTGTTTTAAACTGACGACTAAACTTCCCAGGCTCCAATTCCCCCATTCCCTTTGCCCACTTCTTTGGAACCGAAATTATTTTCTCCTCATGACTCCACCCTCACCACTACCCTCAAGTGTTGACAAAACAGTACATACCCCTCGTGAAAACCCCCCTGCACCATTCCATAGCCCCCCCCAACTAAAAGGGGGAAGCAAAGACCCCTATTTATGAAAATCCCCAATACCACCAACTGCCAGTTCGTGCCAGTATACACCGCTCCGTACCTCAATCAAAACACTCTTTTCTTTCCCTACTCAAAGAAAAATTTCCCCTTATCAACTCCGCCCACTTTTTTTTTTACCTGCACATACTCAACGTTTTTTTCCCTTCTCAATGGGCTCCCCCTTTTCCTAGAAACCACCAAACCACCAATCAATACCCCCCACCACCCCCCCCCCCCCCCCACCCCCCACACCCACTTTTAGACTCACCCCCCCTCCCCCCGCCCTGTACACCCCACCATCTGTCCACTCCTTCCCAACCCACCCTCCACTTCGTACTTTCACACTAAAGCATCACCCCCCCCGACTTACCGTTGTTAAATTTCCACAAACCACACCCCCACCAACCCACCACCCTCACCCCCTACCACCCCCGCCACCCCCACCCGTTTCAACCTGTTTATCCCCCACACCCCCCTTTACACCACCCCCTCTCCACGCCCCAGATTGTTTTTTTTTGAGTATCTACTCACGTCCCCGCATGACCCCCTACATTGTTTTTCCACACCCACCCTCCAGCCCCATCCTGACTCTTTCTTTTTTTTTTTTTTTGTTTTTTTTTCACCACATACATCTTGAATTGAACTTTCTCTTTTTGCACTGTCCATTTTCCCTTTCTCCCGTTTTTTGTTGACCCCCTTTTTTTTTTTTTTCCCCCCTGTTTTTTTTACCTAATAAAAACTTTTTTCCAATTTTTTTACTTTTCTTTTTACTCCTTTATTACCCGCTGTTCCCCTACCGGTCAACCTCCCGATTTTTTCATTTTTTTTTTCCCCCCCCTGTTTTTTTAGCCCTCCCCCAACCATTACGCCTTCCGCCCCCCCCTTGTGCCCCATAACCGCCACCCCCCCCGTCTCCTCCCCAAGACCCCCCCCCCCCCTCTCTTTTCACCGCCCAAGTCCCCCCCCCACCACCCACCCACCCCCCTTCCCCCCCCACCACCAAAACCAAAAAACCACCACCCAAATTCCCAGACACCCCCCGAACCCCCCCACCACAACCCAAAAACAAAAACCCCCCTCCCCACCTTCGCCATCCTCCCCCCCTTTCCTAACCCCTCCATCATCCCACTTCAACTAACCACACCCCCCCCTCCCAAAACCCCCCTCCCCCCCCCCCTAGCCGCACCCCCCAGCAACCCTCCCCCCCCCCCTCGCCCTCCCAACACACCTTCACTTCCTCCCCATCCTCCAAACTTACCCCCATCACCCCCAACCCCCCCCAACCCCCCAACCCACCCGCCCCCCCCCAACCCTACATCACACACCCCCAACATCCCCAAATTCCCACACTCACAACTCCCCACTTGTACACCCCCAAAATCCACGCAATTCCCCAGCCCTCTTTTATTTTTCTTAGCTCCCAACTACCCCCCACAATCCACCAACCACCCCACCAATTCATTCAAGGTGAATCCAAATCCACCCCCTCCAAAAAATTAACCCCCCCTCCCGAAACAAACCTCCCCCCTCCCCAAAAATTAAAGTCTAAAATATACAATCTTTACCCCAGAACATAAATCCCCAACCCTAACCCCATATCAGCCCATAATACTCCCACAACCCTCACAACACCCCAACCCCTAAAAAAAAGATCTTACAATACCCACCCAACACACCTTTTACCCACCCCCATACCTTCCCCATACCTTCAACCCTAACCCCTCTTTTATAAAATTATACAAATCACCTAAAAATCCCCACCCCCCTCCCTTAAACCATACCCCCCCCAACATACCCCAACCCTCTAGTATTTCCCCCCCCCCCCAACCCCCCCACCCCCACCCCCCTCCTTCCCCCCCCTCCCCCCCCCAACCCCCCCCCCCCCCCCACCACTGTATTCTTTTCATTGGTTTTCAAATCTAAGTTTAACCCCCCTACAATCCGTTGTGTGATAAGATATTGAAAATATTCCATCAATCCAACTAAACATTCTAAACCCCAACCTTATACCAGTGTTTGTCACCATACAACAACTCCACCATCTACATCCCCCCACAAAGCGATGTGTCAATTATGTCACCAACCTGGGTACACCTGAAAGATCCATACATTAAATCCTCCTACATAATGTTGATCTACTGAGTATTCCACTATGTTACTTTTCCATTGCTATCCATCTTTGTAATGCCAGTGTTCCTACTGTGGTTCCACATTGTACTTAACCACAAACATTGAGTCCAGCTAAACCACTCTAAGCTAACCCATTCTGCGCATACTTCTTTAAATCATTCCATAGCCTCACCACCCAAAATATATACTCCTCGACTTCTATCCACCCATTTCTGCAATTTATTGTCCAAAACACTTTAAACCGTTCTAGTTTTTTAACGATCCCCCCTCCCATTAAATGTGAAACCCATACACCCTATTCTCTGTCCTTCAAAGTACAAAATTCCAAAAACCCATGTTGTTTCCAACCGATTTTAGTTTCCCTACTTCCCAATAATACCAATCCCCACAACCTTAAACCCATTCCCTCATTCCCAATAAATTAACTCAACCCCAACAGCATTTTTTTCTTTACCGCCCAGGCCCTACCCAAATCACCAAAGCACACCCATAATTTATCCACCATTATCGAATTATATTTCCTCCACGCCGGTAAATTGCCTCACAAGGAAAATGTAGATATTTTATGGTTCTCGAGTGTTTTAGTTGTGTTTCATACCCTCCCTCCTTACCTAATAGGATTGGACAAACCTCAAATAACCAATTGCTTTCCTAATTTGGACCATCCAAACGATTTTTAATAATAGCCAATCCATTATAACCTCCCACCCCCTTAAATTTAACTTTTATTAGTTGTGTTAATCCCCCAAACAATTCCTCCCTTTGATTTTTAATCTTCACGTCCTATGACCCGAGTTTGGTTTGTTCTCCCAATTGTGTTTAACTAAACAATTGGAACCCTACTAAATACAATATTCCACACTAAAACTCGCTAAAAATTCCCGACTGGGGGGGGGGGGGGGGATAAAAACCCCAAAAAAAAAAAAACAGGGGAACTTCGTTGAACCAGTGTGTTTGGGAGGTGAGCACGCGGATACAATGACCTTTTCTCATCTTTACATACTACCCACATGAACAACAAACACAAATAATAATTCTAAAAAAAAAAACTTTAATAAAAAAAGAAAATTCAACAAAAATAAAAGTTTCAATTATCCTATAAACTCCCATTCCTATACTCCACAATGTCCACAACATCAAAATCAAAACCTGACCCACGGTACACCCTCCTGGTGAGCATCTACGCAATATGGGGATCGGACAAACCCCACCGTCCTGCATTGGCCTCACGTCTTGTACGGCAAAAAGACAGAGATCAACCCTAGTCCCCGCCGCCAGAAATCCATTGGGGCGTTCAGATACCTGCCCATCCACAACCAGCCACACCATTAGATTATCATCCAGTAGGCTGGTTTGATCACGTATTTTTTGATTTAAGCACCCCTCCTTGTGTCCACTATTTTGACGCACCCTGATTCAGATACCCCACGCACACAATGTTGTATTTTGGTTCGGGGATGGTACATTTGAAATCTATCAATCCCATCAAATATGAGACCCTTTGATATCACTCGACGCGTAGTTCAACCTTCCCAACACCTATCATACCTAATGCAATACATAAGCTCGTGGGTCATGTGTGCCCTCTTATTTCATTAGTAACATACATCAAACTCACCAACACCACATCTAGCATGTTAGGGTGTTTTGCATTAAAATCTAATCTTCCAATACCAAAACACATCCCAGCCTCCCCCCAGTGATGTAAAACCTGCCATATCAGCAAAAACCCCTAAACTTGGGCATAAAAAAGAACAAGCAACTTTGCTGTGAGAAAATACCATATCCACTTACTCCCACCTCCACTGGATAAAAATAATTTATCCACTATCTCGAAAAGTGGCCCATGGACCTCCTTATAGATCCATTTGGGTGGTTCACCACCCGCCAACAAACTGCTTTTAAAGCTCAATTATCAGACCTTCACCCCGTCCAAAAACCTACTCATGTCTTCCACATTCATCTCTATTCACTTCCCCCTTGGTCTCCCCAGCGTTAGCACAGACATTACCCTCCCCCTTAATCCAAAAACATCACTTTACCAATCTTTAATTTAATTCAATACACACTGAAGGTCTCGCTTAGTCCATATTACAATACATGTTCAGTCGCTGTGCTTCCAATGTCATTCGCCAACACTAAAATTTGTAGCTCGTTAATCAAACTCTGGGTTGTTTAAATACAAAGTTTTTGTCTATTTGATTTAAACAATAAAAGGCGTTCTGGCAAAAATAATTTATTCCACCATTCCCCAATGTTTGTGTGGGGTTTTTTTGAAAAGTCTAACAACTACGGCACCTATTGCCCAGCTATCTTTATCTTTCTGTTTCCCCCTGCCGCTACCAATTTTACTCGAATATAATATTCTTAACCAACCCACTCAACCCAAAAAAACAACTCTTTCATCGGGGTAAAGAACTCTCACCAACTTATCTGCGCTTCAAAAATCACATATTTACGCCTTTTCAATCACATCAAAAAAATAACGCGTACATAAAAGCCCCCAAAAAAAATTCACACCAAATCTGTCATAACAAAACCATCCCCCCCTCTGACCCTATCCCCTCCCTCTCACCCTACAATCTCATACAAACCAACCCAAATTAGATAGATCTGAGACTATATATACAATCGTACTGAGTAGACCCCCCTAAGTGATTAGAATATTTTATACCACTGATATCTCCCCCACCCCAATTAATTCCATCCCCTTCTCTCCCCTCCCAAACAACCGTGTCCTATTCAATAACCCATGACATTCCCAATACTCACCTTTTATCTTTACTGTCCCAACACCCCCTCCCCGCCCCCATGCTCCGACTCCCTAAGCAAGTATCCACTATCAGACTCACATGTAACCCATCCCCCCTAGTTTATGAGACTACCAAACTCGTCCCTTGATCACCTAAGTAACCGATTTCTAATCGATAGACATGAGTATTATAGTATCTTCTGATCCCCATACCCCCCGACAGTCTCATCACACTGTATCTTGAATCCGACCTCACGTGATTGATACTCTGAACTTATGTGCACTCGTGACAAGACTTTCGCAACAGCTGAAGATGTTTAATACGCACTCTCACCAGATCATCTCAAATATAGATGCTGACATCTATCCCCTCGTAACTCTCACACTACCTATACCTCATTGCCCGCGCTAGTGACCTAACACCATGACTCGACAGTACCACCAACAAACAAAACAACAAACACTGACCTGTTTTCCCCTAACGAAGATCACATCATAACCCAGCCCAACCGATCCATTATTTTGGTCACCACATGCAGACATCTAACCCCTACTGAGCCTTACCCCATGACATGATTGTTTCCAACAGAAGATACTGACTATCTACTGCACCTCGTACGCTCGATACCTCCTTGATTATCCTCCCACACCACAATTGAGTACACCCAAACTAGTCCTGATAACATGTCCCCTCTTTAGCTAAACTAACGTACAGAGCAGCAAACCCACCCAGACAAATCACTCGAGTGAAGCCTCCACATCCGTACCAGAAGAATGACGTCACCAAATCAAAGCACTCGAACCAAGCTGTTCGGCTCGGGGTTACTTGCTCTCCCCATAACAGTGTCCTAATGTCCCATCCCGAATATCCTCCCAACCCCCAACCCTACCCCCACTCTCGCCTGACTATAGACGTCCCAGTATATACTCACGTACTCTCGTGCCCTGTAGAATTTACCTGTGCCTCGCTCGACACTCTTTTCATCTACCACCGCCGCTGCCCAGAAAAAAACAATAGAACTGTCAACCACCTATTTCCAAACCACGCCATCCAGGAAGCGCTCCAGATCTAAGCATGGATGCAATTAATCAGCAACCGAACCACATTCGTTGTGTTTGAGTGCTCCCCCTAGTTTTGTTAGACAGGACCATTTATAACGATGTCCAGCTCATGATGTCAAGTGTTGATCCGAACTTATGCTGTATAGCAGAAAGTCAGCGTAAGATAGCCGATGATGTCAAACGCTACACACCGCAAACTTATACCGAGGCCCTACCATTTCAGGACACAGACGTCAACCAAGATCCCCCATGCCACTACAACCACAAATAACGCTAATACACGCCGACCCCCCGTGGACACATCCACTCTAATTCAGTCCTGCCTACCCCCCACCTAATCATGCCTGTGCGCACGCATTTGGCTATATTTTCTCGTTTGGGTTTTTCCGAGATGAAATATTGTCAGACCATGGTACTCAATTGATATCAGACACTATGTTGCAGGTGATGTCTATCCTAGATATTAAGAGGTCTCTCAGTAGTATTTTATCATCCTATGTCTAATGGGTTAGTTGAGCGTCTGAATAGAACGCTCAAGACTTTGCTTGGTAAGATAACTGAAGATCATCCTCAAGATTGGGACAGGGTTTTACCCGCGGCTCTATTTGCCTATAGAGAAGTCCCAACGAGCATACTGGGTTTTCTCCACTTTCAACTAGTTTTTTGCGCGCAACCACGCGGTCCTATGTCCTTGCTACACGATTTGATAACTGCCGATAATATTGACAATGACACTCAATCTCTTCATATGAGTATGTCATTGCTCTCAGGCATAAGATTATCGAAGCATGCAAGTTAGCGATTTTCATCCTCCGAATTTGCCAAAGAAAAAGGCGAGGCAGTTCGCTAATAAGAAGAGACGCCTACATCAACTTTGTCCTGGAGACAAAGCGTTTGTCTTACTTCCTTCGAGGGAGAACAGACTTCTCATTGCATGGAAAGGTCCATATAGAATAGTCTCAAAAATTTCCGATGTCGACTATGTTGTCGATATTGATGGAAGGCATTATAAAACCTTCCATATAATTATGCTTTACGGAATTTATTGAACGACCAGGACTATTTGCAGCCTATTTTCCAGGCGACGGACGATTCTCCAGTCCAACATGGTCATATCTCATCCTTGTCGGTTTATACAGGAGGAGGAAAATACGTTTTCAGATGTTAATCTTACTTCTTCCTATGATTCCACTCAATTCTACGGAATCATGGAGAAACGTTTCGGTTTCTTCTAATTTGTCTTTTGAGGAACAGCGTCAAGTATCTTCTTTGCTAGAATCATTTCAGGATGTTCTTACCGACATTCCTGGACACACACATATTATCAAACATGACATTATACTTACTGATCATAATCCGATCAGAGTAAGGACCATATCCTATCCCTATTCATTTCCAAGCGCAAGTCGAGAAAGAATTGGATGAAATGATACAATTGAAAATAATTGAACCATCCACTTCAGCATACTCTTCGTCCATGGTTATTGTTCGAAAGAAAGACAATAACATACGTCTTTGCGTCGATTATCGCAAATTGAACCAAGTTACGAAGTTCGATGCTGAACCTATGCCTTTATTGGAAGATCTACTTACTAGACTTTCTAACTCTCGATTCTTTACTAAACTTGACTTGTCGAAAGGCTATTGGCAAGTTTCGTTAACTGAACGCGCCAAACCTTTCACTGCTTTCTCAACACCTAGGGGTTTGTATAAATGGAATTTTATGCCTTTCGGGCTGATGAACGCCCCAGCTACTTTCGTACGCATGATGCGTCGAATTCTCTCATATCGTACAGATGTCATCGCATACTTAGACGACATCTGTCTTTTCAGCGATACTTGGGAAGAACACTATTCGGGTTTAAATGAGTTACTGTCTACTCTACGCGAGCATAATTTGACTGCAAAAACCTCTAAAGCCTTTGTTGGGTTTAGTGAAATTTCTTTCCTAGGTCATCGTGTTGGTCATGGTCTATTGAAGACAGAGGACCAAAACATTTCTAAGATATTAAATATCTCCGTTCCTAAAACAAAAAAGCAAGTGCGTAGTCTCTTGGGATTAATACAATTCTACGGAAGATTCATTAAGAATCTGTCCTCCATTATGGCACCTCTTTCAACTTTATTGAAAAAAGGTTCTCCTAATATGGTGCGATGGTCCCAAGAGTGCCAATCTTCATTGGATCAGATTAAGAATTTGTTCTCATCCCTCCTATCCTACAACTATGGATGGGTTTGAAAAAAAATCGTCACTGTCTGTTTGTAAGCGCTTACAAACAGACAGTGATTTTGATAGAATTTCGGTTCTTGCCTTCAGGGAAGTACCCAGTTTTTATTTTATTTAGTTTTTATGTGTCCTATCTAGCCTTCACTTTCTTTCCTTTCCTGACGAAGGCCTTGTGGCCGTAACGTAGACTATTTTCTTTGTCTTTTGTCCTCGTAAGACGAATCACCTTTTTTCGATTTTTTTTCAAACCCATCCATCGTATTCCACGTCTTACCGCAGTTCCCCTCCACTTCCTCGATTATCCTACAACTACCATCGATTGATAAGACTTTTGTCCTTCGTAGTGATGCCTCTTCCACTGGGATCGGGGCGGCAGTTATGCAGGAGTATTCAGGAACTATGCATCCTGTGATGTACATCTCTAGGAAATTGAATGCGGCAGAATGGAACTATTCGGTTTTAAGCCGTGAATTGTTAGCTATGGTCTGGGCCATTCTTAAGCTACAAAGATTCCTTCTAGGCGCGCATTTCATTATGGAAACCGACCAAAAAGCTCTTATAGCTATGCAGAACAAGGATTTGAAGAGCTCGAGATCTACTCGATATGCTATTGCTCTTCAACCTTTTCATTTCACGGTGCGGACTATCCGTGGTTCGGATAATATGATGGCGGACATACTGTCTAGATGCCCACATGATTCCACTTAAGTCTTGTGTCCTAGATTTCATGATACATTTCCAGACTCATGTCTGTTCATAATATACATTAACACATTTGTTTCACCTTAGATTAGTAAATTGATTGTTTTCTTTCTCTATTACTATCTTTGATGTAATGTGGAAGGTTAAGGTTAACATAAAATAAAGGTTAAAAAAAATAAGAAAAGGAAAAATGTTAAAATGGCCACATGTGATACTTAAATAATTTTATATTGACTATAGTGCATTATAGTATGTTACTAATTGTGTCATTTATATTGTTCTCAGTGCAAACTAGTACCAAGTACGGAGCGCTTGTGAGAACCATGATGATGCCATACCTTACATTTGTTCGAGAGATCGCAGCACTTATTTGTATATAATATACTTCTATTGTTAGATAATGTGTAAGGAATTTAACAAATTTGGTCATGTCCATCCATTACATATATTAATGGTATAACATTGTAATTTGACAAGTAATTTGATATGACTTCTTGAAATAGATTGTCATTTGTCATTGCTATGATTATAGTATTGCATAATTGTTTGATAGTTATGTAATTTTTGTTAGTATCGCCAGCAGCTGAGGTTTCTTTGATGGTACCTTCCCGAAGATATTTTCTATTACTTGGTGAGATGATTTGATTCTCTCCGTTGATTCTTTCATTGGCGCATTATTCATGTGTCATGAGCTTGTGGTATCTTGCTCATTGATGTATTTTAAAAAAAATAGGTCTTTTTTTTATACGGGGGGGGGGGGGGGGGGGGGGTAGTCTGTTGCTGTCGTTTTTGACGGAGTCATAATAGGTAAATCTATTTAATACTTTTGTTGTAAAACTTTGTTGGTCAAAGTTGGATAATTGGGTATTAACTTCTATGACAGGTTGTTTAAGGGTTATCTTCTCTTTCTTTCAATCTTTGTCGTTGATCTGTCTTAACGATGCTCAGTTTTATGCTGTCTAGGCATGCGCAAGTTCTGGGCGCGAACTGAGGAAACTTCCGTCAGGGAGGTTGTGTTCTGGGCTGTCGGACATGATGTCCGTTGTGATTTTCTCTATATCATCGTGGGGATTGGAAAGTTTTCGATATGACTGAAATGTCATTGTTTTCCCCAGTGATTCTTTGTTCGTCAAGAGTGACGACATTTATTAAGTGTGTATCCGGAAGATTCTGTAAAAGGTAAATGACATTCTTATTAATATGCCTTTGGTTGCAGAACATTTGAAGTTACCTATCTGCGAGTGAAGCTCACAGATCTTGAGAGACAGAATTCCTTCTTTGCTTCTTGTTATAGCCAAATGAGACTATGTGTTTTCAATTGAACAGAAGCCTAATGATGATGATAAATTATTGTGGACGCCGCAGGTTGGCGGTATATATATGTTTAGCATGGTTTGATCGTGCCTGCTAACAAAGGATACACAGCTGTCTACATATTGAGGCCCTGTATTACGGCCAATATTTTTCAACAAGAGGAAATATATCTGGTGGGCTATGCCAGTTGAATAACAGCCTTAAGTATTATTGCTACGCAATTTAGGAGCTCGTTTGTTGGACGACAGAGCTAATTAAGTACCTGACGCGCTGAGTCAATGGTACGGAAGCTACATTATAAACTGTAACATTAGGACAGATGATGTTTGGGTATGTCCTAGTTGATGTATGATGCAAGCCTTTGATTACCAGACATTTAACAGTCATTCATTATTTATGTGAAGTCCTTGATCTTGTCGATTTGACTGTCCTGTTGATGCTACTGTCAGTTTCGTAAATAAATGTTTGAAACGTGCCAGCAGTCTTCAATTCATCATTGACTACTGCATGCGAGTGTATGGGTGCATTATTGACTTAACTAAGAGCTTCAAGCATTCGCGTTCTCGTCTACACCCACACTCAGCACATCATAATACCAGTACTACACATCTACAACATGTACGCTGTTTTGTGTGAGTGATCATAGTACCCCTGGCAGTGCCTCAAGCTGGTGGCCATTACATTTCTGGCCGTTACATTTCTGGTGACCTACATCAACACCGCAACATTACACAGTCCAGGTGATAAACGACACGTTCACTCTGCCAGCCTTCACATCACGCATAAACAGTACGTTACACTCACCACATATATATCAGAAATTATTAGCACTGTTCACATATGTCGTAGGCATTTCTAACTACGATACTTCTGATAAGGACAAATGCACTAACTAATGGCAAAATTTTATCAGAGATAAGATATTTATACACAAAGGTGATGTAATCATAGGTAGGATTGCATCATCAACTTCTAGTTACATTTTTATTGGTCATTAGAAACAATTATGCAATCGCCCCCAACAGTTGCGTCATATATATATAAATTGACCGTAATTAAATAAACTAGTAGCATATATCTTGAAAACTAGAGCCAATCAACATTTTTTAATGTCATTTTCGTTTTCAGCACACCAAAATTAGTTAAGATCAGCTATTTTCATTTCTGGTACATTTTGGTTGTTGATTAGTGTAATCTATGTGCTTCAGACACATCTTCCTTCCTATATCTCTAAATAATCTGCGACACCAAGTCAAGAACTCCAGCAACTATAGAACCTTCCCTGCACACACTGTATCTCTATTTTCTCATATCAACAGGCATTCTACATACATATAACTATTCCCTAAGCTAAACAGTGTTTGCCAATTTCTTAGAGTACATCTGAAGAAAATATTTTCAAAATACGAAACAGTTCGGAAAACCATATAAAACCCAAACATATGAAGGTCATAATTGAACTTTGTTGTTTAGAGGACCGAAAATCATCTTTTTCAGTAGACCAATCTTCGAGACGTGTGTCTGTTCTAATTTCATGCTCAGACAGTCGAGTCCACAAAGTCATAAAGCTGTCCTCTGCCTGGTCATAAAACACAGGAAGCAGAAAATGGCGGATGAGCTTGCAGAGCACGACGTGAAATTAGTTGCTATTGATTTTATTCAGAGAGAGTACAGGACGTAGTCTGAAGTTCGTATGTCTTTCAAATCTAATTGGCATTTCTTAAAACTTTCATTTGAATCCATTAGCCAGCATCTAGAACAGGCTCTCTTAGCATGTGGTCCATGGACCCCATGAATAGATTCTAAGGGGTCCCTGTACATAACCTAACATTTAAAATGTAAAATTTGGTATTATACTTACTTACTTAATCGTTCCTCTTCTACCCTGGGGTTTTCATTTTACTTTGATGTATAATTTGTCCAAGAATGGGTCATTGAGCCTTCATTGGACAATCAAAGAGATCCATAGCTTTCATTGGACAATCAAAGGGGCCCATAGCCTTCATCGGACAATCGAAGGAGCCCATAGCCTTCATCGGACAATCGAAGGAGTCCATAGCCTTTATTGAACAATCAAAGGAGCCCATAGCCTTCATCGGACAATCGAAGGAGTCCATAGCCTTTATTGGACAACCAAAGGGGCCAATAGCCTTCATCTGACAATTAAAGGGATCCATAACCTTCGTCAGACAATCAAAGCGGTCAATAATCTTCATTTGACAATCAAAGGGGCTCATTGCCTTCATCGGACAATCAAAAGGGCCCATAACCTTCATCAGACAATCAAAGGGGTCAATAGTCTTCATTTGACAATCAAAGGGGTTCATTGCCTTCATCGGACAATCAAAGGGGCCCATAGCCTTCATCGGATAATCAAAACGCCCATAGACTTCGTTGGACAATCAAAGGGCCCATAGTCTTCATTAAATAATCAAAGGGGTCCATAGACTTCATCGAACAATCAAAGGGGCCCATAACCTTCACCAGACAAGCAAAGGTGTCCATAACCTTCAACGGACAATCAAAGGCGCCCACAAATCTCATCGTACAATCAAAGGGACCCATAGCCTTCATCAGACAATCAAAGGGGCCCATAACCTTCATCGGACAATCAAAAGGGTCCACAGTCTTCATCAGACAATCAAAGGGGGTCCATAGTCTTCATCAGACAATCAAAGGGGTCTATAGTCTTCATCAGATAATCAAAGGGGATCCATAGTCTTCATCAGACAAAGTGGTCTATAGTCTTCATCAGACAATCAAAGTGGTCTATAGTCTTCATCAGACAATCATAGAGGGTCCATAGTCTTCATCAGACAATCAAAGTGGTCTATAGTCTTCATCAGATAATCAAAGGGGGTCCATAGTCTTCATCAGACAATCAAAGTGGTCTATAGTCTTCATCAGATAATCAAAGGGGGTCCATAGTCTTCATCAGACAATCAAAGTGGTCTATAGTCTTCATCAGACAATCAAAGGGGGCCCATAGTCTTCATCAGACAATCAAAGTGGTCTATAGTCTTCATCAGACAATCAAAGGGGGTCCATAGTCTTCATCAGACAATCAAAGTGGTCTATAGTCTTCATCAGACAATCAAAGGGGTCCATAGTCTTCATCAGATAATCAAAGTGGTCTATAGTCTTCATCAGACAATCAAAGGGGGTGCATAGTCTTCATCAGATAATCAAAGGGGTCCATAGTCTTCATCAGATAATCAAAGGGGTCCATAGTCTTCATCAGATAACACTAGTCAACAACCAAAATGTACCAGAAATGAAAATAGCTGATCTTAACTAATTTTGGTGTGCTGAAAACGAAAATGACATTAAAAAATGTTGATTGGCTCTAGTTTTCAAGATATATGCTACTAGTTTATTTAATTACGGTCAATTTATATATATGACGCAACTGTTGTGGGCGATTGCATAATTTTTTCTAATGACCAATAAAAATGTAACTAGAAGTTGATGATGCAATCCTACCTATGATTACATCACCTTTATGTATAAATATCGTATCTCTGATAAAATGTTGCCATTAGTTAGTGCATTTGTCCTTATCAAAAGTATCGTAGTTAGAAATGCCTAGGACATGTATGAACAGTGCTAATAATTTCTGTTATATATGTGGTGAGGTGACATTTGTATCACAAAAACGAAATATAACTAAAGTGATTAAGAAGGCGTACAGTTTGTATTTTGGCTGCAGAATAGGAGATCAAGATAAGAGCTGGGCGCCACACATATGCTGCAATACATATGCAGCACATCTTAAACTGTGGTTGACTGGCAAAAGGCAAGCTATGCCTTTTGCAGTCCCTATGATTTGGAGAGAGCCCACTGATCATCTCAACAACTGTTACTTTTGCATGGTCCCTTCCCTCAAATTGGGAAAGGCATATCAAAGAAGAAAAAAATGGACTCTGGAATATCCAAACATCCCTCTGCAATACGTCCGGTACCACATGGCGATGACCTACCAGTTCCCAAAGTGCCAGAATCATTTTCAGCTGCTTCCACTGATGAAGAAGAGGACATTGGTGGTCCTGAACCATCAACCTCAAGCGACCCAGATTTTGAGCAAACTACATCCACTAAACCACACTTAATAACCCAAGGTGAACTGAATGATCTTGTAAGAGATCTGAATTTACCGAAGAACAAGGCGGAGCTTTTGGGTTCCAGATTGCAACAGTGGAATCTCCTGGCAGAAGATGTTACAATTTATGTGTATAGGAACCGCCAGAAGCCGCTTATTACATTCTTTTTTCAAAGAGGGTGACCTTTCTGCGTGCCACAACATTTCTGGTTTAATGGCAGCCCTCAAAATCAATTACATACCGGAAGAGTGGAGGCTTTTCATTGATTCATCCAAGACGAGTCTTAAAGCTGTTTTGTTGAATAATGGTAATGAGTTACCGTCAATTCCAGTTGGTCACGCAGTTCATATGAAAGAAACTTATGAAAACATTAAGCAGCTTTTGAAGTGTATATACTACGATCATCATCATTGGTCACTTTGCGGTGACTTAAATGTGGTTTTTGAAGTGTATAAACTACGATCATCATCATTGGTCACTTTGCGGTGACTTAAAAGTGGTCGATCTTTTGCTTGGACTACAGGGTGGATACACCAAGTACTGTTGCTTTCTCTGTGAGTGGGATAGCCGTGCACGAAGTGACCATTACATCAGAAGACATTGGCCAATCAGGCAGTCATTGCAGCCTGGCTGTAAGAACGTTGAGAACCCAGCCCTTGTCGACACCAGCAAGATTTTGTTGCCACCCTTGCACATTAAGCTGGGTCTCATGAAAAACTTTGTCAAGGCAATGGAGAAAACAGATGAGGCTTTCAAATACCTCATCAGAAAATTTCCAAGACTGAGTGAAGCTAAAATAAGAGAGGGAGTATTTGTTGGCCCGCAAATTCGAAAACTTCTTCATGATGACGAGTTTCTTTGCGTGTTGCATGGCAAGGAAAATGCAGCATGGCTAGCATTTAAGTCAGTGGTGGACAATTTTCTTGGAAACAACAGATCTGATAATTACAATGAAATTGTAGAAAATCTCCTTCTGAAGTATAAGAGTCTTGGCTGCAACATGTCTTTGAAAATTCATTTTCTGGATTCTCATCTGGATTTCTTTACGTCAAACTGTGGAGCGGTCAGTGATGAGCATGGTGAACGATTTCACCAGGACATTGCTGCTATGGAGACAAGGTATCAAGGCAATTGGAGCCCTTCAATGCTGCTGATTACTGTTGGACTGTGACAAGAGACACGTCATCGATTGACTACAAGAAGCAAGCAAAGAGAGCTCGAACAGCGACTGAATAATGACGGAATGGGTTCAAATGTGCCTTTTTAAAACATTATATGTGAACTTTAAATAATGTTTTTATTTTTTCTATCATTTTATGTTGAAATATCAATTAATTGAGTATGTAACCACAATGTTTATAATGCTAAAGTAGAAAGACTAGCTGTTCACCCCCAGAGAATTAAACAAGCATACATTATTTGTATTACTGTAATGTAAATTCATCATTTTAAAAAAAACCCAGAGCCAATTGGTGAATTTCATTATGATATTTGAAATCAGCATGTCAAAATCAATAAGAAATGGTATATTTAATTTCTGGTACAAATAATTTTTGAAAATTTGTTGACTAGTGTAATCAAAGGGGTCCATAGCCTTAATCGGACAATTAAAGGGGTCGCGTGCACAAACCCGGATCTAGATCATAATCATCATCATTTTCCTTTGCTGACCTTACGGAGCATGGGACCACCACTGTAGATGATACCCTTGCAGGAAACCTACCCAAAGCAGTCACGTTCTCTTGCCGTTGTTGTTTCTGTGGCAATTTGTTTTACATGTTGAGATTATCATTCCCATGCACAACCGCATATTAGTCGCCACGTACGACATGCATGAGGGTTCCGAGGCCCTATTTTTTCTTTGTATCTTCAGAAACCCGCCGGAACTACACGATGCAGCATATAGAGCAGCGGAGTATAATCCACATCTCGTGAGTTGCGAGCATGCTCTGTTCTGCCGGGGGGTAGGGAAGGAGATGGATATAAGGTGATTTATCTGTATGAAAAGTGCCACGAAACTAAACAATTCAAATTAACTCAACTGTTAATTTATATTTTCTCTTAACCTAAAAATCGTGTTCTACGTAGATTCTTAGAATATATGGTTGTAAACATCTTAGAATATTGAAATAATATTCCACGGTGTTGTCGTGGTATAAAACTAAGTTCGGATGCATGGTCAAGCCATGCCCTTATTGGGATCAAAGCAAAAAAAATCATTAAATTCATTATCATCTTATCTGAAAAAGAAGCCGTCTAAATGAGTTTAACGCTCGGCTCTCGTAGAAGTAATGAGAGAGAAGCTCAAACAAATACGTTTTTAGCGTTGAACCAGCGTTTCTTAAACTTACTACAGTCGTGTACCCCTACGCTTATCAGAGTTGTCTTAATGGTGTACAATTCTCGGACGAATATAATTTAGAGGTAGATATAATAATGCTTAGGTATTTAAAAAAAGACTTTTATAATTGAATGCTTGCGTACAATAGAAGGATTGAAATTATATGAGAAGATCACTAATGTAGAACTGATGACACAAACCAGACACGTGCTAGTGGAACAAGAGATAAAGGAGATGTAGGCGATGGATAGAACACACATTAAGGAAACCCGTTGATAGTATTACAGCGCAGTCCTTGTTATGGAATCCCCAGGATAAGAGAGATAGAGGGAGACCAAAGAACACATGGAGAAGAGTGTCACAGATATAAATAGTGCAGCAGTGATCATCCACTTTTGCCCCTCCCCATCTAGTTTATTTTTTGCTACAGGAACGCCGGATTCACTAGTAGAATTGACACGTGAGCCGTTTGGCAATTAAGCACGGTGGAACACAGAGAGAGCGCGGAGCATGGCGTAATAGATTCTTTGATCAGGGGCGATGTTAAGTCTGAGACGAACCTTGGATTGTAAAACTTTCAGGGGAATTAATTGCGTAGCTGATATTCGGCAAGGCGGAGATGATGAAAGTCAAGCCAGAGAGGTTGTCGGCGGCAGAGGTGGTAAAATTACCGTTGATTCAAGAATCGAACGGCAAATGGGCTCGGGTCTGGCAGTAGGTGTGACTTTCGCATTAAAGAGCAATAGAACGGAATTTACGGATATATACCTTGTCTCTCCGATAGCCATGATCAGTTGTTCAGAAATCTATCTGAAATTCACTAGCTCGATATCTTAGATTTCTTGTACAGAGTGAAAATTATTAGATTTTCGTGGAGTGTTTCATTTTTCTGATTGCGGTAATTTATATACTAGCCTTTAAGTGATTTAGTGTGTTTAAAGTTTTCATTATATTTCACTGAGATTTTCTGTGCTAATTAAATAACTCATAGCTAAATCTTTTTCAGCCGTAAAGTGAATTTAATTACTCGCTATTTCCCAGTAAGAGATGTTTTAAATTGACTAGTACATACATTAAATAACTGTCTACTGACGGTATATATTATTTACTTCTATGCATTTTATGTAATTTTTTAAATGACTAGTGTTCATATCACGCGTTAAAAACGATAGGATAAGCTAGACACGTGTGTTTTAAATGTAATTTATAACGGAGTGGTGAAGAGGTCTGATCCTATTTTAACACGTGTTAGATATGATATTATTAATTTGGTTAAATGTTTATATTTTCTTTCCTAAAATCTTGGCTGATCAACCTGAGTACTAGCGGCTTTTTTATGGCCATATGAACTTATTGTCACGTGACCGATAATTTATTTTACCATTTCGTTCCATATGTTATTAACTTTTTTAATGTTCTGTTTTCCTAGACATTTTGTATTCTTATTTTCTTTCATTTTCAGCTTCTCAAACCCCACCCGAGGTGTTTACGTTCTGGCTTTCAGTAGAAATCCCCCCACTGGTCAGAAACGGTCAGCGCAGCGGTAATATTACATACACGCACCTGGTCCGTCCAGGGAAATTTCTCTGGTCGCTTTAAACCGTTTGATCACGAGCGGCTGGTACCCTTTGAGGCTGGGTAACGAGTTTGATCTGTTTCAGGGGGAGATAAAACCCGCTGTTAGTCCTGTGTGGGTTTTTGCCCCTTAGAACGCATTAGTGACCATAATATTATGTCTATCGGAGGGAATTTTCTTGCGGTTGTTGACTTCTGATGTCTCTAGAATAACCTTTGTCTTACTCTCTTGATTACGCATTACGCCGATACATCTGTAGAAATATGCAGGCCAGGTGTCCGGGGGGAGCGTCCTTTGTAATCTATAAGAGTAGACGGGTTTAATAAGCCAACACACTCGTGAAGATATTCCTGGCCCGAGATGGACCATCATGAGATAAGGCAAACTTTAACACAGAACTAAAATGTTAAGGCCTTTCTCTAGTCATTTTTCGGGGTGAGTTGACATATCTTATAATTATAATATGATATATTCATGTTAGCTTTTATATCTGATAGGAAGGTGACTTCATCTAGTAATTTAATTCAGTGATAGTGTTGTGCCGTATTCAGCCTTAATTAAGTGGTGTTTAAGCTGTTTTTGGTTTATAATGGGTTAAATGATAGACTTACAAAAACAAACACTCACTAGGCGTAGAATAAGTCCACAGATGCTTATCATGGGTTGAGAATAAGCATTAACTGTCATTTCTGTAAGATAACGTCAGAGGTGGATTATTCACTTAAACACTGAATTATAGGAGATAGTCGCTTATTCCTTGTTGATAGATATTTTTAGTGGCTGGGGAGAATCATTTTATGCTTACTTGTGTAGCTAGACTCTAGCCATAACTTTCACAGGAGCAGCCACCAGCCATAGAAAACATTCTACCTTATGACTCAGTCACAACTGTATTATAGCGAGAACATTGCATTGTCTATGTACTCATTTGTGGAATGTTAATTTTTCCCCAAAGGGACATATGACTTATTTTGTAATGTCAAATGCTGTAATCTGTTTATGTAAATGCACTTAACGTCGTAAGATGAATAACATAACCATTCAGCTGTATGTTTATTTTGGAGAAGAGGAGTAGATTTTGCTGTCAGAACATGTTACTGACAGGTACATGGATGTACAAAAGATATTAAGCCTATGCAGGCGCTTGCGGAGTATTGATAGTGTGGGAGGAGCGGAGTATAACTATTTTTTATGACATTTAGCGTGATTTTGTTGTTGCTTGAGGTAAAGGGTGTCTCTTTTTGCTCTCAGTTTCAGGGGATACCGAATTGCTAGTCTAGTTTCCAGTCAGACGAAGAATGTCACCGTCTCTTCGTTCTAGAGGGATTCTGAGGATATCTAGCCCCACGAGTGTCACAGCCATACCTGAAACAACAACCCTTTGTCAACGCCATTTCCCTCTCACGGGAGTTCAGCTCACGCATTGTGAAATGAGCCAACGCAACAATCTGAAAACGTCTATTGCAGTAGTAGTTCCCTACTCGCCTATTGGATTACCAGTCAGGGCATTGCGGCTTCCAAAATCTCAAAACAGCCCAGCATGTCTATAGCAGAATTCAATTCCCCAGTCTCTGTATGCCTAAACGGGGCACTCAGCCAAGCCACAGTCAACCAGCCAAAACCGGATTTAAAGCCAATTCTAGCGCCGGATAAGCACGCCTTGGGATCAGTTGTCCTCAAGTGACTTCGTCCCATGGCTTATTTCTGGATTATGTGGAACCTCGCACTTAGGAGCGGCCAGCCAAAGATAGACAGAGTTCCAGCTCCACTCACGCGATAAGGGGAGTCACCAACGATAGCGCCTATACAGTGATTTTATTCAGGTTAATTCCATCACCGATGGAGGATAAATACGAAAAAACCACTTACTGGAGCTAATCCATTGGTCCCCGAAAGCGGACAGGCTGTCGCTAAGTTCATTCAGTTGGTCAGCAGGAGATAAACAGCGTCCCCCAGCCCACCTCGCGCCAGTAGGGGAGAGTCGCCAACGTTTAGTACCAACAAGGACAGTTTTGTAGGCTTAGTCCCTCACGAAGGATCTACATATAAGACACTGTCTGGACTATTTCATCTGGTCCCCGAAAGCGGAAGGACTGACACGCAGTTTATTCATTTTGGTAAACAGGAGGTAAATAGAGTCTTCCAGCCCAACTCACACCAGTAGGGGGGAGTCACCAACGATAGCGCCTATACAGTGATTTTATTCAGGTTAATTCAATCACCGATGGAGGATATATTTACGAAAAAACCACTTACTGGAGCTATTTCATCTGGTCCCCGAAAACGGAAAGAATGCCACTCGATTATTTATCTCTCTGTGTTCTACAGGTTCATGTCGGTGGTCTGTGTGTGTGTTTGTTGGTGTATTTTGCGTATTTGATGACTATTGATGATTTTGATGACTATTGATGATTTTGATGACTATTGATGATTATTGAGATTGCTGATGATTTTTTGATGTCATTTATGATGTTATGATGAGATGCATTATTTCATGCTTGTCTTCTTTAATAAAGTTTACACATTTTATTAATGCGCTGTTCCCGACCCTTTTACACAGCTCTTTTTATGTATGATAATGCGCTGTTGAGGCCGACCCTTTTCATCCTATTTACAATTAAACATTGTTTAGCTCTTTACTATAATCTCTATGTATGATAAGAGAAAAGAGTGCATCCAGAGCATTTAATATTGATGAGCTTCTTGCTTTGACAGTGGTCCAATAAGTCATTTGTCATGAGGAAACCTTGAATAAAACCATTAAAGAGATCATTTAACTGGACCAGAACTATTACCAGATTTACTTATATCAATCTCATCAGCCAGCTGTGGCGAAATATATTGTCAGCAACATTTGTGTAACTTAACCTAGCGTCTCAGCCACCTGAGGCTAAACAACATAGGAAATATATATATATGTTCTATTCATCCTACGTCGGCGATCACCACGCATGAACCTTACTCCAACCAACTGAAGGCATAGATAACTTATTGTATCCAGGACAAATTAAATCACCGACTCTAGCGACTCACGTGAAATTTGCAGTCAGCAACTACGGCGAGTCTGGGGCTGGATTTGGCAAAACTTAAATTTGACACTAAATAGTCTTATTACTTATTAGTGTATTTCCTTGGAATGCCTGCGACAACTACTGGGGTAAGCAAAAATCTGAAAGTGGTCACTGAATGGGTGTGAATTGAATGAACGGAGAAAGAAACTTGTGTCTTTTGTTAACATCATATACTTATGTGGTTTTTTTCTTTCTTTTTTTATCTCACATTAGGAACCTATTCTTTTCCCATACTGACTATTTCATAACTTATTGTTAATTTTTGATCTTTTGGGTTAATCAACCTCTGTTGCGATCGTCTTTTCTTTTCCTTTACCAGAAGGGGAGAACCTATTTGATTAATTTCTTCTTTTGCAATTTTGTCTGTAAACCATGATCTAGTGATGTATATGCTTATTGTTGTGATCTTCTATTGATAATAAACTTTATTAAACCTTTAGTTATCGTGTCGGTCAACCCCTATCCATTTTTTTTTTTTTTTTTTTCTATAACCAGCGGCACTCGAGCTTTTCCAGCTCTTTCGGCCCAATGACATGTCATTGCGAGGCTGGGGGGTCAGTGGACTTTTCTTCCAACCCGGTCAGGAGCTTCGCTCCTTCCCATCCACACGGGATTTATGTGCAGGAGCCGTTCAGATTATTCAGTCAAATTTCCGGTCGTAAACATTTCTTCAAACGCCGACGGCCGGGTTTGAACCATGAACACCTGGTCGCCAGTACAACGTTGTAGCCATTACACCAGCGCGGCTCCCACCCCTATCCATTATATGTTATTCATAGTTTGTTTTTCACGTTCGTGCGTATTTGTCACAGAATTGTGTGCATTTGAGTGCAGTGTAACTTGCATTTTCATACAAGGAGAGAAAGTGCGTCTGATTTAAATTTAGTCGTCCAGATAGGCTGGATTAGATAAATTATTCTATCCAGAGACTTTCCTTTCTCTTACACGATCATCTCGTGATAAAACTATTTCTTACCCCTTACTTTCACATTGTCATCACTATCACCTCTGCTCAGACAGGACTATAAACATCTATTACCTATCTGATAAAATCTGCGACAAAGAGAATTGGAGACAGACGTGAAAGGATTGAGGAAAACGCGGAAAGACCTTAAGCTGATGGCACAGGACGTGAAGACTTGGCATACGTTTGTTGAAGGCATATGCTCTGTGGAGAGCTAAAGGGCGATGATTAGTCGACTAAAAGGGCAAGCGTGTTGCCCGTAACGCAAGAACGCGACAGCATACACGTAAATAAACACGTGTGTATTTCTACAGCGCACCATTTTCGTATACAGTAGGGTCCCGCTCATGGGGCGGGTTAGGTTCTAGACCCCTGCCGAAAAGCGGAAATCGCCGATAAGCGAAAGATAGCCTTTCTTAAACTTGCAAAAAAATATAAAATCCTAATAAAATGTTTACATTATCAAGATTTGTTTTATACAAGTAAAACAAACAAACAACCGAACAGAGCATAACAAACACGTATGATAAAGTAATGTAAAATATTCTGCCGCATACCCCTTGATCCCTTTTCCAAACTTTGGGAAACGCTGCTTTAAACTATAGAAATGTGTCATGGAAATATATCACAAAAATGGACGGGCCCGGAATCAAAGCTAATACATTTTCTTCTTACACGATGAGCCCTGTTAAATGTTTTTAAACCTTCGCGCGGCAGTCAGGCCATTCTGTAGGGCAGCGTTTCTAAAACTTTTTGGTCTCAGGACCCCTTTGAACTCTTAAAAATTATTGAGGACCCCAAAGAGCTTTTGTGTATGTGGGTTGTACTGTGAGAGAATGAGAGGGGGGAAGGCAAATAACATCTTAGATTATTATGAAAATAGTTTTAACCTCGGGACGCCCTGAAAGAGTATCGGGGACCCATGGGGGCCTCAAACCACACTTTGAGAACCGCTGCTGTAAGGTTTATGTCACGAGAATGCACATTTAAACTATTCAAATAAACTGACCGGCCAGTCCTTTTAAATTCAGCAACTTTGTTAGGCACGCCCCCGTGTTACTGGGGCCCGAAATTGGAGCAAAGAATAGTAACATTGCAGCCTACAATGCATTTCGTAAAAGGCGATTAAGAGGGTTGGCCATGGGGGCTGGTTACCCCCATCCTGGAGAAAATTCTTAAAACTAAAGACTTCAACAAACTTCACAATTGTTAGGTAACCAAGAAGTTTCAGAATAGTCGTAAATGGGTTTTCCCATCGAATAAAAGAATGTGTAAGGTATGACAACACCCGTGTGTTACCGAGGCCCGAAATGGGAGCAAAGAATAGTAACACTGTTCCCTGCCATGCATGTCGTAGAAAGCGACTAAGGAGGGTTGGGCATCGGGCCGGTTACACCATTATAAAAATTTAAACCACAAAAAACTTCAACAAACATGGACAAGTCAATTAAAGAAAATAAAACACAGCCATCCAAGACAGGGGAAGGTCCTCTCGCAGGGAGGCGTATGATGCAACACAGAGAAAGCCGAAAGGAGTCTGTGTTACTGACTAACCTTCTTTCTTCTAGGAGAACTTCCAGATTTGGCACCTGGAATGTTCGGACATTAAACGAACAAGGGAAAGTGGCACAAGTAGCAGCAGAGATGAGGGAATATAAAATCGAGGTTCTGGGAATGTGTGAAACAAAGTGGAAGGGGGTAGACAGGAAGAAACTCATCACAGGTGAATTGATGCTGTCCTCAGGACATGAAGACGAAAGTGCACACCACAGTGAAGGGGTAGCTCTTATGTTATCTAAAGAAGCACAGAAAGCGCTCATTGAATGGGAAGCCGTTGGATCCAGAATAATAACAGCTACTTTTAAAACAGCTAAACAAAAAATAAATGTAAATGTCATCCAATGTTATGCACATACTAATGACAAAGAAGAGTCTGTGAAAGAAGCATTTTATACTAGACTACAGGAAATTATGGAAAAAGTAAAAAGAAGAGACATCACAATTTTGATGGGTGACATGAATGCAAAGATAGGTACAGTCAACACTGGCTTTGAAGAAGTCATGGGAAAACAGGGGCTAGGAATAATGAATGAAAATGGGGAACTATTCTCAAACTTCTGTGCTTAAAATCAACTGGCTATAGGAGGAAGCATGCTTCCACATAAGAGAATACACATGGCAACATGGATATCACCAGACATAGAACAGAAAATCAGATTGATCATATATGCATAAACAAGAAGTTTAGATCATCATTGCAGGATGTAAAGGTATATAGAGGAGCAGATGTGGCATCAGATCACCACCTTCTGATAGCCAAAGTAAAAATGAAACTCAAGAGATATGCAACAATGCAAAATTATAGACAACAATTTAATGTAGGACATCTAAGAAATCAAGAAACAAGAGACAAATTTGCAGTCACAATATCCAATAAATTCCAAGTGCTCCAACAGCTGGAAGATGTAGAGAATACAGAAGACTATTGGCAGCAGGTCAAAACGGTATGGAATGAGACATGTGAAGAAATACTGGGGAAAACGGAACGATAACAAAAAGCATGGATAACAACAGAAACCATCAATAAGATAAAAGACAGAAAAAACAAGAAAGCAGATTTAAACACAAGCAAAACCAGAAGTTCCAAAGCCAAGGCTCAAGAAGTGTACACAGAAGCAAACAAAGAAGTAAGAAGAAGTATCAAAAGAGACAAGAGGATGTATATTGAGAAGTTGGCAAGAGAGGCAGAAGATGCTGCAGCCAAAGGAAATATGAGGGACCTGTACAAGAACACAAAGAAGCTAACAGGGAAATATAAGCAAGCAAATGGCCTCATAAAAGATAAGAATGGAAAATTGCTTAGTAATATACAAGAACAAATGAAGAGATGGACAGAACATTTCAAAAGACCAGCTCTAACTAATCCCCCAGACATCCAGCCAGCAGAAGAGGAGCTACTAATCAGCTGTGAACGACCAAGTAGAGAAGAAATAAAGAAAGCCATAAAGCTTCTGAAAGATGGAAAAGAAGCTGGTCCAGATGGAATTCCAGCAGAGGCCATCAAAACAGATGTTGATTCCTCTACAGGGATATTATACAAACTACTTGGCAAAGTTTGGGAGAGAGAGTAAATACCAGCAGAATGGAAGGAAGGTTATCTGATCAAGTTGCCTAAGAAGGGAAATTTACAAGAGTGCTCAAATTAAAGAGGAATAATGTTATTATCAGTGCCAGGAAAAGTATTAAACAGAATCATCCTTGAGAGATTAAAAGAGTCCATAGACAAGCAACTGAGAGATGAACAAGCAGGTTTTCGACAAAACAGATCATGTACAGACCAGATAGCCACTTTGAGAATAATAGTTGAACAAAGTCTGGAATGGATTCCACCGCTATGCATCGGGTTCGTGGACTATGAAAAGGCATATGACAGTGTAGACAGAGAATCACTTTGGAAATTGATGAGGCATTATGGAGTCCCCATGAAGATCATTAACTTAATAAGGAAGACCTATGAAGACATGACATGCAGAGTTCTTCATGAAGGACAGCTTACAGAACCGTTTAGGATTAGAACGGGAGTGAGACAGAGATGCCTCTTGTCTCCATTTCTTTTCTTACTAGCAATAGATTGGGTTATGAAAACATCGACATCCCACAACAGAAATGGAATCCAGTGGAATCTGACTAAACAGCTTGATGATCTGGATTTTGCAGATGACTTGGATCTTCTGTCCCATAACCATAATCAAATGCAAGAGAAAATGAAAATTCTCGATGAGAGGTCACAACAAGTGGGCCTGAAAATACACAGGAAAAGACAAAGTTTATGAGAATAAATGCAAGAAATGATAACAAGGTTGAACTGGAAGAAACACCACTAAATGATGTAGAATCGTTCACATATCTTGGCAGTAATATAGACATAGTTGGAGGGACAGACAATGATATCAAAATAAGAATACAAAAAGCAAGAGGAGCTTTCATTGCATTGGGAAACATATGGAGAACAAGAGAAATAAAGTCCAACACGAAAATAAGAATCTTCAACTCAAATGTCAAGTCAGTCCTATCGTATGGCTCTGAGACATGGAGAGCAACAAAAACAACAACCAAAAAGCTTCAGACTTTTATAAACGGGTGCTTGTGTAGAATAGAAGGACTGAAATGGAATGACAAAGTCACAAATGAGGAATTGATTACAAGAACCAGACAAGTGCCAGTGGAACAAGAGTTAAGAAAGACGCAGGCGATGGATAGGACACACATTGAGGAGACCTATTGATAGCATTACAAGGCAGTCCTTGTTCTGGAATCCTCAGGGAAAGGGAGGCAAAGGTAGAGCAAAAAACACATGGAGAAGAGAACTGGATACAGAGGTGAAAATGATGAGGGAAAACATGGAAAGAACTTGAGAGCGGATGGCACAGGACAGAAAGACTTGGCATATGTTTGTTGAAGGCCTTTGCTCCTCGGGGAGCTTGTGGTGGGTTTTGATGTTAAGAAGAATGGTGTGCATATAGTTGTACTTGAGTGAGATCAACTGTGAAGGTCTCTGAGGTAAACAATGGACAACTGTGTTACAGAGTACCTTTCTTGTTACCACCCTACGATCTCACTCTAAGTTATATTCTTTATTGACTAGCGTGACTGAAAGCTACATAAAGTGTCTAGGGTATTGTAAGAGTGTTGTTAAAGAATCTCAATACAAAAACAAATACTAACATATACTAATTACTATGATAAACTCAACTAACTAGAGCTGTTAAATTTTATATTTAAAAATTCTTTTGTTAAACTTTATTGGTCCTGAGCCTAAAGTTGTTTTGGTCAGGACTACAGTTCAATGAGAATCAATTTAGATGGATAGATATATTTACAAATATATATAAAGATATTTACATACAACAGACAATTTGTCCATAGTACATTGTTACAAATTTTCAAGTTGATATTAATTACTCTATTTAACTACTGGTACTGGGAGGCAGGTTGGGGATTATCATCATCCCAATGTTCTTTTGTTTCACCAGGATTGTTTATGTTAGTCTTTTGGAGGAACGTTTTTGTCTATACAGGAGATTTTTCTTTAGTCGTGATAAGTTGTCCCAGGCCAGATATTGCACTTATCTGGATCCTGGAATCACAGCAGTTGTAGTTGGTTTGGCCAAACACTTCAGTCTCCTCTGGTCTTGAACTTCTCTAATACCAGCAGGTACCAGAGACTCTTAGAATCGTGCTGAATTTCTCTATCATCGAGTACCAGCACCAGACAAGTGCCAGCAGGAACCCCTGTCGATGCAAGTTATGGTTCTGTCTTAATATCAAACTAATTCCTCCTAATTTACATGTAAACATACATTCCATACAAAAGAACATGGTCAGCTCTCTCTGACAATCCTGCTTCTCCACTTTAGTTTGATGGAACAAATGGTACCAGTTTTCTTTTTCTCTTCCCTAATGGATGCTACGCCTCTGTCATTTCTGCAGTAATCTTTTCCATGCAATAAGATAGGTGTAATGTTCCTGTATGACCATCATATATATATAGTCCTGTAGTTTTAAACTTCTTAGATAGTCCCTTATATAATGGATCAACATCTAGGCTATGCCTAAGTCTGCCATCTTCTTCTCTTCTTCTTCTTCCATCCTTAGCCATCAACCGGCAAAGCAGTATGTGGCCAGTACGCCTAGTGGCGTCTTAGGGCAACAACAAATTGATCAATCTATCGCTGTTTCCACCACGCCTAGTGGCGTCTTTGTGGAACAAAAACAGACCAAACAATCTATCATTGTTTCCGTAATCAGATTGGTTGGCAAGCAGGTGATCAGCCCACTTTTAAGTCTGCCATGGAACCATTTAATTACAATCTTTTACATGGCCTTTTCTTTTTTTCACACAACCTTTTTTTAAGTAAAAAGTCAATAAAATCAATCTTACCACATATCAAGGAAATATAAACAAGTAACGATGAATTAGGCAATAGAATATGGCACACTTTCATCACTGCCTCTGTTCAGACTGCTTTCTGTTGTTATTTAGTTTAAAACAAAGCACAGGTCTGCTCATCGCTGCTTGTTCCTCAGAATATTTTGAAAAAATGGCAGCGAGCAGCCTACTATTTCGTTAAAGTAAAAGGCTTTGGCCAATGAGACCAAGCATCTCTTTTCTTGAATGAAACTTTATTTTTTTTTTTAAATATCT
Source organism: Oreohelix idahoensis (assembly GCA_024509875.1). Lineage (NCBI taxonomy): Eukaryota > Metazoa > Mollusca > Gastropoda > Stylommatophora > Oreohelicidae > Oreohelix > Oreohelix idahoensis. The sequence goes on from JAMPIV010012258.1 coordinate 263,422, forward strand.
CAAACCTCTATGTGTTACTATTACCAACTAGATTTGTATATTTAGGTTAGCCAATAATATTTCGGCTTCCTTCAAATTTCATCCAATCCCCTTCATCGTACTATCTTAGCCTTTCTTTCACCTAATTTTTTCCCCCCAAAGAATATGCTATCCAATCTAAGCAGACATGACTTGACCTGACAGTATCTCCGATTCTCTATGTATTATTACCAATAGTTGATTATTTAATGGACTATTTAGATAACTAACAACATATTCTTGGTTAACAAGTCTTCGGGTACACGAATATATGATTTTTATGGGGCTAAGTGGCTTGGTTCAAAATTCTCTTTTTTTCTATGTTAGTTGTTTATTTTTAAACTACCTCCTGTTCAATTCTTTTTCCATGTACTTTCAAGCTAAATACGAGAGTCTCTCGTAATACACGAGAATTACGTCATTCGCAACAAGAGCTAAGCGTGTTTTCATGACCGTAGTGTCCACATTTTCTAACGTTTACATCGAAATTTGAAAACCGCCTAAGGGCAAGGCTAGCAAGTTGGTTTTATTTTTAGAAACAATGTGAGACGTGATTTGCGTTGGGTTATCTATCCGTCCCCCTCCCTTCCACAATGTATTCTAGGCACATACTTCATTGAACTTGGAAAAGTGGTACGTTTGTCTCAAGGACGAATTTGAAAAATTGGGTACCCTTTTTGGTTCGGCCAAAGCGTTATCAAATAATACGCTGAAGGCGTAGGCGACGACTACAATTCTCGCCGAAAATTTGTAGTACTATCCTATCTTTGACTTTATGCACTATACTGTTATATTCTAATTTAGATATTGTATTTAGAAGTTCACCACAGAGCTAAAGGGTATTGATCGATTGAATACATAATTTGTTTTTAAAAAAACAAAAAAAAACAAGTGCTCGTTACAGCCCCTACACTTTGTTAAAGGTAATGGGACCCCTACACTTTGTTAAAGGTAATGGGACCCCTACACTTTGTTAAAGGTAATGGGACCCCTACACTTTGTTAAAGGTAATGGGACCCCTACACTTTGTTAAAGGTAATGGGGCCCCTACACTTTGTTAAAGGTAATGGGGCCCCTACATTTTGTTAAAGGTAATGGGGCCCTACACTTTGTTAAAGGTAATGGGGCCCCTACACTTTGTTAAAGGTAGTGGGGCCCCTACACTTTGTTAAAGGTCATGGGGCCCCCACACTCTGTTAAAGGTAGTGGGGCCTCTACAAAGAAAATGTAATTTAAAAAACAAAGGAACAAAAGCAAGGGTGGAAGTAACTAATAAACTACGAGTAACTGTTGTACAGATACTATTACCCTGCACGCACGAGCGTACTATCGTGCACGTGTCGTTGCTGTTTAGCTCTGTGCGTCATGACTCCGTTGTTGTTATCTCGGCGGCCCCTGTAAACCTGGGGCCCTAGGCCTGTGTCTAGTGGGCCTAATGAATAATCCAGCGCTGGGTAAAGAAAGGCCGAAAGACACACGAAGAAGAGAACTGAAGGCAGGAATGAAGGGAATAAGGAAGACATTAAAATACCTTGAATGAGTTGAAATGAACAACAGCGGGCCCGTGTGTTCGATGGGGCCTTTTAACAGAATTTAGAGACGCAGTAATAAGGAGCGGGGGTTAGGGTTAGGAATCCTAAACCTAACCCTCACCTTAATCCTAACCTTAACGACGTTGGCGACTTACAACGATGACATAGAAGAACACGTCCCACTATTCTTCATTTCAACCCCTTGAATGGAAGGAACAAATCTGAACGGTTAGCTTGAATTTATGAATGGTTGTGTTCCTCTGGCAGCTGAAGGATAATGAATGAATGAATTAATTAATGTGATAGTCATTCAATGTGTTATGTTACTGTTGTAACCAGCTTGAGCGATAATTAATGCAAAGCGGTTTTTTATTTCTTTTAAAAAATATTAAGATTTCTTCCTTCGCGCGCCTGCATCAAAGTACCTGTTCCTGCAGCGGTACGTTTTTTAGCAGTCTCACATTAGTTGTCTCTAACGACATACTTGAGGGAGCAATGTTCTTTCTGTAGTGAAATTGACAGAGATACAACGGTAAAATACTCAAAAGATAACATTTAAGGATAAAAACATAATGCGTAGGCTGCTGATGTACATGATCGCCTAGACCGCGGGTCATCACCCTCCATAAAATTGACTTGCTAGACAGGAGGGGAACGGCGGATCAAAAGAAAAAAAATATGACTGGAAAGGCTAAGGAGACGCAATGGGGGGGGGGGGGATGGAGGAAAGTAAAAATTCACGTCCCCCAAATTGACACGAGGTACGGAATTGGACGTTTTGCGATACCAAGCCTTGATTTGAATTGAGCGGCAGAACGCGGATGGTAGGAAAATTACAAAAATTTAAAAAGTAATTTTTCTTAATATTAATGTTAGGAATATAAAAATTAGCTGGCCGGATGGCCTATTCTGAGCAATGAAATAATATGATCTTAATTTTACAAACGGATAGATAATATTGAAGATAATGACAAAAGACAGTGTAGTTTACATCATCGACAGACTGCCTTGAATAAAAAGTGTCGTTATTTGCACACAAAACACGACTTTGGGGACGCAGGTGTTCAAAGTTACTTATTATGGAGGAGAGGGTTTTTGAGCGGTAGCTGTGTCTAAATATAACTTTTTACGACAAAATTTTAAGGGGAGAGAAAGGTTGCTTCAAAAATCAAGCACATTTTTTTTAGAAACACAAGTAGAGACGGACAGACTAACAGATAACCATCCATACTTGACTGAAGCATGACTGAAATGACTTTAGTGTAGAAATTTGAAATTTAAAGTACAACTAGGCAGTGATTGGCCACAGACAATCATATCATTAGCGCTCAGACGCGAAAGTGGGGTCATTCTTCAATAATTGTTCAGTGTTAGACACAGATTTTAAAGTGTGGTGTTTTCCCATATGAAAGACAGTGAATAAATTTAGGGACGCCATACTATAGCCAGCAGCTCAGCTGAGTTTTGCTAGCACTTCTGTGTTAATTATTCATAATCTGGTAAGATTGAAATTATTTCTTTATATATTTTGAATATTGTTTCATGTTCGAGTGATTTGATACTGCCATATCATAATCTAGCCTTACAAACAAGTAGGGATTTTGCTCTAGACCCCCCGCCCAAGTCAGGGTCTAGGGACCAACAAGGTACATAAACTACAGCAAGGATTATGCAAGATAGATCAAGCGTTGAAACAGGTTACCTATCTTCTTTTAGGGCCGACAACTAATAAATATTTTTCAGAATCTATGGTCTGGGAGGATCTGTCTGATGTAGGCCCACCATGGTAACTGTGCTGTTTGGTCAGAGAGATCTGACCTGTCTGTATGATGTGGTTGTTGTGTCAGTGTTGTGTCCAGACGTGGGTAGAGAATAGATTTTGACACATGGCCCATACTTTGATTGCAGAGCTGTGAGTTTCTATCGACAACAAAGCAGAGTCTATTCGGTGGGTGACTGTACTCGAGTGTATCTGTGCAGTTCTTGTGACAGAGACCACCATTATTGCCCGCCAGTACGGAGAGGTGGGACCGCAAGTTTTCAGCACCAGAGCTACAAAAAGATGAGTGAGCCTCTGGTCTGCTGGACATTCACCAACTATTGGTAGTGACTAATATCCCCGTAAAAATTCCCACCATTTTCTGGACATTGTGTAGTCAATATAGACAGGTGTGATGAGGCCACCCCAACAGCACAAACAGTAAATATCCTCCCAAAGAGATGACTACTCGAACTTTTTTTAATAAAACTAACTAGTCTAGTACTTAAATAGGTACGCTCTTGCATTTATTATGTAACATTCCATGCATTTTTTTTTCATAAATTTTCAATCCTTCTTTTAAAACAAGTTCTGGTCACATAAAACTTGATCCAGAACCAATAAATGTAATATAATTATATCAAAAACTTTATACACGTGAGTTAGTTCAGTGTATTTTAACACTTGTTAATCTTATTAGTCTTCTTAAATGTCTGTGGGTGTATTTATAACTAACACACCACATTACACATCATTACCCTAGACACTTTACGTAGCCACATTCATTAAGAAAAAAAAAATTAAGTGTGAGGTCGTAGTGGTAGCAAGAAAGGCCTTCTGATAATTCTCAACTACATTTTATCTCAGGAGCCTTCACAGCTGGCCTCATACAATTTACATGTAGTACCATCATCATCATACAATACCATCAATACCACTACATAAATTGGGGTCTTGTCCAGGGATAATTAGCCCAACAGTAAAATTAGGATCTCCTGGTGGGAGAAATAAAAGTAGGGAAATAAATTGTAAAATTTCCTTTAAAATTAAAAGTGTCCCTGCAGATAAAAGTTGGTGAATCTTCACAGCCAGTAATAATTAATTAGTTAACTGGTTAGTTAGAATTAGTTAGACTATAGTCATATAGTAATTAGAAGTACTTAGTGTATTTACTGGTTAGAGATTTATCTTGTATATTATTATATTGTCCAAAAAGTATGGCAGAGCTAGCAAAGTTTAGATCAGCTGCTGTGCTCACTGCGAAGGAGATGGGGATGGATGGTCAAATTTTAATTCAATACGTAACGACTGAATGTGATAAATATATTGAAAGGGAAGATAGAAAGGTAGCTGAAGAGAAGAGGTTACAAATTGAGGCTGATAGAGAAATTAAGAGGCTGCAGATTGAGGCAGAAGAAAAAAGGCTGACTGCCGAAAGGGAGGCAGAAGAAAAACGACAGCAAAGGGAGGCAGAAGAAAAACGACAGCAAAGGGAGGCAGAAGAAAAACGACAGCAAAGGGAGGCAGAAGAAAAAAGGTTGACTGCCGAAAGGGAGGCAGAAGATAGAAGGTTGCAGAGGGAGCACGAATTACGACTAAGGGAGCTGGAATTACAAGGCCCGGCCCCTGAAAATGGTGCCAGCCCTTTTGCCTCAGATGCTACGCCCAGTATGGGAGCCTCAAACTCAGCTATGGGGTTTCATTTAGACCATTTTGTTGAAAAAGACGATGACATAGAGGGGTACCTAGGACGTTTTGAGTTATTAGCTACTACATATGGGTTAGAGAGAGAGAGGTGGAGCTTAAAGCTATCACAGGGATTGAGGGGTACTTCTTACGAAGTATTTGCCAAAATGAACAGGGAAGACCAAGACAATTATGACATGTTAAAGCAGGCTTTGTTATTAAGGTACGAAAAGAATGGTGAATTTTATCGTAAGAAATTCAGAAATGCCAAACTGTTGTCTGGGGAGACATACCACCAATTTTCTGCCAGAATAGAAACCTATTTGGAGAAATGGACGGCTCTGGGGAAGACCCAAGATCTTAAAGAAATGATCATGATTGAGCAATTGAGAGAGTCCATGGCTCCAGACATGAGAAAATTTCTCATGGAACAGGGTGCAGAGAAGTTGGGGGAAATTTTAAATGTTGCTGAGAGGTATCAGGCAGCTCAGGCAGAGGTAAGTGGTGCTAAGAAGAAGCACATAGACAATTTTAAAGCTCCACAGCAATTTAATAAATTTGATAATAGAGAGCAGGGAAATAAGGGTAGGACAAACTTTGAGCGGCAAAGAAATGACTATCGCGACAGAAACTCACAGTTCAATGACCAAAAGTTCAATGAAAGAAAACCGTTGAACCAAGGAAAAAGATGGTGCAAATGGTGCAAGAAGGATAACCATAACACCGAATTTTGTAGAAGGAAACCTTCAAACATTGCTGCAATGAAGTCGGGGACGCAAAGAGTAAAGGTTAATCCTAAGGGACAACAGGAACCTTATCACCCCCCAGTTTGTGAGGATGTTATTTGTAATGGGGTCACCATAAGGTGCCTTTATGATACAGGTTTGGATTATGATTCAGTTGTGAAGTCTAGCCTAGTGGACCCAAGTCAGTATACCACAGAAACAGTGGAAATACAAGGGGCGACTAAGGACATACCACTCATGACACTTCCCATCGCAAGGATAACGGTGAAAACTCGCTATGTGGAAGGAGAAATCAGAGCAGCAGTGATAGATGAACCAATCTACCCTCTGATATTGGGGTGTAGATACGTCTTCTTGGGGAATCCCGAGAAACCTGTGATCATGGCGACAGTGCAGACCAGGTCACAGAAGAAGGAGGAAGAAGGTGAACCTATAAACGCTCATCCAGAGGAGATGAGGAAGGCGCAGGCTGAGGATAGGACACTCCAGCCATGTTTTAAAAAATTACCCAAATGCCACACACCTCCGAGCAAGGGGGAATATTTCATGAAGAACAAACTCTTATACAGGAAGACAGGAACTAGATCCACTGGTCACGGACAGTTAGTTCTTCCCAAGAGATATAGGGCAAATTTGATAAGGAGCTTACATGTTGGAAAAGATGGTGACCATGAGAAAGTCGGTACCATCTGCCAAAAGATTGCTCTAAAATACTATTGGCCCGACGTAAATGTCGATGTTGAAAACTTTGTAGAAGCATGTGGCGTATTTCATGAGGGAACACCCACAAAGGGAAAATATGTGCAGGACCTAGAACCGCCACGGGGCAACTTTAGGCCTGAAAGGAAAACTAATTATACACGGGTAGACAAAGTGGAATGGGAGCCCCCTTTTCACACCCAGTCTTCACTTGAATGGATTAACATGGCCGCTATGCGAAGAGTACAAAGAAGAAATTTAACCCAGGATAGGATGACAATCCCTCGGTCAGACTTATATAAACTGGAGGAACAGACAAGAGAGCGAAGATCTCTCATAAACAATCTTAAGTGGGGAGACAAACCCCAGAGAAAAATTGGTAGTGGTCGATTTGTGAGTGATGATTCTAGGAAGAAAAGTCCTCATTATAGAGCTTCTAAGGGACGGGACCCGATGGGTTCCATGAAAAATAAGTATGGTAAATTAAAGATCCAGATGTAACTCTATTAAGGACCTGGACAGATGAGAAGGCGGAAGAGACTGTTACCTCATCGTATCAATACGTGAACGAACTGACCACTCGTTTGAAAGCTGGATGGAAACTGGCAAATGATAATTTGAAACAAGCCAGGAAGAAACATGCAGCATACTTTAATAGGAAGGCAAAGGACAGGGAACTGGCAGTCGGAGAGAAGGTGCTGCTTTTACTACCCGGAAGCCAGAATAAATTACAAATTGGTTGGCAAGGTCCATATACGGTTCTAGAGAAGGTGTCTAGAACAAACTATAAAATTGACAAAAAGGGGAAGGAAAAAGTTTATCATGTAAACCTGTTAAAGAAGTATCTGGACAGACCACTCCAGGAAAGCACCCCCTTATTGACCTTAGCTATTGCAACCCAGATGCAAAAGGAACCACTCACCTCACATGAATACCCATTACATCCTTGTGAAACAGCAGCACAGGTAAAAGTCAGTAAGCACCTGACTAAAAACCAGAGGGAGAGAGTTCAAAAGGTTCTGGAGGAACATACAGATGTATTAACAGATAAACCAGGCCATACAAATTTGCTACAGTATGACATGAAACTGGTAGACTCAAACCCAATCTGTATGAGAGCCTATTCTATTCCGTTCGCGAAGGAGAAGGCATTAAAGGAAGAAATAGATTATTTATTGAAGGAGGGGATTATTTCGCACAGTGAATCATCTTTTAGTTCTAGTGTCGTTTTGTTGAGGAAACCGTCTGGGGAACACAGACTGTGCATAGATTACAGGAAACTGAATGCTGTCACAGAAGGACAAGTGGATCCATTACCAGACACAAAACAGCTATTTGCCAGACTGAACAAGGCAAAATACTTTTCAAAGGTGGATCTTAGTAAAGGCTATTACCAGATCCCAGTGAAGCCTGAAGTGAGACCTTATTTGGCTTTTAGCACTTCGGATGGACATTATGAATTCAATATGCTACCATTCGGACTGAAAAATGCTCCGAGTGTGTTTTCAAGGATGATGCGAAAATTGTTGGACCCCCTGAATAACCCATGTATCACAAATTTCATGGATGATATTCTCGTCGCCACCGAGACCTTTGAAGAACACATTGAAGCTCTGGAGATGTTGTTTGATAGACTTCGGGAGGCGAACTTAACTGCTAGGCCAACAAAATGTTGTATTGGATGCAAAGAGTTGGAATTCTTGGGACACACTGTATATCAGGGTAATATGACCCCTGATCCTAAGAACTTGGAAAAAACTGCAGAGAGCACCTAGGCCGCAAACAAAAAAAGACGTGCGATCATTTGTGTCGTTATGCGGATTTTATCAGAAATACATCAAGAATTTTAACGCTATTTGTGCTCCTCTGACTGATCTGACTCGCAAGGGACTTCCAGATAAAATTATTTGGACTGCACAATGTGAACTAGCGTTCCAAGAGTTAAAGGAAAAACTCACTAGCAAGCCTATTCTCAAACTGCCTGATTTGACACAGGACTTTGTCTTAAGAACCGATGCAAGTAATGTGGGACTCGGAGGGGCTTTGTTGCAAAGATCATCTTCACCTGATGGGGAACTGAAACCAGTCGCTTATGCAAGCCGTAAATTGAATAAGGCGGAACAAGGATACTCCACAAGCGAAAAAAAGAATGTTTAGCATTAATCTGGGCAATAAAGAAGTTTCAAATCTATCTGTATGGTAGGACTTTTGTGGTGGAGACGGATCATCAGCCTCTCGTGTTCTTGTCTCAGGCTAAGCATGAAAACGCAAGATTGCTGAGGTGGTCTTTATTGCTTCAACCTTATCAGTTCAGTATCCAATATATCCCAGGCAAATTGAATGTCGGTGCAGATTTCCTCAGTCGGCACCCCTGTGATCAAAATTAGAGTAGTGGCAGACGTGAGGAGTAATTTTACCTATGTGTATCGCTGGTTTTGGAACTTGCCATAGGCATGTTTTCAAGTGGGGAGATGTGTAGTGAAATTGACAGAGATACAACGGTAAAATACTCAAAAGATAACATTTAAGGATAAAAAACATAATGCGTAGGCTGCTGATGTACATGATCGCCTAGACCGCGGGTCATCACCCTCCATAAAATTGACTTGCTAGACAGGAGGGGAACGGCGGATCAAAAGAAAAAAAATATGACTGGAAAGGCTAAGGAGACGCATGGGGGGGCGGGATGGAGGAAAGTAAAAATTCACGTCCCCCAAATTGACACGAGGTACGGAATTGGACGTTTTGCGATACCAAGCCTTGATTTGAATTGAGCGGCAGAACGCGGATGGTAGGAAAATTACAAAAATTTAAAAAGTAATTTTTCTTAATATTAATGTTAGGAATATAAAAATTAGCTGGCCGGATGGCCTATTCTGAGCAATGAAATAATATGATCTTAATTTTACAAACGGATAGATAATATTGAAGATAATGACAAAAGACAGTGTAGTTTACATCATCGACAGACTGCCTTGAATAAAAAGTGTCGTTATTTGCACACAAAACACGACCTTGGGGACGCAGGTGTTCAAAGTTACTTATTATGGAGGAGAGGGTTTTTGAGCGGTAGCTGTGTCTAAATATAACTTTTTACGACAAAATTTTAAGGGGAGAGAAAGGTTGCTTCAAAAATCAAGCACATTTTTTTTAGAAACACAAGTAGAGACGGACAGACTAACAGATAACCATCCATACTTGACTGAAGCATGACTGAAATGACTTTAGTGTAGAAATTTGAAATTTAAAGTACAACTAGGCAGTGATTGGCCACAGACAATCATATCATTAGCGCTCAGACGCGAAAGTGGGGTCATTCTTCAATAATTGTTCAGTGTTAGACACAGATTTTAAAGTGTGGTGTTTTCCCATATGAAAGACAGTGAGTTAAATTTAGGGACGCCATCCTATAGCCAGCAGCTCAGCTGAGTTTTGCTAGCACTTCTGTGTTAATTATTCATAATCTGGTAAGATGGAAATTATTTCTTATATATATTTTGAATATTGTTTCATGTTCGAGTGATTTGATACTGCCATATCAAAATCTAGCCTTACAAACAAGTAGGGATTTTGCTCTAGACCCCCCGCCCAAGTCAGGGTCTAGGGACCAACAAGGTACATAAACTACAGCAAGGATTATGCAAGATAGATCAAGCGTTGAAACAGGTTACCTATCTTCTTTTAGGGCCGACAACTAATAAATATTTTTCAGAATCTATGGTCTGGGAGGATCTGTCTGATGTAGGCCCACCATGGTAACTGTGCTGTTTGGTCAGAGAGATCTGACCTGTCTGTATGATGTGGTTGTTGTGTCAGTGTTGTGTCCAGACGTGGGTAGAGAATAGATTTTGACACATGGCCCATACTTTGATTGCAGAGCTGTGAGTTTCTATCGACAACAAAGCAGAGTCTATTCGGTGGGTGACTGTACTCGAGTGTATCTGTGCAGTTCTTGTGACAGAGACCACCATTATTGCCCGCCAGTACGGAGAGGTGGGACCGCAAGTTTTCAGCACCAAGTTGGTAAACACTTGCTTGGTTGTAGCGCGACACGCCCACGCGACACCCACACACACCAGCGCAAGGTCAGCGCTGCGGTCTTTCTTTGAAGTTGGTAGACAGCGGAAATGTGACTTACGGTTAAAAGCCATACAGTATTACTGAAGAATGAGGAAATAGCTATATAGGAATGTATGGCCGACTTTAAAAGTTTGCATTTACTGGACATTAAATTATTCACTACAGGAGAACGCATGGTTGGAATAATATTAAATAAATATAACTCAACAAAGGAGATAGGCTAGGAATTATATCCAAAAGGATATTATTCAAATATAAATAGTTTTAAAGATAATTAATATTTTTCACCTTCATCACATCGGCTAAAAGTTAGCTAATAATCTTTAAAAATTTATTACACTAACAAGCCTCAACGGAATTGTATAAAACTTATATGTAATGAAAGCCCCATATGGGGAAAAGGAAATGATATATAGGAAGGAAGGAAGGAGATAAGTGTGTGAGTGACAGAAGAGAAAAACGAGTACAGGAAAAGCACAGATTGTTTCAAATAGCTTCAAAACAGGAGATGAAACTAAAATCTTTTGGGGAATTTGGGAGCTGCTTTCTCGTACGCGCGAGAGACTGAAATATAAGGACAGAGCGGCGCATTGTAAATCACACACCAAATCCAGAAGCCAGAGTGAGAAACTGGAGGACAGCCTCTGCAAGAAAAGTTCTATTTTCACGCTGCATGCAGGGCAGATTAAGTTAAGCCAATACAGTCTCACCGTGAGCTTATTAATCCTAAGAGGGTATGTAAGTTTATTAAAAATATATGTATTACTAATATCATTTTATTTCAGATTTTATTTCTGATTGATTGTAGCAGATATAATAAAAAAGGGAATGACGCTAACCAGAGATAACCTTCACCGGCATTGTCAGGAAGCATAACCATTAATTGGTTAGCCAAATATATTATGGCTAATTCTTGCCTGGAAGCTTACGACATACCAGCAAGTACATAAGTGACTTGACATCCATAAGTGGAAGGCAAAGGTTATATCGTACCCATGTATCATAACATGTGATTTATTCATGTATATTGTTAATTCTGCACCTTATACATTATCTTATCATGCTATCTCTGTAATATACTACCATGATTCATTCATTTACATACAAACACTGAAGACATGGTCGCATCATGAACAGCAGAGGGTGGTGAGATTGTTAGAACAATGGCCACCTATTACTTCTTGTTCCAGGTTTTTATGATCAATGTTTATGATCATTCCTGATCGAGAAACTAAAGACTTGAAGAAGTTGATCCAGCTCACTGAAGCCTAGAGGTCAACCAAACTTCAACACCTTAGTCCCCCGTAGTTATAGGGCGGGCTGAAGGAAAGTCTTCCGTACTCCAGTGTGTCGGAGGAACCTCGAGCAGACGTGGATAAAGTTGAGTTTATATATTTCCATCCAACAAATCCTGTGAGCAGTTCTAAAACGACTTTCTAATGATGAAAACTAGATGGCAAGAGATAATGTGACAAACTTGTTTTATAAATTCAGTGGAAGATAAATCCAAGACTTTTTCTATTAGTTATTTTAATTTGTAACTGTAAATAATCATACATTTTACCATCTTCCAACACCCATTTATCATTACAAGAATATATAGATGTACATAATAAATTGGATAATTGTACTCATTTGACTTGTTAAATTTTTAACTGTTAAATTTTGAGTTACTTTTTCTAATTTAATTATAATATCACATAGGGTTACGATAGCGAAGTAGCATCTTATACTTCTGAAGCCTAAATCTATTGTCCAGCTCAGAGTATTCACAGCTGTAACTCACTTGTGATACCAGTGTACTTCTCGGGCACTGGAACTTCATACTTTCTGGAGAGAGATTCTACTTCTGCTCTACCACTACTATCATACTAGGAAAACCTTTCGCTACATTGGGGGCTCTTTCGCGGGATATTATTTTGTATCCTGGGCCACTATCTATGTATTCTTCTATCTTGAGCCACAAATAGTTTGTAAAAATAAATTTTTTTTTTTTTTTTTTGGAAAAAATTCTAAAAACTTAGAAATTTGTTTGTAATAGTAGTACCATTGAGTACGAAGTAAATAGGAAACGCTCACAAGGTTTTAAGGATTTGTCTTGTTCAAAGTAATTAATTGATTTTAATTAAGTTAGTTTGTTAGTGAAGATAAAATTATATACCCTCTGGTAAGTAAGCATCATGGCTGAATTGGTGAAGTTTAGAGCTGCGATTATGCAGGAAGGAAAAGACTTGGGTATGACAGGAGATGCTCTAATTCGATATATCACAACTGAAGTGGATAAATATTTAGATAGAGAGACCAAAAGAATGGAAGTTGAGGCTGAAGCTAAGAAATTAGAGGCAGAAAGAGAGACCAAAAGAATGGAAGTTGAGGCTGAAGCTAAGAAATTAGAGGCAGAAAGAGAGACTAAAAGAATGGAAGTTGAGACTGAAGCTAAGAAATTAGAAGCAGAGAGAGAAGCCAAAAGACTGGAAAGAGAAGAAAAGAGACTAATTTTGGAAGCTGAAGAAAGAAGGTTACAAAGAGCGCATGAGTTAAGTTTAAAGGAACTTGAACTCCAGGGAGCAGCTAGCAATCATGGTGCTAGCTCACCTCACTCTGAGAGTAGCTCCAACCATAGCGCGGCAAATGGAGCCATGAGTTTCCACCTGGATCCATTTATTGAAAAAGAGGACGCCATTGAGTCGTACCTGGATAGATATGAGAGACTGGCCTCTACCTATGGATTGGAAAAGGAAAAATGGAGCCTTAAGCTATCTCAGGGGTTGAGGGGAGTTTCATACGATGTTTATTTAAAACTCTCAAAAGAAGACCAGGAAGATTATGAAATCTTAAAACAAGCTTTACTGGTCAGGTACGAAAAGAATTCTGAATCTTATAGAAAGAGATTCCGAACTGCTAAGCTACTTCCAGGAGAAAACTATCACCAGTTTTCTGCCAGATTGGAAACTTATCTGACAAAATGGATTAGCTTAGGAAAGTGTCAAGATATAAAAGAAATGGTCATGATGGAGCAACTGAGAGAATCCATGCCTCAAGAAATGAGAAAATTTCTTATGGAACAAGGAGCTGAGAGATTGGAAGATATTTTAACCATGGCTGAAAGATATCAAGCAGCTCAGTCAGAAGTATCAGGAAATAAGAAGAAGCAGGGTGAGAACTTCAAACCTTCACAAAACTTTACCAACTATGAACACAGGGACAATTCCAACAAGAACAAACACAGAACTGATTATAAAGACAAAAACCCTCTAGGATCAGAAAAGAAACCTCCAAGAAAGGAAGGAAAGTGGTGTAAATCTTGCCAAATGAGTAACCACAATACTGCGGAATGCAGACGGAAAAACCCTCCTCATCACGCTGCATGCCTTACAACAGAGAACAAGGAAGGAAGGACCTGGCAGATAGTCAGAATGACCTCCATCATCCCCCTGTCTGTGAGGAAGTGACCTTGAATGGCACCCAAGTACTGTGCTTATATGATACAGGCTTGGACTTTGACTCAGTAGTGTGCTCTTCTCTGGTGAGTCCGGAACAGATAACCACAGAAACAGTGGAAATCAGAGGACCAGTCAAGGGAGCAGGAACCATGACACTGCCCATAGCCCGAATCAACATAAGATCTCGCTATGTGGAAGGAGAGATCAAAGCAGCAGTGATGGACAACCCTATCTACCCATTAATACTGGGATGTAGATATGTCTTTCTAGGAGAACCTATAAGACCCATAGTGATGGCAACAGTCCAGACCAGGGCAAGCTCTAAGAAAGAGGAGGACACTATCATCAATACTCATCCAGAAGAGATGAGAAAGGCTCAAACTGCTGACAGTACATTGAAGCCTTGCTTTGGCAAATTACCTAAAAGCCATAACCCTCCAGAGAAAGGAGACTTATATATGAAAAAAGGCCTACTATATAGAAAAGCTGGAACAGGACCAAAAGGACATGGACAGCTTGTAGTGCCAAAATCATACAGGGAGCAGGTTATGAAGCTAGGACATGCTATACCCTTCAGTGGACATATGGGAATAGGGGCCACTGGACAACGGATAGCCTGTCACTACTTTTGGCCAGGGATCACAGAGGACATAAAGAGGTATGTGAGATCCTGTCCAGAATGCCAAAGAGTAGCTCCTAAACATAGGACTGCACCAGCAACACTGGGAGAAATGCCCATCATGGGAACGCCCTTCGAACGTGTTGCCGTGGATATTGTTGGACCCCTCAGTAGGACCAAGAAGAGAAATGCATATATCTTAACCTTGGTCGATACTTGCTCTATGTGGGGAGAGGCAGTAGCAATGTCATCGATAGATTCGAAACATGTGGCAGAGGCACTGTTAACAATATTCACCCGATTAGGTTTCCCACATCAAATATTGACTGACAATGGTTCTCAGTTTAGGGGAAAGCTAACACAAGAAGTATTCAGGTTATTTCAAGCTAGACATTATCACTGTAGCCCGTACCACGCCCAAGGGAATGGTCAAGTAGAGCGGTTCAATGGCACGCTCATTTCAATCCTTAGAAAGTTGGCTAGTGAGAAACCTGAAACTTGGGACACATACTTACCCTCAGCACTATTTGCCTATAGGGAAGTCCCACATAACTCCACAGGATTGGCTCCAGCTACATTGTTGTTTGGACGACCAATCAAAGGTCCACTGGAAGCATTGTTGCGGACATGGACTGATGAAAAAGCAGAAGAAACCGTGACTTCTTCATACCAATACGTCAACGAGTTGACATCTCGATTGAAAACAAGTTGGAAACTGGCAAATGATAACTTGAGACAGGCCAGGAGGAAGCAGGCTGCTTACTACAATAAAACAGCAAAAGATAGGGAACTTGAGGTGGGAGAAAAGGTTCTGTTACTGTTGCCCAGCAGCAATAATAAATTGCAAATTGGATGGCAGGGACCCTACGTCATATTGGAAAAACTTTCCCGGACCAACTATAAGATTGACAAGAAAGGAAAGGAGAAGGTGTATCATGTCAACCTTCTTAAAAAGTATTATGACAGGGAAGCATCAGAAGTTGCCCATATCATGACCCTGGCCATTGCAACAGAAATGCAGGATGAACCAATTTCCTCCATGGAATACCCCCTATCAACTACGGAAAGCTATGCTCAGGTTAATGTGAGTGAACATTTAACTCTTGAGCAGAGGAAAAAGGTTCAGGAGGTGTTAGAAATCCATGCTGATGTACTCACAGATAAGCCGGGGTGTACTAATCTGTTAGAGTATGACATGACGATTACTGACCCTACACCAGTTTGTATGCGGACATACCCTATACCTTATGCTAAAGGACAGGCACTCAAGGATGAGATTGATTATCTCTTAAAAGAGAAAATTATTTCAAAGTCTGAATCTCCCTACAGCTCAAGTGTGGTGCTATTAAGGAAGCCTAGTGGTGAACACAGGTTATGCATTGATTATAGGAAACTAAATGCTATCACTGAATCTCAGGTAGACCCATTACCTGACACCAATCAGTTGTTTGCTACATTGAGTAAGGCTCGGTATTTTTCAAAAGTAGATCTAAGCAAGGGATACTACCAAATACCAGTGAAACCAGAAGTTAGGAAACTGTTAGCCTTTAGTACACCGGATGGACATTACGAGTTCAATGTACTCCCATTTGGTTTAAAGAATGCTCCAAGTATCTTCACCAGAATGATGAGGAAATTGTTGGAACCATTACAAAATCCTCATATCACCAACTTCATGGATGATATTCTGATTGCTACCACTACATTCGAGGAACACGTAGTAGCACTCTCCATGTTGTTAGGTAGATTAAGAGAAACGGGATTGACAGCACGCCCAACTAAGTGTCATATTGGATGTGAGACATTGGAATTTTTAGGTCACACTATCTCTACAGGGCAAATGTCTCCGGACCCAAAGAATGTAGAGAAAATGAGAAAAGCACCAAGACCACAAACTAAGAAGGATGTAAGATCCTTTGTGTCACTGTGCGGGTTTTATCAGAAATATATACCCCATTTTAACTCATTGTGCGCGCCATTAACCGACTTAACCAAAAAAGGTCAGCCGGATAAAATACAATGGACTGTGGAGTGTGAACAGGCTTATACAGAGTTGAAAAATAAGCTGACAAATAAACCTATCCTTGCCCTTCCCGATCTCACACAAGAATTCGTACTAAGAACGGATGCTAGCAATGTAGGCATCGGAGCAACATTACTACAGCGGGCAGACACACCGCCACATATGCTATTACCAGTAGCTTTTGCCAGTAGAAAGTTAAATACAGCTGAGAGAAATTATTCTACCGTTGAACGTGAATGCCTCGCTTTGGTCTGGTCGATCAACAAATTCGCCCCTTTTCTTTACGGGAAACACTTCATTGTGGAAAGTGATCACCAGCCTTTGATGTTTTTAGCAGTGTCTAAAAAATTAAATTCACGACTTTTAAGGTGGAGTTTACTGTTATCTCCATATTCGTTCAATGTGAGATACATACCAGGACGGGACAATCTTGGACCCGATTTTTTAAGTAGGCATCCTATCAAAGGAGATATAGAGAAACAGAAAATTAAGGAGGAACTGCAGCATGTGTTACCAAAAAGTTAACCGTGCAGGCACTGTTTTAAAGAAGAGGGCTCTGTAGCGAGATTTGGTAAACACTTGCTTGGTTGTAGCGCGACACGCCCACGCGACACCCACACACACCAGCGCAAGGTCAGCGCTGCGGTCTTTCTTTGAAGTTGGTAGACAGCGGAAATGTGACTTACGGTTAAAAGCCATACAGTATTACTGAAGAATGAGGAAATAGCTATATAGGAATGTATGGCCGACTTTAAAAGTTTGCATTTACTGGACATTAAATTATTCACTACAGGAGAACGCATGGTTGGAATAATATTAAATAAATATAACTCAACAAAGGAGATAGGCTAGGAATTATATCCAAAAGGATATTATTCAAATATAAATAGTTTTAAAGATAATTAATATTTTTCACCTTCATCACATCGGCTAAAAGTTAGCTAATAATCTTTTAAAAATTTATTACACTAACAAGCCTCAACGGAATTGTATAAAACTTATATGTAATGAAAGCCCCATATGGGGAAAAGGAAATGATATATAGGAAGGAAGGAAGGAGATAAGTGTGTGAGTGACAGAAGAGAAAAACGAGTACAGGAAAAGCACAGATTGTTTCAAATAGCTTCAAAACAGGAGATGAAACTAAAATCTTTTGGGGAATTTGGGAGCTGCTTTCTCGTACGCGCGAGAGACTGAAATATAAGGACAGAGCGGCGCATTGTAAATCACACACCAAATCCAGAAGCCAGAGTGAGAAACTGGAGGACAGCCTCTGCAAGAAAAGTTCTATTTTCACGCTGCATGCAGGGCAGATTAAGTTAAGCCAATACAGTCTCACCGTGAGCTTATTAATCCTAAGAGGGTATGTAAGTTTATTAAAAATATATGTATTACTAATATCATTTTATTTCAGATTTTATTTCTGATTGATTGTAGCAGATATAATAAAAAAGGGAATGACGCTAACCAGAGATAACCTTCACCGGCATTGTCAGGAAGCATAACCATTAATTGGTTAGCCAAATATATTATGGCTAATTCTTGCCTGGAAGCTTACGACATACCAGCAAGTACATAAGTGACTTGACATCCATAAGTGGAAGGCAAAGGTTATATCGTACCCATGTATCATAACATGTGATTTATTCATGTATATTGTTAATTCTGCACCTTATACATTATCTTATCATGCTATCTCTGTAATATACTACCATGATTCATTCATTTACATACAAACACTGAAGACATGGTCGCATCATGAACAGCAGAGGGTGGTGAGATTGTTAGAACAATGGCCACCTATTACTTCTTGTTCCAGGTTTTTATGATCAATGTTTATGATCATTCCTGATCGAGAAACTAAAGACTTGAAGAAGTTGATCCAGCTCACTGAAGCCTAGAGGTCAACCAAACTTCAACACCTTAGTCCCCCGTAGTTATAGGGCGGGCTGAAGGAAAGTCTTCCGTACTCCAGTGTGTCGGAGGAACCTCGAGCAGACGTGGATAAAGTTGAGTTTATATATTTCCATCCAACAAATCCTGTGAGCAGTTCTAAAACGACTTTCTAATGATGAAAACTAGATGGCAAGAGATAATGTGACAAACTTGTTTTATAAATTCAGTGGAAGATAAATCCAAGACTTTTTCTATTAGTTATTTTAATTTGTAACTGTAAATAATCATACATTTTACCATCTTCCAACACCCATTTATCATTACAAGAATATATAGATGTACATAATAAATTGGATAATTGTACTCATTTGACTTGTTAAATTTTTAACTGTTAAATTTTGAGTTACTTTTTCTAATTTAATTATAATATCACATAGGGTTACGATAGCGAAGTAGCATCTTATACTTCTGAAGCCTAAATCTATTGTCCAGCTCAGAGTATTCACAGCTGTAACTCACTTGTGATACCAGTGTACTTCTCGGGCACTGGAACTTCATACTTTCTGGAGAGAGATTCTACTTCTGCTCTACCACTACTATCATACTAGGAAAACCTTTCGCTACAACATTCACCAACTATTGGTAGTGACTAATATCCCCGTAAAAATTCCCACCATTTTCTGGACATTGTGTAGTCAATATAGACAGGTGTGATGAGGCCACCCCAACAGCACAAACAGTAAATATCCTCCCAAAGAGATGACTACTCGAACTTTTTTAAATAAAACTAACTAGTCTAGTACTTAAATAGGTACGCTCTTGCATTTATTATGTAACATTCCATGCATTTTTTTTCATAAATTTTCAATCCTTCTTTTAAAACAAGTTCTGGTCACATAAAACTTGATCCAGAACCAATAAATGTAATATAATTATATCAAAAACTTTATACACGTGAGTTAGTTCAGTGTATTTTAACACTTGTTAATCTTATTAGTCTTCTTAAATGTCTGTGGGTGTATTTATAACTAACACACCACATTACACATCATTACCCTAGACACTTTACGTAGCCACATTCATTAAGAAGAAAAAAATTAAGTGTGAGGTCGTAGTGGTAGCAAGAAAGGCCTTCTGATAATTCTCAACTACATTTTATCTCAGGAGCCTTCACAGCTGGCCTCATACAATTTACATGTAGTACCATCATCATCATACAATACCATCAATACCACTACACTTTCCTGTCTCCTTAGGGACTATGGGAAATGCACGGGATATTATCGCAGTGAAAGGTAAGGGTAGCTTCATATCAGAAACTGCCTTAAGGAAGTAAAGTGTTAGAGACTTCACTATACTAGGCCTTGGAGACTTCACTATACTAGGCCTTGGAGACTTCACTATACTAGGCCTTGGAGACTTCACTATACTAGGCCTTGGCTTAGTGATTTGGGCTGACTGGTTCCCATCCTCACTGCCTTGGCCTTCCCTAACTCTAGGATACAGTCAGATACCCATGTACAACTGAGTAGACTTGAGGCTCGACGTTGTATAAGTGAAGAAAAGTGGGACGTCTCCTTTGATGCCATCCTAATATTAAAGTCACCCACATCGTTAGGGTTAAGATTAAAGTTAGGGTTTAGCGTTCAATTTAAGATTCCTATGCCTGACCCTAACATTTACAACTTTCTACTGCGTCTCTGAATTATTTGTTGAGGCTGTATCGAAGACGCGGCCGGCGGTTCTTCATTTCAACCACTTGACGCTAGCAGGTTTCGAAGGTAATTTGCCTCCGAGAAGAAAACGCATGTCACCGCTCTGCAACTCACTAGTACCATTCCTAGAAAAGCTCAATGGAGGTAGAAATAGCCTCAAACTGACCACTGCTTTCTTTGAACATATTCAAGTTGACGTCTGCGAGTGTATAAAGAAGAAGATAACAGTTATGTTAAGTCATAACATGTACTTTCCCAACAGTTATGTTAAGTCATAACATGTACTTTCCCAATAGTTATGTTAAATCATAACATGTACTTTCCCAACAGTTATGTTAAGTCATAGCATGTACTTTCCCAACAGTTATGTTAAGTCATAACATGTACTTTCCCAACAGTTATGTTAAGTCATAACATGTACTTTCCCAACAGTTATGTTAAGCTACAACATTTACTTACTTAAAAGTGCAAGAATACCCAGTCGGTTGAAGAAGTACTTGACTACGTCTCACGTAAGACTAGGCACATATACTATATCCTGTACATACTCAGGCTGAACACTTGAAATAAATGTTGTCACATTGGCAGCTGAGGCTATGCTAACTGCGAGAGAGAGCTTAATCCGTGAAAGAAAAGATCATTGAAGAATGCTCACTATTCAGGGCCGTAGATTGGACTTTATTAAGTTTAATTTTTAAAAAATTGTTAATCCACTATTTTGGTACCGGTACAGTACAATTTTCCCCCCGTATCTACGGCCCTGTCACTATTACAGCATGCTTTTTTATATTCACATATGGTGTTGTTAAGTTTCCGTTACATGAAAAATGTCAAATGAACTGAACGTACTAGTTACGCGGAAACGTTGTGCATAAATCACTACAATTCAAATCTTTTTCTTTCCGAAGAAAATCAAGCCGATCATCCAAACGTTCATTTTCACAGAGATGCACAATGGCTGAAAAGAGGGAGAGTTTTGAAACAAATTTGTTGAACTGAATTAAAGAGATTCATGTCTTTGAAGTGTTTGCCTTCTTGTGATGAGACACTCATCGTTCAACCTAAACACAAGGTCTTTTGTTTCATCGGAGCACAATTGTCAGTAAAGAAAACAAAGAACTATGAACTAAAGAGCAGAGTTGGTAAATATTAAACCCTGAGAATGACTGCAAATAGTGTCTGTCAGCAAGCATGATGAAGCATTGATAAGGGCCAGTCCTGAAAAGGTCTGCTAGCTGAGTCGGCTATTAGCACCATTTTAAAAGTAAATAGTTGTGAATAAAGATAACACACCCTGGCACGCATACAGAGGACCCCACTTCTGGTTCTAAGTTAGCAGTTGGGGATAGGTGGGGTAGCACACTGTGCATTCCCCGTCATCCAGGGGGCTCTCCAACTATGCAGAGCTTGCACAATGCTGTGCTCTGGTTCTGGGCTCTCCCAAGGAATCCTCACGTCCTGCACAGAGCCACTTCCAGATACCCACCACCTGCCAACCCTCCATTGTAGAAATCTCCTGCATGCGGCCATTCAGTCAAGAGCCAGTATTAAGTCTGGTGCCCAAGTGATCCCCCCAAGCTCAGTGTGCAATGCTGGGTTCTCATCATGCTGCAACACAGGGGGGATTGTGATGCTCAGCCATCTCTCTCAACTCTGCACCGATAAGTGAAATCGGGGACTTAACTGTGCCTCAGTACTGGGAGGCCCCGTTTCCGGGTACACCACACACAGCCAATTGAGGCAACGGTCGCCGTGGGCGTGTCTTTAGTGGGAAAGTTGTGGAGTCTTCCTGTCCATGTTCTTGCACATCCTAACACTGCCCGCAAGACATTGGAGGTTTGGAGAGTGGCCTTCTCTGCTTTTTTGAGCCGGGGTGGGCTCCCCGGGCAAGTCTCGATGGGGATCGGGACGTGTCCACGCGCCAGTGGGCCCAGCATCGGCCGCATCTGATGGAGGACTTGCTCTGCCAGGTTTGAGTTAGTAAATTCCAACTTTGTCATCTTCTTGGCATTGTGATGCTGGGGTGCCTGTGGATTTCCTACCGCCCCTGGTAGAAGCCAGAAGTGTACTGTGCCAGCTCTGGGGGAGATAAAGGGGGTGTTTCTGCGTCTCCTTGTGATACGTAGCCAAGGTAGGGCTCACAGTGCTCTTTCCCCGCCACCAAATTGCCTGCTGGTTACGCCGAGTTCTCCGAGGCTCTAGGCATGTGACCAAGAGTTGAAGGCAATAGGATCGTCACGTCCTGAGTCTCTGTGCCTGTACGATGGGTTCCGATCTTCAGGGAGCAGTCCACACTCGTTCCCACTCCCAAGACTTGTTCAGTATCCATCTGGCTCCTTCCCACCCACAGAGGGCGTGTACGGTGTAGTGCACCGGTTTTATTATCGAGGTTTGCTCCTCTAGATCCGTTGTGTTTAGCCTGAGGATTCGCACCCTCAGTTACCAGGACTACCTCGAGGAGGGTGTGGCTCTTCACCACGCACAACGATCTTGGGGTATGAGAGGTTTTGCTAGGCCAAGAGACTAACACCGCAATGGTCGCTCCTTTCATGAACAAGAATTCACTAGGCCTAGGGTGAAGCAACGGCGTGATGCCGACCACATCACCCCTCGTGTGCCGATGGTCAAGATAATATGGGCCTAACACCATATTCCCAATATGCCTCAATGGGCGTGTAACGGGTTCCTTTACCTTTTTTTTTTTTTAGGGTGAAGCAAGGGGGGAAACCCACTACCCACAACACCAGCACATCATACCCCCTGTCTGTAAAAGACTTTGCCCCGTTTTCTGACCTAATCTTCCTAAAGATATCGCGCTTCACTTGAAAGCATCATTATCTGCAAGCAAAAGGTCAATTCATTTTTTAACAATTATTTTTTAACTGATGGTGAAAAATATCCCGTTCAACCTCTGATTGGTTATAATTAAGATACCTAGTGTCTATAATATTAGATAGTATGTTCTATTTGTTTATGACATCATCCCTCCTCCCTAGAGCAAGGGACGTAGAGAAACAAAAAACACATGAATAAGAAAACTGGACACAGAAACGAAATAGATGAAGATGACATGAAAAGATCTTAAGCTGATGGCACGTGACATGAAGACTTGGCATATGTTTGTTGAAGGTCTATGATCCTTGGGGAGCCGTAGGGTTATGGTGATGGTAGTAACTATCCCTTCACGTTATTTAATATGTATAGGCTAAAAGGACATTTATAATTGTGTGAGTGTGTGTGTGTGTCTCCCTCCTCAATCAAATGATAGATTCATCATAATTTTTACGTTTTTTTATTTTGTTACTTTAACAAAATGGAGGGGTTGAAAGCTAGGTGTATGTGTGTTTATTTTTAATTTCACACTTTATTTTTAAAAGACTGTAATTAATTATTGCTCCTGTTTGTCGTACCGATAGGTTTGTGAGTTATTTTTGGTCCCGTCAGAGGAGAGTGGATGGTGATAAATACTAAAGGAAAAACGGTGTGAGAAATAGATTTCACGGGTGAGTAGTTTAAGGAGAAGATATATGTCTCTGGAATGAGTAAGTTTCTCTAGTCCAGCCTATCTATACGACTATAATTTAGTACAAGACAATCTTTCCCCCTCATACATATAAATGTAAGTTTAACTACACACACACACAGCTATGTGACAACAAGACACACAAACGTGAAAAACTACGGTTTTCTATGTCTGACCAACGCACAAAGTTAAGTTTTCTTTGTTGTTTATTATCATTAAACTTGACAACACCAATTATCTAAAGAAAGATCACATAAAATCAGATTTACAAACATATGAAATAGCAGAATAAATGTGCCCTCCCCCTCTTGAGAAAAAGAACCCAAAGGGTTAATAACCCAAAGGTCAAAGGTTAGCACTATGGTACACAATAGACAGTAAAGAAACAAGTTCCTACTATATGCTACCCAGTGTGGCGTGAGGTTTTATTTTGGCTCTAGAGTCAGTATAGTACTGACAATTACAGAAATAGAATTTCTGCAGAAAATGGTGAAGTCCCAGTGTCTGAGAGAACTACTGGTATCACAAATTAGTTATGGCTTTGAATGTTCTGATCTCGAAAAATTAGTAGAGAGGAGACCGACATAACTTGCCACCTCCGCTGTGTAACTAACTGTGATATTAAGACAAGGAAACAGATTTTACTTAACAATGATAAAATTGACAAGTCTTCAAATACAATTTCCTTATTATTTATTTAGTATATACACTATCTACTCTTGTGCTGAAGGGTGAATGTTGAAAAATGGAACGTAATGAATTTGTAAGTTTACATATGATTTACAAATATTTATATTTATATAGATATGTAAACATAGTACAACAAGTTTTCCAATTATAGGAACAAAAATTATATCAGCTGTGCTGTTATTCAATTATAGTACATGTATCAGCTGTGCTGTTAATTACGTATAATTTATCAGCTATAATCTTATTATTGTCTCTTGCTACGCTAATTCACTTTCTCGTCACTGACACTAGCTTTTGCTCACAATGCCGACAGAAATGGTACTACTGGGTACTCATCTCTTAAAACGTTCTGTTCTCCTTAGTTTGGGTCACACAACTTCTGCTGAGGCTCGTTACTTTAGCCCACCCAAGACTGAGGGGGACTAAAGATGTAGCTTCTGTACAATCTCTATGCTCCTGCGAAGTTCCAGGCAGCTGGATTGACTCGAACATATGACCTCAGGTTTTATGACACAAATAAAACCCTCCAAGATTTAAACAGGCCAGATTTTGACTAGACTTAGCGAAGCAGGCTGCAGTACAATGCTCTCAGGTAAGCTATAAATCAAAGCTGACTGCTCCTCTCTTCAGTCGGTCGTCTCTGGCTTCGTGTTCGGTGTTGCGTGTTTTAGCATAAATCTCGCCCGATTATATAGGCAGGTAAAATAACTTCCACTGGTAAAGGAAAGCGTTTGGTTGGTTCCTGGCGGAGCAAGCTGGTTGGTTTCCTGCAGTTTCGTCTTATGCTCGTGCAGCCTAATTTTATTCAGTTTTCTTCCGCCATCTTGCGTGAACAAGATGGCCGCGACCCACATCCGAAAAAAAACAGGGCTTAAGTTTTTTCCTGACGTAACTTCTTGTAATTTATTCCGGTTCAGCAACTGTGCGTTGATTGGCTGGGCTCTCGACATAGGGATTTAACAAAGTAGTGGGTTTACACAACTCGTTCCACGACATAGCCCCATCCTTTCCTAGCTGTGACCTGTCATAGCTGAAGTGTAAACACCTGCTGTAGTTAATCATTTTGCGTCTGTCCTTCCAGAGTAATAGGGTGTCGACTTAAAAAATCCGCTCCTACATTGTCTCTTCCCGGAATGTAATTCACGGTAAAGGAATATGGCGCCAGAAGCAGACTCCACCTTAACAATCTCGAATTTAACTTTTTAGATGCAGCCAAGAATGTTAAAGGCTGGTGATCGCTTTGGACAATGAAGTGTGTCCCATACAGGTAAGGTGAAAATTTGTCGATGGACCAAATTAGAGCCAAACATTCTTTCTCTATGGTCGAGTAGTTCAACTCAGCTGCATTCAGCTTCCTACTGGCGTAGGCGACTGGTAAAAGTTCCTCCGGCTGGGCTTTTGATTGCTGCAAGAGAGTTGCACCAATACCTATACTGCTAGCGTCCGTCCTTAATACAAATTCCTGTGGGATATCGGGTAGCGTAAGGATTGGTTTGCTGGTGAGTTTTGCTTTTAGCTCTGTGTAAGCTTTTTCACAATCAGCATTCCATTGGATTTTATCAGGCTGTCCTTTCTTCGTTAAGTTAGTTAATGGTGCACACAGAGAGTTAAAGTGGGGTATGTACTTCTGATAGAACCCACATAATGACACGAATGATCTCACATCTTTCTTCGTTTGAGGTCTGGGTGCCTTCTTTAACTTCTCTATATTCGTTGGGTCAGGAGACATTTGACCTGTAGAAATAGTGTGACCTAAGAATTCCAACTCCTTACAACCGATATAGCACTTGGTTGGACGTGCAGTCAATCCAGTGGTTCTCAGTCTGTCAAACAACATGGAGAGCGCTACTATATGCTCTTCAAATGTGTTTGTAGCAACAAGAATGGCATCCATAAAGTTAGTGATATGGGGATTTTGTAGAGGTTCCAATAATTTCCTCATCATTCTTGAAAAGATACTGGGAGCATTTTTCAGCCCAAAGGGTAGTACATTAAACTCGTAGTGTCCGTCTGATGTACTAAATGCCAGCATTTTCCTAACTTCTGGTTTCACTGGTATTTGGTAGTATCCCTTGCTTAGATCTACCTTCGATAAATACCTAGCCTTACTCAGTGTAGAGAACAGCTGGTTGGTGTCAGGTAATGGGTCCACCTGAGATTCTGTGATCGCATTAAGCTTCCGGTAGTCAATACATAACCTGTGTTCACCACTCGGTTTTCTCAATAGCACCACACTTGAGCTATAGGGAGAGTCTGACTTCGAGATAATTTTCTCCTTCAACAGATAATCAACTTCCTCCCTTAGTGCTTGGGCTTTCGCATAGGGTATAGGGTATGTTCTCATGCATACTGGTGTATGGTCAGTAACCTTCATGTCGTACTCTAATAGATTCGTACGACCTGGCTTATCTGTGAGCACATCAGCATGGGTTTCCAACACTTTCTGAACCATCTTCTTCTGCTCTGGCGTTAAATGTTCACTAATGTTTACTTGAACATAATCCTCTGTAGTTGTGAGGGGATATTCCATAGAGTGAAGTGGTTCACCATGCATTTCTGTTGCTATGGCTAGGGTCATGATATGTGCAACTTCTGATGATTTCTTGTCATAGTATTTTTTAAGAAGATTGACATGATATACCTTCTCCTTTCCTTTCTTGTCAATCTTATAATTGGTCCTGGAAAGGTTTTCCAGTATGACATAGGGTCCCTGCCATCCAATCTGCAATTTATTATTGCTGCTTGGCAACAGCAATAACACCTTTTCACCCACCTCCAGTTCCCTATCCTTTGCTTTTTTGTTGTAGTACGCAGCATGCTTCCTCTTGGCCTGTCTTAAGTTATCATTGGCCAGTTTCCAACCTGCTTTCAATCGAGATGTCAACTCGTTGACGTACTGGTATGAGGAAGTCACTGTTTCCTCTGCCTTTTCATCAGTCATGTCCGCAGCAATGCTTCCAGTGGACCTTTTATTGGTCTTCCAAACAACAATGTAGCTGGAGCCAATCCAGTCGAATTGTGGGGTACTTCCCTATATGCAAATAGTGCAGCGGGTAAGTATGTATCCCAAGTATCAGGTTTTTCACTCGCCAGCTTTCTAAGGATTGAAATTAGCGTACCATTGAACCGCTCTACTTGACCGTTCCCTTGGGCATGGTAGGGACTACAATGATAGTGCCTGGCTTGAAATATCCTGAATACTTCTTGTGTTAGCTTTCCCTTAAACTGAGACCCATTGTCAGTCAATATCTGATGCGGGAAACCTAATCGGGTAAATATTGTCAACAGGGCCTCTGCCACGTGCTTTGAATCTATAGCTGACATGGCCACTGCTTCTCCCCACATAGAGCAAGTATCAACCAAGGTTAAGATGTAAGCATTTCTCTTCTTGGTCCTAGTGAGGGGTCCAACAATATCTACTGCAACACGTTCAAAAGGGGTTCCCATAATAGGCATTTCTCCCAGTGTTGCTGGTGCAGTCCTATGCTTAGGAGCTACTCTTTGGCATTCTGGACAGGATCTTACATATCTTTTTATGTCCTCTGTAATTCCTGGCCAAAAGTAGTGACAGGCTATCCTTTGTCCATTGGCCCCTATTCCCATATGTCCACTGAAGGGTATAGGATGTCCTAGCGTCATAACCTTCTCCCTGTAAGATTTTGGCACTACAAGCTGTCCATGCCCTTTAGGTCCTGTTCCAGCTTTTCTGTATAGTAGGCCTTTCTTCATATACAAGTCTCCTTTCTCTGGAGGGTTATGTGCTTTAGGCAATTTGCCTAAACAAGGCTTCAATGTGCTGTCCGCTGCTTGAGCCTTTTTCATCTCTTCTGGATGAGTATTGATAGGATTTTCCTCCATTTTCCTGCAGCTTTCCCTGGTCTGGACTGTTGCCATAACTACAGGTTTTATAGGTTCTCCAAGGAAAACATACCTACACCCCAAAATCAAAGGGTAAATTGGGTCGTCCATCACTGCTGCTTTGATTTCTCCTTCCACATAGCGAGATCTTATGTTGATTCGAGCTATGGGTAGTGTCATGGTTCTTGCTCCCTTGATCGGTCCTCTGATTTCCACTGTTTCTGTGGTTATCTGGTCAGGACTCACTAGAGAAGAGCACACAACTGAATCAAAGTCCAATCCTGTGTCATATAAACACAGTACTTGAGTGCCATTCACGGTCACTTCCTCACAGACAGGGGGATGATGGAAGTCTTTCTGACTTACTGCCATTTCCTTCCTTCCCTGATTCCTTGTTGTAAGACATGCAGCATGATGAGGAGGATTCTTCCTTCTGCAATCCGCAGTATTGTGGTTACTCATTAGACAAGTTTTACACCACTTTCCTTCCTTCCGGTAAGGTGTCTTATCCGATCTTAGAGGGTTTTTGTCCTTTTGGTCAAATCTTTGTTTGTTTCTTGTGGTATTGTCCTTTTGTTCATATTTGGTATAGTTTTGTGATGATTTGAAGTTTTCACCCTGCTTCTTCCTATTTCCTAATAATTATGCCTGAGCTGCTTGATATCTCTCAGCAACCGTCACAATATCTTCCAATCTCTCTGCTCCTTGTTCCATGATAAACTTCCTCATTTCTTGAGGCATGGACTCTTTCACTTGCTCCATCATTACCATTTTTTTCAAATCCTGACACTTTCCTAAACTACTCCATTTTTCCAAGTAAGTTTCCAATCTAGCAGAGAATTGGTGATAGTTTTCTCCTGGAAGAAGTTTAGCTGTTCGGAATTTCTTTCTATATTATTCTGAGTTCTTTTCATATCTCACAAGCAGTGCCTGCTTCAGGATTTCATAATCTTCCTGGTCATCTCTTGAGAGCTTCAAGTATACATCGTAGGCAACACCTCTCAATCCCTGAGATAGTTTAAGACTCCACTTTTCTTTCACTAAGCCATAGGTAGTGGCAAGTCTTTCGTATCTATCCAGGTACGACTCAATGGCCTCTTCTTTCTCAACAAATGGGTCCAGATGAAAATTCATGGTCCCACTTGAGGTGCTCTGGATGGAGCTATTCTCAGAGTGAGGTGAGCTACCACCATTATTGCCAGTATTTGCCTGAATTTCAAGCTCTTTTAATCTCAACTGATGGTCTCTCTCTGCTTGTAATTTCCTTTCCTCAGCTTCAATTTTATTTGCCTCATTTTCAGCCTCCCATTTCTTGGCTTCAATTTCTAATCTTTTGGTTTCTCTCTCAGCTTCTGCTTGCAACCGCCTTTCTTCAGCCTCTAATTTCTTTGCTTCTCTATCAGCCTCTAATTTCCTTGCTTCAGTCTCTAATTGCAACTTTCTTTCTTCCCTATCCATATGTTTGTCCACTTCTGTTGTGACATACTGAGGGAGAGCATCACCTGTCATATTTAATTCCTTACCCATCTGCATGATCGCAGTCCTGAACTTCACTAGATCAGCCATGGCGTTACTTAGATAGGGTATGTAAATTTACTATAACCAAATTATTGTAATTAAACTTAATTAATTTAAATGAACAAAACAATTTCCGTGCAACTTTGTGAGCATCAACTATTTACTGAGTACTAACTGGTACTCCTCCTAAGAAAATAATTTTAAAAAATCCTATTATGATTTTCTCAAAAAAAAATTTCCTTATGTTATCTATGGGTGGCACAAGATAGAGTGTAGATAGATGAATAGACTAAGTATGGCTCAAGATATACAGAAATATCCCAGGAACGAGCCCCCAGTGTGGCGTGAGGTTTTATTTTGGCTCTAGGGTCAGTATAGTACTGACAATTACAGAAATAGAATTTCTGCAGAAAATGGTGAAGTCCCAGTGTCTGAGAGAACTACTGGTATCACAAATTAGTTACGGCTGTGAATGTTCTGATCTCGAAAAATTAGTAGAGAGGAGACCGACATAACTTGCCACCTCCGCTGTGTAACTAACTGTGATATTAAGACAAGGAAACAGATTTTACTTAACAATGATAAAATTGACAAGTCTTCAAATACAATTTCCTTATTATTTATTTATTATATACACTATCTACTCTTGTGCTGAAGGGTGAATGTTGAAAAATGGAACGTAATGAATTTGTAAGTTTACATATGATTTACAAATATTTATATTTTCCAATTATAGGAACAAAAATTATATCAGCTGTGCTGTTATTCAATTATAGTACATGTATCAGCTGTGCTGTTAATTACGTATAATTTATCAACTATAATCTTATTATTGTCTCTTGCTACGCTAATTCACTTTCTCGTCACTGTCACTAGCTTTTGCTCACAATGCCGACAGAAATGGTACTACTGGGTACTCATCTCTTAAAACGTTGTGTTCTCCTTATTTTGGGTCACACAACTCCTGCTGAGGCTCGTTACTTTAGCCCACCCAAGACTGAGGGGGACTAAAGATGTAGCTTCTGTACAATCTCTATGCTCCTGCAAAGTTCCAGGCAGCTGGATTGACTCGAACATACGACCTCAGGTTTTATGACACGAATAAAACCCTCCAAGATTTAAACAGGCCAGATTTTGACTCGACTTAGCGAAGCAGGCTGCAGGTCAATGTTCTCAGGTAAGCTATAAATCAAAGCTGACAGCTCCTCTCTTCGGTCGGTCGTGTCTGGCTTCGTGTTCGGTGTTGCGTGTTTTAGCATAAATCTCGCCCGATTATATAGGCAGGTAAAATAACTTCCACTGGTAAAGGAAAGCGTTTGGTTGGTTCCTGGCGGAGCAAGCTGATTGGTTTCCTGCAGTTTCGTCTTATGCTCGTACAGCCTAATTTTATTCAGTTTTCTTCCGCCATCTTGCGTGAACAAGATGGCCGCGACCCACATCCGAAAAAAAAACAGAGCTTAAGTTTTTTCCTGACGTAACTTCTTGTAATTTATTCCGGCTCAGCAACTGTGCGTTGATTGGCTGGGCTCTCGACATAGGGATTTAACAAAGTAGTGGGTTTACACAACTCGTTCCACGACACCCAGTAAAGTAAACAATTTTAAGCAAAATCCATGGTTGGTAAAATTCCTGTAACAAAGAAAATTATTCACTCCCTCTTTCATACAGTGGCCACTCAATCACGCTTACCTACTCTTGGTGATATCCCTTGGAAATACAGTTCTCCTGAATATAAAATGTCCAGGTTATTTATGTCCCAAATTGGCCCCAGTCTATCCTCTAACAAATAATACCAGCGAGGTGAACGCCAAATCTGGTGTGTGTTTCTCCTGGATGAATAAATGTACCGCGAATAGTTGATGTAGAAAAAAACGTTATCTTGGGGTTCACAGTTAAAAGAGGAAAATACTTCCAGCATTGGGAAACATCTGGTTGCTAAACAAATGTTACAATTGATAAATGATGATAGTCCTATAGGCTGGCTCTTTGGTAGAGTGCCGATTCTGAAACAGCGTAAATTCTGGATGCTACGCGTGAAAAAAACGACTGTCAGAAGTCGGGAGAAAGGGTATTTTATCCACAACCCAGTGGGCTGATAAAATGGAAAAAATATTGCTGGTTTTTTTTGTAAGTCCAGTTAAATTTACAAGTTAAAATGTTTCTCATGTATCTTTGGCTCACAAATGAAATTGGTGACGCACAAGCCAAGGAAAAGACAACATTAACCAAAATCAGTAAATGATGAAAAAAACCAAAAGACCGTTGGACGCCTTTGATCAGGTCTGCAGAAATAAAGAACATTTATGGAAAAATGTTACTATTCTCTCTCTCTCTCTCTCTCTCTCTCTCTCTCTCTATATATATATATATATATATATATATATATATATATATATATATTTATATATATATATATATATATGCACACAGACGGGGACAAGACGATCTCTTATCCACTCCGTCAGTCCTGATTAAAGTTAAAAGGCACACGATGTATTTAGCCTATCCTATCGCGCGTCGCTTAGCGAGTGCAGGTTTGGTTGAGCTATGCAGCTCTCCCCTACTGCCCCCGGTTAACGATCAGCGTACAATGTTAATCATTATTCAATTATCCATACGCGCACTTACATAAATATCGCCTGTCGTTAATAGCTATTAAATTGTCGGCGTCTGTTAGTCATCGTATGGTATTAAATACTAGGCCCTTATAATAAATTCGCACAATGAAATAAACGTTAATTCTTTTCTGTCACTATCAGTCGCGCCTGGCATATAATCAGTTCACTAAGACCGTCTCTTCTAGTGTGAGAAAGCGGGTGGGGAAAATTAACATTATAACTGAACATCTGGTATAAAATAGCTACGCGTTATTTTATTTCACTAGTTCTAACAGCTAGAAAATCTAAGTGAATTATAATTGTAAAACTTAACACTTTAACACGTAAGCACTAATTTCTATTACCAGAAAATCAGAATGACAATCCCCACGAATGCTATTAACACATCTTCCACAATGGTTCTAGAACTATGTGCTTAGACTATCCAAAAATTCTGAGAGACAACTGATAGCAGGTTAAGAAGACGGAGTTTATATATATTATTGGTTTCTTTGATCTATAGATGATGTTACTTTTCACGTTACCATGTGTATCGAGAGAATCAGAAACATGAGTTCCCAAGATAAAGGTTTACGGTCGCTCTCCCGTCGAGCGCTTTCGCCCCGACATCAAAAGACTTATACGGGCAACGGGTCTCTCAAAGATTTTGCCCGTATCTGAAGATCAAAGCCCGGGGTTCCTCTGCCTTCCCTCTGTGTACGGACTTGAAAATGTTCAGTGTTATTCACGTGCGGGCTGTCAGGTATCGCATGATTGACAGATCAGCTCGCGTGAGAAACTTAGGTAAACAAACCTGATTCGCTACCTGTTATGACGAGCAGGTCAAGAATGTTTGTAAACAACTTCATTTGATTATGTTCGAAGAAAAGAGGCGTGGATGAAAAATAAGCTTGTGTGAGTAAGACAGGCAGAAAAATGCATGGTTTTGCTAGCAAATCATAGAACGCTAACTGGATTACAAAGGCTGTCAGATTACTGTAGGCTATATTTCCATTATACGTCACACTGCTACACACATTGTGCAGTTCCAAAACGTCTGTCTACCCTTAACACTTTTTCAACAGCTGTGGATGATTTGAATACCTGAAATATTCTAATGTAGTTCTTTGCTGTTCATATTTCTTACATTTTAGTAGCAAGTCCATTTCATTACTGTCTTACCGATATTCTGCAAATTTAGGTTGTTCTGTCCTAAAATACACAGTTCCTAGCTGTAGCATGGCAGTTTCGTATGGCTGGGGTTTGTTTATTTACCTTGATTTTCAGCATGTTCTAGTTGGAGATAGTGTGGCAGCCTGTTCGTACTTCGTTGTCTTTACGATCAGGTTTATGTTTACCCAGGTTCTGCCTCAGTAGTTGGTGTTGACAAGAATACATATAGAGTGGTGTTGACAAGAATACATATAGAGTGGTGTTGACAAGAATACATATAGAGTGGTGTTGACAAGAATACATATAGAGTGGTGTTGACAAGAATACATATAGAGTGGTGTTGACAAGAATACATATAGAGTGGTGTTGACAAGAATACATATAGAGTGGTGTTGACAAGAATACATATAGAGTGGTGTTGACAAGAATACATATAGAGTGGTGTTGACAAGAATACATATAGAGTGGTGTTGACAAGAATACATATAGAGTGGTGTTGACAAGAATACATATAGAGTGGTGTTGACAAGAATACATATAGAGTGGTGTTGACAAGAATACATATAGAGTGGTGTTGACAAGAATACATATAGAGTGGTGTTGACAAGAATACATATAGAGTGGTGTTGACAAGAATACATATAGAGTGGTGTTGACAAGAATACATATAGAGTGGTGTTGACAAGAATACATATAGAGTGGTGTTGACAAGAATACATATAGAGTGGTGTTGACAAGAATACATATAGAGTGGTGTTGACAAGAATACATATAGAGTGGTGTTGACAAGAATACATATAGAGTGGTGTTGACAAGAATACATATAGAGTGGTTACATTCACATTAAAAGGTAAAGGTAGTCCCATAGCAGATACTGCCGTAGAGGAAGGAAGTGTTAGAGACTTCATCCTACTAGGTCCAGCATCGAGAGACTGGGTGACCAGTTGCCTACCTCGCTGCCTTTTCCTTAACAAAACTCAAAGTCAGGTACCCATTTACAGCTGGATAGACTGGAGCGTGTCGGGTTCGTGATTCGAACGCGGCACCTTTGCCGCGAGAGACCAGCCCTCTAACCACTCTGCCAATCGGACGATCACATTCACATTAAATAACGCATTAAATAACACATTAAATAACGCATTAAATAACACATTAAATAAGGCATTAAATAACAGATAATGTGCGTGTCTTTCTTGGATAATTCCCCCCCAAGCTAATGTACATTTTTCTGTTATTATTCTATAAAGCCTGTTAACTCTGTTCTACCCATCCCTAAGTTTATTTGGTTTGTAGCAGATCTACCTTTTCTTTACATCGTTATCTGTCTTTCATATCTTTGTATGCCAATAGAGTTAAAGTCATCATCGGTATTATCCTTTGTGCTCCCTATGGAACATGGAGTCACCACTGTAGTTAGTCCCCTTGCAGGAAGTCTGTGCCAAGCAGTCACGTGCTCTTGCAGCGGGGATTTTTTTTTTTAAACATGAGTAGGTTGCCAGTAGCGTCCGATTGACAGAGTGGTTAGAGCGCTGGTCTCTCGCGGCAAAAGTGCCAGGTTCGAATCACGGTACCGACACGCTCCAGTCTACCCAACTGTAAATGGGTATCTGATTTTGAGTTAGGGAAGGAAAAGGTAGCGAGGAAGGAAACTGATAACTCCACCGCTCGGTGCTGAACCTGCTATGGTGAAGTCTCTAACACTTCACTACCATACGGTAGTATCTGTTATAAGACTACCTTCACCTTTTAGGTTTGCCAGTCCGATGCACAACCTCATTTAAGCTGCCATGTACGACATGCCTGAAGTGCAATTGTCCTATTATTTCTACACAGACAGCACGTAAAAGTTCATCACTATGGAAACAGCCACTGGTATATAAATATTTGGTTTTTTTTTTTTTGTTTTTTTTTAATAGCTTTAAGGACCATCTTTATTGCACACGGACAACCTCATCAAGGGATCGAATCTTCTCTTTTAGAGCTCACAAGGATGATCTCAGCACAGAACACGAACTCCATAGTACCGGCGAGGATCCCAATGTGTGTATACAGATATCACACATTATATTTATATATAAATACATGTATTTTAAATATTTGTTGGCCAAAAATACGCTTTTGCTCTATCCGATTTACTGCGTTCGCGAATAAATTTTAGAAATTGCATTGCGGATGTGAGTCGATTTGAATCGTTAGTTTCTGGGTGATGGTTGTTAGATACAATTTCCAATTCTATAAATATTACCACCAATCCTACTGTGAAAATAGATGTTATTTTCTTGGAAACTATTTCGTTTGCACATTTTCTGTGTTGAAATACATATCCATACTCATAATTTTCAACTTCTCCCTTTGTGACAGTCAGTTATACTGTAATGCTATCTTTTGTTATTTCTTGTATACATTTCTTTGATTTTGTTTTTGATTATTTCTGTATCAGCTTTTATTTTATTAAATATTCCTATTTATATGTTTAACATGGACCAAAATCACCAAGAGCTAACACTCAGTGGTGGTGGATCAAAGACA
Source organism: Oreohelix idahoensis (assembly GCA_024509875.1). Classification (NCBI taxonomy): domain Eukaryota; kingdom Metazoa; phylum Mollusca; class Gastropoda; order Stylommatophora; family Oreohelicidae; genus Oreohelix; species Oreohelix idahoensis. The sequence goes on from JAMPIV010012258.1 coordinate 299,526, forward strand.
AGACAATACCATACGTATCAAGAATGACAAGAGTTCGAGTTCAAACTACGAGTCCTGAAATCTCATATCCAAAAACTGGCAAATCAAATTCATTTTCATACATACTTGCTCATCACAAATCATATGAGCTTTTAAGAAATGAATTCAATAATAATTTTCATGACTTCAAGAAAATAAAAGATTAAGGTACAACCTCTAAAGCCCATTCCTACATACTGTATTTACAATGCTGTATAAAATTATTGAGGTAACTTTAATTAAGAAATGATGTCTAAAATGTTTATGTTTTTATAACATTTAATTCCCTTAGTTTAATAACATATTACCTACCCTTATTTTTTTTTAAAACTAAGACACTTTTAAAGACATGTTCCGTATGTCATATCGTTTGTTAGAGGCGCCATTCTATAATCTGCAACACATTTTTCTCTCAAAAATCCAAAGATAGTTCATTTATTCTGTCGATAGCACGTGTTATTTAAATTATTTAAATACCTTGGAGCTATTATAGACCAAAAGGGAGGCATCAAAGAAGAGTTGGCCACTCGAAAAGCAGCAGCTGGGAGACTTGTTCAGGCCATAAATCGAGGATTCCTCAGCAAGAGAGAGGTTGGTAAGAAAACGAAGATGGCTGTATACCGCTTCACCTATGTCCCAGTCTTGACATATGGATGCGAGTCATGGGCAAGGACTACAACCCACAAAAGCCAGATCCAAACCTCAAAAATGAGGTATCTGGGGAAGATGGTTGAAGTAACACGAAGAGACATGGTCCGCAACCAGACGATACGTCAAGGTCTAAAATCCCACCCCCTGCAGACCCAAATATAACAGTCCCAACTAATATGGTTTGGCCATGTCTGCAGAATGGGAGAAGATCGGCTACCGCGACAAGCATGGAAAACAAAGAGCCAGGGATCCAGACCCCCAGGACGACCCAGAATCCGCTGGGAGGACAACATTAGACAATATTTGAAGGACCGAGGACTAGAATGGAACCAGGCCAGGAGGAAGACAGCCGATAGGATAGTCTGGCGCTCTCTCTCCCAAACCTCTACACCTCACGGTAGAAGGGGAACGACTAAGTAAGTAAGATATCACAGTGTTACACACACTATCTTCAGCTAATTATTGTGGACTCACGGTTGTCTGTCATTTTTTTTTTCGCACGCCCGCTATTATTCGAGGCGAAATCTCAGGTTAGTATGTCTAACCTGAGACTGATTTTACGTGAGTATCCCTTTTTTCTTGCACAGAGACAGGTGTCTCTCGCCATTCAGGCAGATACTCGCCGATTTCGGAGGTACCCATTAGAGCTGGGTCGGCTCAGGAGCCGCCAGTCCCTGGTCGACGACACTGCTTCAAATGTCCTCGCCAGGGCTCGAGTTAATCCAGTTCCCGGTCGACGAAAAATGTCCTCGCCCGGGTTTGATCCTGGGTCACCCGGTCGCCAGCGCAGTGTAATAACCACACGCGGCGGTTGTCTGTGATGACAAGTCATAGGTTGATGTATGCATATAAGTTAATACACACCTAACACGTTTTCTGAAAACTGAAGCGATCGCTGTGCGTTGTGATGAGAACCAGGTACGTTCATTCGGGTAACGTCATATCATGTTTCTTAATAACTTCGGTAACAATGGTTATTCACTTACTTCTCTGGGGTGATCTTCTTCTCTAAAGTCAGATCTTGTTGTTGTTATATGCTGTTGCTGATAACTGATTTAGCTGCACTATGTCAGCGTGTCCTCTCCATTTGATTGGCTATTTCTTATAATCTCTTCGTTTCTCATTGTCTCTTATCGTGACATTTCTACTTTGTCTTATATTTCTCATCTTGTTGCTGTCATTTTTGACGGAGTTTCAAACATCGATCTATTGGTTGTAGGTTTTTTCACCCTGGTCAAAGTTTAGTAACTATGTCTTGACTTTGCTGTGTCAGGTTGGTTAGGGGTTATCTCCCTTGTTTGTTCGTTCATCGTGTTTGACCTTTTGGGTCAAAGGTAATACAGTTCTGGGCTATATGTGATGCGCAGTGGAGAGCGCGAAATTAGACTTCCGTCTTGTTGAGTTGTGAAGTCCTGGCTTCTGAGGACGTGTAGGTCCATTGTAGTTTGGGGAGGAAAATCTTCGAAGTGACTGCGTTGGCAGTTTTCCCCATTGATTCTCTGTGCGTCAGGAAGGACGACAGTGTTGTTATTATGTTCTGAGGATTCGTTGCAAGGTAACACCGACCTTTTTCATTACTATGCTTTCGGTGGCAGAATTTGTTAAAGAAGTACCTTCTGTGAGGACAGCTCACCGATCCTGTATGCAGAACTTATACATTATGCTCAAGATAGCTATGTAAGACTATTTGTCTTTAAACGAACAGAAGTCCAGTGACGAAGTTATATTGTGGGAACCGCAGATTGGCGGTATATATTTATATCTACATAAGCATTACTGCAGGGTTGATGTTAACCTGCTTAGAAGAAGTACACAGATGACGTCATAACGAGGCCTGTGTTAAGGCTAATATATTACAGCCTGATAAAGTGCAATTGGCGGGGAATGCCAAGTTGTACCTGTATGTCAAAGTGATTAAGGTATCTGACGCGTTTAGTCAGAGATACCAAAGCGGCATTGTGAACTGTCATTGAATAACATTACTATTGACCATGAACGAATATTGGAATGTTTACCAGCCTTTTGAATGCCTGATGTATACCTAACGATTTCCGGTCAGCATGACCTTGTTTACACTGACTGTTCCTGTTGATGCTACTGTGTGTGTTACCGTCAATAAATGTTTTGAAATGTGCCTGCAGTGTCCAAGCATCTTTGACTACTGCATGTGAGTGTATGGGTGGCATGACACAACATATACGAGCCTAAACACATTCGCGCCTTCATTTGCACCCACACTCAGCTCATCATTACAAGTACTACACATCTAACAACATGTATGCTGTCTTATGCAAATGATCACCTCTACAAGAGAGAAAAAGACAGTTACACATCTCTCATGTATTATCTTCATATCCTTTACGGGACCCAAAGATGCAGCAATAGAGAATGCAGTCAGCGACCCATAGCTTGACTGCTTGCGTCAGGGTCAGCGAACCAGAGCTGACCAAGACCCTACTCCACCTCCACGTGGTGGTCCTGGAAACAGGCTGCATCACTGCAGTTTGCCTGATAGAGTAGGGATCGAAGAGGGAAGGCAAATCCGATCCCAAAAAAATGCCGTGCTGAAGTCGGATGTGTTGGCCGAAAGGCGCAGATATCCCAACTCCGGTGTAAATAGACACAACGCAACCAACGTCCTTTTCAGGACGAACGAGGAAGAAGAAGAAGAAGAAGAATATCCTTTACTTTGAGCGTCCGATAAGCACAGTAATTAGAGTTCTGTACTGTCACAGTCATGTTACCGGATTCAAGGTTGACCCATTGGACAAGAACGGTTTTAGTTACAATCTCTAAAGCTTTTTCGTACATCCCCGCCATGCTCATTACATGTAAGACGCGATGTCTAAGAAAGGCTGCTGATTAGATGCAAGGATTTCAAATGAAAAACAATGCGATCAAAGTCATTATTGCAGCATACAATAAAGGAATACATGGAGAGACAACTGATAAGATCCTTTCCGCATCTCGTATAACCACATCCTGACGAACAAAGAAATATGAGCACAAAACATTACAGTTGCATGTGATCAGAAGTAGTGGAAATTAATAGAGAAAATAAATCAAAGGGAATAAAAAGCATCCCCCCCCCCTACCCCCCCTCGCCCCACAACAATGTGCACTTGGTTGAAAATCGATATGAACTTTTAAGCGACACTTCACTACATAAATCTGCAACAATCTTAAGTAGGCCAAGAGGGACACCGGTTATATCTTTTTTTCCATGATGGTTTTTACAGCAGGTTTAAGTGTTTCTCTCTCAACCTTGAAGTTGTTTTCCAGAGGTCATTGGTGGATTTCCTGTTCGTTAGTTTTGTTGTGTGTTTATGGTTCTCCCTCATTTTTTAAATTAGCTCTTGTGGTGATTCCTCTCTCTCTCTCTCTCTCTCTCTCTCTCTCTCTCTCTCTCTCTCTCTCTCTCTCTCTCTCTCTCTCTCTCTCTCTCTCTCTCTCTCTCTCTCTCTCTCTCTCTCTCTCTCTCTCTCTATCCATCCATCCATCCATCTATCTATCTATCTATCTATCTATCTATCTATCTATCTATCTATCTATCTATCTATCTATCTATCTATCTATCTGAGTGCAGTGCATGTATGTACGTGCGCGCGCTCAATTAAGAATATTTTAATGTCATGAAATTGTGATCCCGCATTTAACGACAATTCTGTGTCAGTTCATACAACGTTTTCCATGAGTATTTACTTGTAAATGTATTAGTGTTGGTTGTAACTTTAAATATGAAATAGCGTTATTGCCCCCCCCCCCCCCCCCCCCCCCCCCTTTTCTGTTTGTGCATGTACGTGTGAGTGGATGTACGTGTGTGTGTGTTTAATTACTGAATGCGATGATAATATTGATTACCTGTGATTGAAGTTAATAATATTTTAATTTCATAACACTTTGAGAATTGTATTATTGCACGGTAGATATGTAAAAACAGAATAATGCCGATTTTTTAAAAACCCTGTTGAAATAAAGATTTCCGTTCTATCTATCTGTCTGTCTGTCTGTCTGTCTGTCTGTCTGTCTGTCTGTCTCTCTCTCTCTCTCTCTCTCTCTCTATATATATATATATATATATATCAGAGATCCCATTATCCAAATTACCAATTAAGTGAATATTCAAAACCGAGGAACTCGGGCACTGTCTGTGACATGCATCCAATCACTAACTGAGGCAGCCCGAGTGGTTTTTAGTCCAGTCCATTCCAGGCTGTTCCTATCAGCCGTGACGTTAGTTCAGTGTTTTTAGTTTAGTTTCATTTTAAAACCCATTCCAATTTCAATGGACGTCACAAAGTTTACAATATCATGTAAACGAAATCGCATTATTCTGACAGTGGCGGGACAACTGGAAATAATTAATTTATTGAAAGTTAGAGAATCAAAGAAAGAACATTGTCGAAAGGTGTGATGATGGGACGGCGACGATTTCTGAAATTAAAAAGAATTTGTGTCAATTCTTCAGTTCGCTTCCGTTTGGTTTTGGTTTTTTAAGGACTATCTTCGTTGCACACAGACAACTCCATGAGTACACCGATCTCCTCCCTTAGATCATACACGGAGGATCTCAACCTCTTCTTCTTTGATCCGTAGCCGCCAACCGTCAAAGCAGTCAGTGGCAATCACGCCTGGTGGCGTCTTCTAGGGCAGCAATAAATTGATTCCACTTTGTTCGGTCGGCAGCAATCCTTCATACACTGCCGCAAGTCTGGTTCATTCTTTGCATATCGGCTTCCACATTTCTCTGCCAGGTTGTTTTTGGTCGGCCTCTCTTTCGCTTTCCTTCGGGGGTCCATAGCATAGCTGTTCTTGTAATGGTATCAGGGTCTTTTCTGAGGACGTGGCCAACCCAACTCCAGCGTCTGCCAGCTATGATCGTGTGCATGTCCTCCTGGTTACTCCGAATAAGTAGTTCTTGGTTCCTGATGGTATTCGGCCAAAAGATTTGGAGAATTTTCCTTAGGCAGATTGTGTGCAAGGAGACCAGTTTCGACATTTCCTTCTCTGTTACTCTCCAGCATTCCGCACCACAGAGAAGCACAGAAAGTACACAGCTCTCATACAGTTTTAATTTGGTGTTTGTGCTGTACTGGGAAGACTTCCAAATGTTGTTGAGACTAGCTAAGGCTGTTCTCGTCTTATTCATTCTGTTGGTAATGTCCTTGCTTGTTCCGCCGTCTGGTGTTACTATGCATTCTAGGTAAATAAACGTGTCTGTCTGTTCTAACTTCTGGTTCCTTATTGTTATTGGCTCAGGATTGCCAACATTGAGTGTCATGACCTCTGTCTTCTTCAGATTGATGTTCAGACCAACCTGTGTGGCCGTATGACCACCACCCCAACATTTATTCGTGCTGGAATCTAGTTATAATTAAACAATAAAACTATCATTTCGCTATTACAGAAAATAAGCATGCAAGATTTTTAACTAATATAAAATAAAAACCCCAAGACACGAAGAGCAGGGTAGAGCCGAGGTGAAGCTAACTGTGTCAACTTTGGCATAAGCCACGCAAGAAATCGGCGGCAATCGTCATAATGATTAGTGACGTAGATAGGGACAGCTTCACCCACGATAAGAAAACGTGATAGAAGGACCAATAAATAATCGAATAGAAGAAAACTCCAGCCAATGAAATGTAGCCAGCGAAGCACGCACTACGAGGCCGGCTGCAGAAGAATTTCTGGGCAGGCAGTTGTATGGAGTGAGCTGTGTAATAAGGACGTGTTTGAGACCGTCTTACTCCCACGTTGAGATATTCAACGATATAGATTATAAGTTATAATCTTCACTTATGCTGCAAGTTACAAGAAGAGATATTCTTGATGGTAACAATTCTGCACATGCAGATGTTGTTTAGTGGCAAAACCCAAGTAAGTAAAGACTCGCAATTTATCGTTTTATTTCAGCCCAGTTATGTGAAACAAGACATAGGAATAGATGAAGAGGGAAAGGAAGGTCATATAGAGGCAAATGAAAAGGACAAATGAAAGAAATAAACGAAAGAAAGAAACCTTCTGATGAAGTACTCAACTACGAGATTATTAGTATTAAAGGATCTGAGGAATATGATGGTGAAGAACAATGTTATAAACCATCTTGGATTGAGGTGAGAGATGGAAAATATATTACGCATGATGAAAAATTAACCAAGTCTGAAAAGATGTAAGAATGGATTTTTAATTGAAAATTGCCTGATTGACATTCAACTAGTTCATGTTAAATAAAACTCCTTGTTAACGAACAAAGCTGTTGGATAATTGATTGTCGTTTGGTTCTCTTAGATGTACTGTTACAGTTCATACATCTCAACCACTATTCTTTCCAACTCATAACAACTGTAAAAGGAACGAACCCACATGGGCATGCTTTGACATAACCTAAGAAAGTAAGAAATATGGCGGACTTAAAGCCAGTCAAAGATCTAACTTCGGATAAAATATAAGAAGCACACGGTTACATAATGCATTAATGGTGCCTTACCCAGTCCACACACTGCACCCCACGGTTACACCTGCTGGCTATACTTATTCAATCTAGCGGTTTTTTCTTGGATGTGTTGATGTGAATGTGCGAGTAGTGCAATGTCATCTGCACATTCCAGGTCTTCCAGTGTAGAAAACGTTGTCCATCTAATTCCTCTTGGACTGCCCTCTGTTGTCTGGCGCATCACCCAATCTATGGCAGTCAAAAATACTGTTGTTCCTAAGTGGCATCCCTGTCGTACTACTGTTTTCACTTCGAAAGCTAGATTACTCAATCCAACACTGCATGTAAAGTTAGAATAGAGTCTTTTTATAATGGAAACAATGCAGTTGGTAATTCCATAAGCCCTCAGTATTTTCCATAGGCGGTCCCTGTGTATGCTGTCAAAAGCCTTTTCAAAATCAACAAAGTTAATGTATAGCTGTCTCTGCCATTCTGAGCACTGATCTATGATATTCCTGAGGGTGAATATATGATCCGCACATCTTCTGTTCTTTCTAAAATCCGCTTGTTCTTTCCTCAGTTTATGGTCAACTGCTTTTAAAATTCTCTGGATGATAAGCCTGCTTAGTATTTTACTGGGAACTGAGAGGAGAGCAATTCCTTGCTGCAGTCTGCAAGGTCGCCCTTCTTGGGCAGTTTGACGATAATTCCTTTACTAAACTCTGTTGGTGTTGTCTGTTTCCCAGACTTGTGCAAAAAGTGGTTCTAATAGATCTGCTGCTAGTTCAGGGTCTGCCTTGAATAGCTCAGCATTTAAGTTATCGTGGCCAGGAGCTTTTCCATTCTTTAACCCTTTGATTGCCGTGATGATTTCTACCTTTCGTGGAATGTCTGAATTAACATCTAGATCATTTTCAGCCTCAGGAACATTCAACTGTGTCTCTGGTGGTTCCTTGTTCAGAATTTCTCTTAAATGCTCTGCCCATCTTGTTTCCTGCCCCTGTGCTGTGGTGATGAGATTTCCTTGCTTGTCTCTTACTAACGTTATATTGTTTGCACCTCGTTTTCCGCTGATAGTTTTAGTTATTTTATAAACTGTGCTTTGTTCATTTCCCAGTGCTGCCTCTTCTGCCTGTCTTGCAAGGTCATCCAGAAATGTCCTTTTGTTGGCACGGGTTTGACTTTTTATTTCTTTATCCAGCTGACTGTACTGTTCGCTATTTATTTCCTATAACCTGGGAGACTTAGCCTCTGTTTTCTTTCTTGAAAATTCTTGTCATTTCCTTTCTCTTCGCTATGGTGTTTAACGTTTCCGGTGTTATCCTATCGTGTCTCTTTCTTTCCTGGAATCCCGAGCATGATTTGCTGCTTTCCTTGTATATTGTTGAGATGGTGTTGAATTTCTGGTCGACATCATCGGTCGCTGTTCTTTCCTGGCTTTTGGCAATCTGATATTGTCTCTTTACATCAACCACGACAGTTTTTCTGGTGAGGGAGTCTTTAAGTTTCGTGATGTTATATCTTTTCTGTTTGACTGCAACTGTTCCAGCAGCTCTGAGTTTCACCTTCAGTTTTGCTACTATTAGGTGATGATCACTTCCCACATCTGCGCCTCTTCTTACTTTCACGTCTTGTAATACATGTCTCCATCTGCCATTGATCATTATGTGATCTATCTGGTTTCTGTCCCGTCCGTTACTTATAACGAAAGAGTAATGAGGAAATGCGTCAGTGGAACAGTAAATGAGAATGGGGATAAATTAATATGCTTCTGTAGTATTAACAAGTTTTTTTTTTTTTGGTGCAAAGCAGCTTATCTGTAGTCTTGCCCCGCCATATATACTACTAGACAAATGTTAAGGGCCACCATTCAGTTTAGACAAGGTTTATATACAGTAATTGATTGGCAAACTGTAAAGACGAGTGAAAATGTCATTAAAACTGAGCTCAGAGAAATGTGTATACATTTCTGCGTGCACCATGTTAATTTTTTTTTAAATGTCCGAAAACTGTGTCACTTTAACCCGCACGTGAAAATTGCCATTGTTGCTGCAAAAACTCGTGGTTTTTGCAACACGCCCCACTAGTTCAAAAGGTGAAAAAGTGAGTTGAATTTGAATGCACGTGGAAAATGATCATCGGTAAAGAGTGTTCACCGTTGGTGTGCAATAAATCAGTATGGCAAGTGGTCGAAATGATCACTGCATTAGCCATGCCACCAAGGAGAAGTCTCGGCACTGTAGACCGTGGTCGAGCCATGGCATGGATTTCAGAATGGTCAATCTATTCGTCATGTTGCAAGACGTTTAGCGGTGTCCCACTCTACCATTCAGAGACTTCTTGAGAGATTTCAAGCTACCGAACATTTGGAAAATCGACCCTGCTCACGAAGAATTATATAAACCTTGTCTAAACTGAATGGCGGCCCTTAACTTTTGTCCAGTAGTTTACTTTAGGTCTGTCACTCTCGGACAGTTAAATTACAGTCATTCTGTTAAAGTTGCATTTTGAAGCAATTGCAAAAAGAAGTACCTCAGGACAAATCTTCAATATTAGATTACTTATCGAAAAACATCTCCAACATCAACACGATTTATACCATAACTTCATCGATTTCACAAAAGCCTTCGATCGAGTCTGGCATGAAGGCTTATGGCAAGTAATGAGAAAATTCAATTTTGATACCAACATCATAGATATCATTGAAGCACTATACAAGGACGCAAGCAGTGCTGTTTTTGCAAGCAACGACATTGGAGAATTTTTCAAAACCACTGTAGGAGTTCGGCAGGGATGTATCCTGTCCCCAGTGCTCTTTAATATTTATCTAGAACATATTATGCAGGAGGCTCTCTACGATTATAAATCAACCATATCGATTGGAGGCCGACCTCTGTGCAACCTACGTTTTGCTGATGATATTGATCTGATAGCTGGATTAGAATCAGAACTTCAAGACCTTACCTCTAGACTGGAGAAAGTAACAAGAACGTATGGGATGGAAATTAATATAGAAAAAAGCAAGATATTGGTGAATAGCCATAAGAAACATGTTCCGACCAACATTACGTTAAATGGGCAAACGTTAGAAGAAGTTAACACCTTTAAATATCTCGGGTCCACTATATGCAGTGATGGAAGATCAATTAAAGAAATCAAGACAAGACTTGAGATGGCCTCAGCTGCCATGACAAGGTTGAATGTGATCTGGAAAAGTAACATCAGTTTTCCTGTGAAGATCAAATTATACAAATCACTTGTATTATCTATTCTCTTTATGGGTGTGAGGGCTGGACACTCACTGCAGATACGGAGCGAAGGATTCAGGCTTTCGAGCATAAATGTTATAGAAGAATTTTGCGCATTTGCTATAAAGAGTTGTCTATGTTAGAGAGAAGATAAACACCTATGCAGGCCACCAAGAACCACTTTTGTCAACAGTGAAACGTCAAAAGCTTGCCTGGTTTGGGCATGTAACTCGTCATGACTCCCTTTCGAAAACGATCCTTCAGGGAACAGTCGAAGTAAACAGTCGAAGGTAAACGGAGAAGAGGTTTTGATACTTAGTGCCTCAGGCTGTCAATTAGATTCTTCCAGTTAGTTAGCTGTTCAGTGTAAATCCAAGGTACTCTTCTGTCACTCCATGTCCATTCAATTTTAGAGTGACGCTCTGTTCTTTTTTTTTCAATGGATGAAAATTGTATGTAGTTTTATTCTAATAAATTTTTTGTAGCCATCGCGTCCTTTCATAGAACAGATTTATGCGGGTGAAGGATGGAGTGGCCGTTTTTGTTGAGTGCCGCCACAAGCCCATTTAACTAGTTTTTAAATCAAGCTTTATTACATCTACTTCAAAGGTGCCCAACATATATATATATATATATATATATATATATATATATATATATATATATATATATATATATATATATATATATATATATATATATATATATATATATATATATATATATATATATATATATATATATATATATATATCATAGCCCTTTCAGTCATAATTGACTATTGGAATGCACCCCTGAGGTGACAGCCCTCAGCTGCTTATTTTCCTGTTGCTCCTATCGAAGTTTTATTCTCTCTTCTGCTTACTGTGAGAACTTCTTATCGCCCAATCTTAGGTGACGACGTAGATAGCATCACCACTTGGCGCGATCGGCAGCTTCATTCTCCCAGGTTGCTGAATTTATGTCCAGTGCCCTCATGTCTCTCTTGCACACATCTTTGAATCTCAGCGGTCGCCCAACTGTTCTTTTGCCATCTGCCAGTTGTCCGTAGAAGATATCTTTCGGGATGCGACCATCTTCCATGCGGCGGACACGGCCAAGCCAGCGTAATCTGCGCTATCTAAGCAGTGTATACATGCTTTGAAGGCCATCACGTGAAAATACCTCGACATTTGTCACTGTGGCAGAGATATTATGATTAATAGATTTCAGATATCTATTCTTTATTCTAAACTTGTCTTTTACCTTTCTTTCGCTCCTTTACCTTTCTTTCGACTACGCTAGATTGTTAGCAATTCAAACCTTTGTCATTTCCTTTCTAATTTAGCAACGCATTTTATTGTGGTTAGCTAAGTTCTTTGATGAGAGATCGAATCGTGTTAATTCGTTCTCGACAGGGATAATAAGAAAGACCATTGTCTATCACTTTTCCCTGATCTGTTCGCCTATAAGTTAATTATTCACGGTGAAAGATTTGAGATCAAAGACGAGCTCGCTCATATTGCGTTTATGACCATAGTCTGCAGGCAGTAATAGGGTGATCTGGTAAGACGAGGAAATCTCGCACGAGTCGGGTCTATTACGTTACGTCGGATCTCAAATGAGTCCGTACGCAACAGAGAGAGTCTGGTTTCGGCACTGGTGCGAAGAAATTCGTTTGATTCGCGGAATGAGAAAGAAATATGTAAATCTGGACGTAGGTGCTAAGTGTATTAAGTCTGGGCTAATTTCTTTCTTTCTTATATTTAAACCCCATCAGTTTAGACTTCATGCATTCAGACTCCGCAGTTTCTCTAGACACATCTAACTGCGTTTCTAGATTACTTTATTAAGTAAAATCTCAGTTTGCGTTGGAGAATAGTCTTAAGTAGTTCTGTGTGAGCATTTGGGTCAAGCCCAAAATCTACCAGCGGTTTCAGTATATATGAGAATAACCTAGAAGAAACATGTTGTACTTAAATACGTGGGTTTCCAAGTTACAACCTGTCTGGCATTGTGTTTGCACCTAGAAAGAGACAGAGTACCCATCTCACGAACTTTAAGACTAAATGCAGTAACTGGGCCTATCGAGCCAGATTATATTTCTTCCCTAAATCTCATGTACATTCAGCCCCTGTGGCGAGAAAAATTACAAACAGTAAAGATTCTGACATTGTGAGCCCATTTAAAATTTCTTACCTGAACTGATTCAAATGACATAAACAGTAATCCTAAAATATAGTTGTAAAGTGAACGCTCCCCGGAACATTGGATGAAACCTGTATCTGCAGAGCTGGGGTTCTCTTTATCAAAAAGAACACGGATTCAGTGTGTGTGTGTCCTAAAGTTTGCGCCTGAAGGTGCAAGACATCAAGTTTGTAGGTAAGAAAGAATGTCAGTGGCCACTGGTGAATGAACAGAGAGAAAGCAGGACTGAGTGATTCTCTTATGGTATAATTTATGCACCCACTTTGTGTTTTCTTTATGCAAGTTTGTTGCTAATGATGTTTTCCTCTTAGAATAGATTAATATATCAACTCTGTTCTTAACTGTAGAGGGAAATCCTAGACCATAGCGTATAAATCTGTGACTCTTTGGGGGCTATAACTTGTAACTGTCGTCACTTATGTGTGTGGGTATGTGAGTGGTATATATATATATTCTAGTAGACTGTCTGACTAATCTAGATCTGTTGTAGAGATAGGCTGACTGAGAGAAGCTTCTCAAGTTTCAGGGACAGACTTTTATTTTCCACCATCTCACTCGTGAAAATCTATTTCTTATATTATCTCCCACTGAGCTATCACCTATTCTATTTCTATTCAGAAGGGACCAATCTATGTCTTAATTCCCCTATCACAAATCTACGACAGTCACTTAATCTTTCCATGAAATACAGATATGGCGTAGAAACCGTAGATGGCAGGTATAGAGCCTTCTTTCATGCTTAGCTTAAGTTGCCCATGTCTCGCTGCCATATAGAAGTGGGCTGGTGATGCAGGCGTTATATACCACAGCTTTGGTCTTTGTTGTGAGTTTGGAGTTTCCCCAAACACGCGTTACATATGAGGAACAGAGAACGTGCATAAGGCCATCACCAGTGTCATTCCTGGAAAAAACGTTATGGCGCCAACAGCCTCAAGCTGACCACTGCTTTCTTTGAACATATTCAAGTCCATGTCTGAAAGTGAACGAAGAAGAACAGAAGAAGAAGTATGAAGCTTGAACACTTTACGATCTAAAAGCCTTCATTTATATTTCCAAAATTCATTCACCAACAGACCTCCCCTTTAAATGACCAGATGTGGCAATAAAAACTGACACAAGCAAACAAAATAAGATAACAACCAATACAACGAATAAATAAAAGAGAAGAAGTGAGGTCGACAGACCATCAGTCAGAATAACAAGACATATCTTAGACTAGAACCCATAGGTAAAGAGAAGAGTGTGGTGACCAAGAAGATATACTTATCATCTCAGACTTTCATAAATAGCTGCTTGCATAGAACAGAAGAAATGGTACAACAGGATCATCAATATAGAACTGATGAAAAGAACCAGTGGAACATAAGCTGAATCTACCAGGGTAAGAAAAGCAGAGGAACACTGAAAAAACACATAAAGAAGAGAACTGGAGAAAAGAAAATAGAAAGGAAAATGAGGAAGCCACAGACAGCCTTGAGGCTTGGGACAGGACTTGGGATAAGTTTGTTGAAAGCCTCAGCTCCTTGGGCAGATGAAGGAAACTGACTGACATAATTAATATAGTTACTAGTACTATCTTACTGTCCGATTGACAGAGTGGTTAGAGTGATGGTCTCTCGCGGCAAAAGTGCCAGGTTCGATTCACGGTATCGACACACGTGTCTACCCAGCTGTAAATGGGTATCTGACTTTGCACTTGAATTAGGGAAGGAAAAGGCAGCGAGGAAGGGGACTGGTTACCCCACCTCTCAATGCTGTACCTAGTATAGTGAAGTCTCTAACACTTCACTCCCCTACGGTAGAGTCTGATTTGAGACTACCTTGACCTTTTACTACCTCATGCTCACTTTTTTTTTATTGGCAGAATGGTTACTCCCGTTTGCCTTTCGCAGCAAAGTTACCAGGTTCCAGTAACATGAGGGTTCGAAACCTGGTAGAATCATGGTCCGGTTTACTCAGCTGTAAATGGGTACCTGACTCTGCTTTTAAGTTAGGGAAGGCCAAGGCAGTGAACTGGTCACCACACCTGATAAAGCCGGACCTGGTATAGAGAAACCTCTTCAGCCCATAAAGTTTGACTTGACCTAGTCTATTCAAATCTCTACCACTTCACTCCCCTACACGGGACTACCTAAACCGTTTCCCATATAAATCTATAAAGATCATACAGGACAGGTGAACCCCGCTTTACCGCGTGTTGGATTCCAGGCCCTTGCTGTAAGGCAAGAATCACCGTAAAGTGAAGAATCACTTTTTTCTCTTGTAAATGCATAGCAATGCCTAATAACAGGTTTACACGATCATATACGAGGTGTGTTCAAATGAAACCCGTCCCAGTGGCTTTATAACAAATATATGTAAGGTACATCAGCAGGAGTAGTAGAATTAAATACAGCAATTGTTATGAAGCAAGTACCCACTGGGGTTCTTTAGAAATAGTCACCATAGGCATTCAGACACGCATCTTACTGCTTGGGTAGATGGCGGATGCCGTCCGAGAAAAATGACTGGCTGCTTATTGAACCATTTGGTCACCGAGGCCCTGACGTCTGCATCGGAGTCGAATCGTTGTCCCTTTAGAGTTTTTTGTTTTTTTAAGGGTCCGAAAAAATGAGTCACATGGTGACAGATCGGGGCTGTAGGCTGGGTGTGGCAGAACTTCCCACCTTTTCCTTGCTAACGCTTCCTGCACAATGTTCGCAACATGTGGACGAGCATTGTCGTACAACAGAATCACACCACGCGAAAACGTGCCGGGTCGTTTATTCTTGATGGCTGTAGTCTTAGACACACTTTTGTCACCATACACTGCTTTCATTTGGCGATGAATGTCAACTGGTCGACATTCTTCGGCTGTTAGGAACTGAATCACCGCTCGCTGATCGACCTTGGACGGATTCCTTATCACACCGGCCATTATTTTAACGGTCTGCAGCACAACCTACAGACAGGGGGTATGATGTGCTGGTGTTGTGGGTAGTGGGTTTCCCCCCTTGCTTCACCCTAGGCCTAGTGAATTCTGTTCATGAAAGGAGCGACCATTGCGGTGTTAGTCTCTTGGCCTAGCAAAACCTCTCATACCCCAAGATCGTTGTGCGTGGTGAAGAGCCACACCCTCCTCGAGGTAGTCCTGGTAACTGAGGGTGCGAATCCTCAGGCTAAACACAACGGATCTAGAGGAGCAAACCTCGATAATAAAACCGGTGCACTACACCGTACACGCCCTCTGTGGGTGGGAAGGAGCCAGATGGATACTGAACAAGTCTTGGGAGTGGGAACGAGTGTGGACTGCTCCCTGAAGATCGGAACCCATCGTACAGGCACAGAGACTCAGGACGTGACGATCCTATTGCCTTCAACTCTTGGTCACATGCCTAGAGCCTCGGAGAACTCGGCGTAACCAGCAGGCAATTTGGTGGCGGGGAAAGAGCACTGTGAGCCCTACCTTGGCTACGTATCACAAGGAGACGCAGAAACACCCCCTTTATCTCCCCCAGAGCTGGCACAGTACACTTCTGGCTTCTACCCGGGGCGTTAGGAAATCCACAGGCACCCCAGCATCACAATGCCAAGAAGATGACAAAGTTGGAATTTACTAACTCAAACCTGGCAGAGCAAGTCCTCCAACAGATGTGGCCGATGCTGGGCCCACTGGCGCGTGGACACGTCCCGATCCCCATCGAGACTTGCCCGGGGAGCCCACCCCGGCTCAAAAAAGCAGAGAAGGCCACTCTCCAAACCTCCGATGTCTTGCGGGCAGTGTTAGGATGTGCAAGAACATGGACAGGAAGACTCCACAACTTCCCCACTGAAGACACGCCCACGGCGACCGTTGCCTCAACTGGCTGTGTGTGGTGTGCCCGGAAACGGGGCCTCCCAGTACTGAGACACAGTTAAGTCCCCGATGTCATTTATCGGTGCAGAGTTGAGAGAGATGGCTGAGCATCACAATCCCCCCTGTGTTGCAGCATGATGAGAACCCAGAATTGCACACTGAGCTTGGGGGGAATCACTTGGGCACCAGACTTAATACTGGCTCTTGACTGGATGGCCGCATGCAGGAGATTTCTACAATGGGGGGTTGGCAGGTGGTGGGTATCTGGAAGTGGCTCTGTGCAGGACGTGAGGATTCCTTGGTGAGCCCAGAACCAGAGCACAGCATTGTGCAAGCTCTGCATAGTTGGAGAGCCCCCTGGATGACGGGGAATGCACAGTGTGCTACCCCACCTGTCCCCAACTGCTAACTTAGAACCAGAAGTGGGGTCCTCTGTATGCGTGCCAGGCCAGGATAAAATGCCTGGGAAAGAGACTGGAGCTCAGAACTCCCTAACTCAAAGTTGCAGGATTGCAGGAAAGACAGGGCTATTTTGAAGATAATGCAACCATATTTTCACCATACGAGCTCGGACGCCGCCTCGGTAAACAAGGTCCGCGCAGAGCAGTGACACCCCCAGGCTGCTTGCGAATAGTCTACTACTGGGAACATAAACAGATTAGGGATGAGCCCACTCTCCCGTTGAACAGGTGCTAAAGTCATAGATACTGGGCCAGAAGGCGCACCGGAAACCACAGTATCACGCAACTCGCTTTTTTTTTTCTATGGAGAGTACACCGTCAAATAAATCTCGTACTGGTGCTCGCCCTGTGGAGCTCCACCAGGCAGGTGCAGTGCCGGGCTCTGAGCCTCGACAGAGCCCACCCTCAGCTACTGGAGGACCCTCTAGACCGTCTTGTGGAGTCAGCAGACGGCGGAGGAGAACTACTGACCAAAACAAAACAGAAAAAGAGAAACCCAGAGTGCCACTTGTCATGATGCACTGGAATGCAGAGG
The DNA here is from genome assembly GCA_024509875.1 of Oreohelix idahoensis. Taxonomy (NCBI): domain Eukaryota; kingdom Metazoa; phylum Mollusca; class Gastropoda; order Stylommatophora; family Oreohelicidae; genus Oreohelix; species Oreohelix idahoensis. Next base: position 316,894 of record JAMPIV010012258.1, read on the forward strand.
GAGTGAACAGCAAGCAGGCTGGATACAGCAAAAAGACAGAGCTGGAAAACATCTTGTATGAGAAGCAAGTCAGTGTTTGCTGTATCCAAGAGACTCACTTGAAAGCAGATCAAACCTTTAAAATAAGGGGATATCAATGCTTCAGATCCGACAGAAAAGATAGACGAAAAGGAGGAGTACTTACTCTTGTAAGGAATAACATTCCTGCACACGAAAGGAAAACCTTCATGGATGGAGCAGAATATCAGCTGTTGCAGATAAAGGTAGACAAGATGGAAATAGAACTCCTGAACTATTACTGTCCGAACAACAAACCCCTGAGTCTCAGCTCTATACAGGTACCAGCCACCAACTTTATAGCAGTTGGAGACTTTAATAGCCACTCCCAGAGCTGGGGCTATAACCATCTGGATCACAGAGGTGAAGAGGTTGAAACTTGGCAAGATGATCACTCCCTAATCCTAGTCAATAATGCCACAGATACTCCTACCTTCTACTCCAGAGGATGGCACACAACTTCAACACCAGATCTTGCCTTCTCCACACCAGATATAGCTGGATCTATTAGTAGAGAAGTAGGAGACCAACTAGGGGGAAGCGACCATCGCCCAATCTTTCTTACTGTCCAGAGTGCAACTCTCAGTACAGGCCCAGCCATTACAAGATGGAACTACAAAAAAGCCAACTGGGGTTTATTCAGGCATCAGGTGAACACGCTGCTGTCTACCCTCAAGGTACAGAACAGAGACATTAATGAAGTGGTAAAAGACTTCAACAGATGCATACTACAAGCTGCAAAAGAAACCATTCCCAAAGGATGCCGGCGTAACTACATACCATACTGGTCCAGCACACTCCAAGAACGTCAGGAAGCCATGGACAGGGCTAGAAAGGACGCAGAGTCTCAGCCTTCACTTGAAACTCACAACAAATGGAAAAAGGCTGTAGCAGAGTTTCAGAGAACAAAGCTAGAAGAAAAACGGAAAAGCTGGAGAACTAAAACGGCATCGCTGACCTTGAGAAAGACGGCAGGAAACTTTGGAGATTAGTCAAGTCTCTAAATGAAGAGCGTTCCTCACCTAGGCAGACTATCACATTGGATGAAGGTGGCAAACTTTTCAGAGGAAAACAAGCTGCAGACTTGTTTGCTAGAAGATACAGTTCAGAAAGCAACTTACCCATTAACATAGATCATCAGAGAGAGATAAGAAAAGAAATACTGGCAACCATGGGACAGACAGATACTCCTGCCCCAATGAGGGAACCCATCACACTAGGAGAACTACAGAAGGCTATTTCCAAGCTTAAGTTTCAAAAGTCACCCGGCCCAGACAAAATCAGCAACGAAATGCTAGTAAATCTGAGCTCAGCAGCAAAGACAAAACTGCTTGAGATATTCAACCACAGCTGGTTGAAAGGAACGGTACCCCAAGTATGGAGAGAAGCCATCACAATACCCATACTAAAGAAAGGGAAATGTAAGACCGAGGCTGCAAGTTACCGGCCAATCAGTCTCACAAGCTGTGTTGGGAAGACTATGGAGCGAATAGTCAACCACAGATTGAAATGGTATTTAGAGTCTGAGCAGATCCTGGTGCCGGAACAAGCTGGATTTAGAGAATGCTACAGTATAGAAGACCAAGTTACTTACTTGTCTCAAGCAATAGAAGATGCCTTCCAGGAGAAGAAAAAGGTCCTAACGATCTGGGTCGACTTCAAGCAGGCCTTTGACAAGGTGTGGAAAGATGGCCTCATTGCAAAACTTAGGAGAAGTGGAATCCAAGGCAACATGATGAAATGGATCCAGTCATACTTGCATAACAGGAGAACTAGAGTCACTCTTGACGGTCTGCAGAGCAGAAAAGTGTTGCTCCATCAGGGGGTACCTCAAGGAGGAGTAATTTCCCCAACACTCTTCCTTGTTTACATCAATGACCTGGTGAAAGATCTCCCTGCAGGAGTTAAAGCTGCCTTATATGCAGATGACCTAGTACTCTGGTGCGCTGATGAAAATGTCACCACAGCAAATTATAGAATGCAGCGGGCAGCAGACATGCTAGTGTCATGGGCAGAGAAATGGCTTATCACAATAAACACAGACAAAACCTCCACAACACTGTTCTCCCTCGCCCCCAAGGACAAATCAGCTAACATACACCTAGGGACAACCGTGATCAAGGAAGAAAGCTACCCCACCTATCTTGGGGTGACATTTGACCAAAGGCTTACATGGAATAAGCATATTGAAAACGCAGAAGGAAAGGCCCGAAGACGACTAGGCATACTCAGAAAATTAGCAGGTACCAACTGGGGAGCAAATGAACGAAATCTAAAGAAGATTTTTAATGGAGTAATAAGACCACACTTAGAGTTTAGCTCAGCAGCATGGTCATCAGCTGCTAACTCACATCTGCAGTCTTTGGACAAGGTGCAAAATCAAGCTCTCAGGCTCATTACAGGAGCCATGAAAACTACACCAATAACAGAGATGCAGAAGGTTGCTGGATTACAGACATTGTCCCATAGAAGAGACACAAAAAACCATGATCCAGATGGAAAAGTACAACAGTATGCCAATGCACCCAATGAAGGCAAGACTAGATGATCTGGCATTGGGACGTCTAAAGCGTAGCAGCTTTGTGCATCGGGGGAAAAGACTTATAAGACAGCATCAAGAAGGACCTATCCATGAAGACAACACCACTGAAGCCCACCCTATACCCTGTACCATGGGAGCAGGCCAGCAGTGCCCTCCAAATTAATACATCAGTCAGTGGTCTCACAAGTGGATGTGAGTATAATGATCTGCAAAAACGAACTGCTACATTGAGTATGATCCAAGAAAGCTATCCCGATCAATCATGGATACATGCCTATACAGATGGATCAGCAACTAATGCTGTTAGGAATGGAGGTGCCGGTATCTTTATTTCATATCCTGACAACCACTATGAGACTAGGCACATTCCCACTGGTAAATTCTGTTCCAACTATACAGCTGAGGTTCAAGCTCTAGAGCAAGCTGCAAATATGATTTATAACACCAACTCTGACTGCCACCAGGTGGTCATCCTCACAGATGCACTGTCTGTCCTGCAGGCTCTCAAGGGTGGTAAACTCCCGCATCTGAGAAATGAACTAAACAAGGTAGCTGCCAAAAAGAGAACCATACTTCAGTGGGTACCATCTCATTGTGGTGTACCCGGAAATGAAAAGGCAGATAAACTTGCAAAAAAAGGGAGGAGAATGTGAACAAGAAGATAATGAAGTCACATACTTTGAGAAAAAGAGAGCTATCCAGACTATCAGAAGAGAACAGAACCAACCCAAAGACGACTATCACACTCTCGACCGGCAGGGACAGATAACTATTTTTCGACTCAGGACAGGGCATAACAAACTGAATAAACACATGCACAAGCTACGATTGTCTGCTTCACCACTGTGCACATGTGGATTAAACGAACAAACTGCTGAGCATGTTCTACAGGACTGTCCTCTGTATGACCAGTTAAGAAAGATATACTGGCCGAATGACTCAACACTAAGCTATATGGAGTTAAAGAGGAACTTCAAACAACAGTCGAATTCATCATGAGAACTCGTCTGACGGTGTAATCATCAAAGATGCGATCGCAAGAAGAAGAAGAAGAAGACATCAGATGTGACGTCATCATGCTCTTCCTACGAATGTCCACTTGGCCCAGCACGGTCGGGTTTCATTTGAACACGCCTCGTATTAAGTAACAATAGAACTATAGCACGTTTCACTAGCTTTGCCCTCAAACAAATGTAATTATCTGATTAACCGTCCAACGTATTAATGCCATTTTTTGCATACGATGTTATATTGGGTTAGACCCAACAAATATATACTTTATATCTGTGCATCTTGTCTAGTTCCCATAAACGGATGAAATCCTTTGATCTTTGTCGGCATACTAATTATTGTGTATCGAGAAAAGAAATTTTACCACTTCATGCACAGATTCTGTGAATTGATTAGGCATAGGCGTGTCTACTATTACAATAATGTGGCCATCACGTTTGCATATGAATACCTGTTGAAGATGATTTCTTAAATGATCTGCATGCGAGATACTCGTGACATTGTTTGTCATTGACATTTAATGCGCTACCAAACTGGACCTTCCTTGATCTAATTATTTCAATGGGTATCACCTCTTTTTGCGATTCATAAATATCATAATGGAACGTTGCTCCTCTAATGTGCTTGTAAATAATGGTAAGGTCATCTTTAAAGAAATTAAACTTCATCCGAATCATAATCAGATGTCTCTGAGAAATTGATAATCAATCTCGGCTGAATGAAGGACAAACCATTATTCTTCCAATATTCCTCTTCCTCTTGTAACACATGGCTCTCACATTTCTTCCAATAATCCCTGGCTATATTGGAGATGGCGGCTTTTATAAGTATTTCAACATCTTTTAATTTGAACGTTCTATTTTCTGTTGCTACCTGTTCCTTAATTTTAGCCCATACTAATTCTATTGGGTTTAAGTGAGAATGGTAAGGAGGCAATCTTAAACATCTGTGACCATGTTCATGGATTGCCTTGTCTATGTGAAATATCTTTGTACGCTGTGTCTTTTTTTTACAATTCCAAGTAATTCAGGCTTCAGGGACATTTCGTTGAATGGAATGTTGTTTATGGTCAGCCAAATCGTTATTACATCTCTAGTACTTGATGAATTAGGAACTTTATCTTCTGGTGCCACAACGTTGTGATATGAAGCATTGTCCATTATCAAAACGACGGTCTATCCAAGGAAGGAAGTACATTATTCACAATCCAATCTTGAAATATCTTGCCATTCATCTCTGTATGGTAATCCCTAATAACTGTGGATTTTGAAACAAATATGAGTTCAGTATTATTTAGAAGCCCATGATGGCTGCTTCCTGGATGTGCAATTATTAGGCGCTGTCCTTTGCTGCTTGGTTCTAGTCTCTTAGTTGTCCCATCAGATGATTGCCATTCTCGTTCATTACTGTGGTGCGCATTGATCCAAGTTTCATCTAAATACACAAAATCATAACAATCTCTTCTCATTTCTCTGATCTCGCGTAAATATTTGCTTCTCATTGCAACTATATGAGGCTTCTCACAAATAAGGTTTCTACCACCAACATATTTTCTAAAAGTGAATCCCAAACTCCTAATAGTCCTCCATAGCGTAGATTTGGAAATATCATTGTCATTATTCTTTCTTAACCAAATTTTCAATTTCCTTAAAGTCACTGCCTCATTATTGTGAAATATATTGCAAATTTCTCTCCGGATCAATTCTCTGTCAAAATATCCACCACTCTTGGCCTAATTTTCGTGTGTAAAACACTAGAATTAGAAATTTTAGATGTCGCTATCCAGCGGTGCAATGATCGTTTGATTATCACCAAGGCATGAATAGTCCTCTTTTGTGGGTTTGAAATAGAATGATATAGTTTTCCACGAGTAGCTTCATTGCAGAAATACTTAAAAATCCTATTTGTGATTAGCTGTAATGTCATAAAATGTACTCGCAGACTCATTTTCCTAGTTAACCACACAATACTTTTTGTAGACACGCCACTGATTGACAATGTGTGAGTAGCACCGGATATAAACTATTTTGTGTTCAAGAAGTGCGATTTCACGCAATTTCACTCAAAAATCATGCCAATTGCTTGATAAACCAAAAATGTGCAAATGAGGTCGTATAATTTACTGTAGACATTTCAATATGTGTGCGTGTGATGTGTGTTGGCAAGTAGGATTTTATATTATATCGCAAAGAAACGAAAATTGAAACCAATGGCCGCATTTTAATGAAAAATTTAATTCATAGGGTCTATACCATTTCAAATTCACACACAAAATTTCACTTATATGCGTTATATATTCGCTGAGATATAGCATTTTGAAGTTGGGCAAAGCTAGTGAAACGTGCTATAGACATAACAATCATAGAATGCTAATAAGAATATAGTTTAGAGCACACATTGCTTACCTTAAAATATTTAATCCTTATCTAACAGTGATTGGTAGATGCAAACTTGAGAAACAGTTAATATTTATTATAGGAAAGATAAAGGAGATAGAACAGTTTTATCATCATCTAACAATCTTAGTCTTTTTTTTCCCACATCCGCAATAAAGCTATCACACTCTCTAACCACTTTAGTGCTCACAGGTGTAGTACTTTTTCATTTCATTCAACACTTTGCCCTTTGATTAATAATTGTACTCACTGTTTGGCGTGCCAAACCTGGCTTTCGGTCTATTTCAGCATTCATTAAACGGTGGTCACTTAATTTTATCATTTCTAACTTTGCATTTAAAGTAAAAGGGGTTACGACTCCTCTTTTTCTCACTAGCAAACTTGGATGCCATTATAATTAAAGTAAAAATTCACTTTTGTATTTAATATAACAAGTTTAATACGTTAGAGAACACCGAGAGATGCAGGATGATCAAATGGCAGGAGCAGACTGACTGATCGACATCAAGACGACATATGACTCCGATTTCAGACTCTATTGGTGATCGAGAAGCCCCGTAAGAGCGACGAATCCACCGAAAATGTGGAGAAGGGTTATAATTGAGACGCACCGTATCAGCTAAGTGCCATAAAGCGTGGTTCCCCTGCATATATATTTTGTAGATCTTTCAGTTGTAATAATCTTGAATTTTGAACCATCTTTTAACACCTCCTCCACGCTTCAACCATAGTGTATGCAGCTCCATATCTGAACTGAAGACATACGCAGCCTTCCAACCTGGAGCACCATAAAATAATATAATACCCCTGCTCCCCCAAAACCAGTAAACACATGATGTTTATCAAGACATTTCCCTTCAAGTATGTATATAAATTCCCTTCCTTAGTTCTCAGGCTGTCACTGTGTCTCCATTTGTCTTTCTCTTTTCCTACAAATTTCATTTTTTTAATGAGTTTTTTGGCGAAGCCTACCCTGTTCAACCTAAACACACAGTCCGTCAGTTATATTAGGGCATATGTCCAAATATAAAAGACTAGTGGTCTGGTAATCATAATTTATTGTACAGATGCTATGCCTTTAGCCTGAAGAGCCACGTTATGAGGACAGATTTCTGCTCAAGTGTACCAAAATTCACAAGTTCCATTTTCACACTCTGAAACAACCACATAAACAGCCGTAGATGAAGTTAATACATGAATGAATGTCATCATCATCCACACTGCAGCCTCCTCCCTCTCCTCTTTGCAGGAAGCCTGCACCAAAGCTTTCAAATGATCTTGCAGCAGTGGTTTCTATAGAAATTTGTTTTACATGATGCAGTTGCCAGCCTCAAACTCATTAGTTTGCCTCATATGATGTGTCTGAAGGAGTCTGTAGTAATGTTATATACCTACGTCTCCTCGGAGACCCCAAGCATGAATCATCATTTCCTCTTTCGCTCTATTTGGAGCCACCACTGCACCTGCTCCTCTTGTAGAAAGCCTCAACCAACTTTTTAAAAAAAATAAAATTTTGTCTTGCTTTGGCGAGGCGCGTCCCGTTCAACCTAGTCGGTTATATTAGGGCGCATGTCCAAATATAAAAGACCTTCAGGTCTTGAAACTGTCAACCAACTCTTTACAAGCTCTTACAGCAGTGTTGCTGTGGTCATTGTTTTACATGATGAGTTTGCCAACCCCATGCTCCTCACATTAGTCATATTGTATGACATGCCTGAGGGTGTAGTAGTTCTAATCTTTGTCTGTCTCCTCAGTGACCCCTGGGAACTGCACGTGGGCAGGGTATGAATGAATGGCCTGATATTCAAGAACCATGATAGGAAAACAATGAAACATGTAGGAAAACATGTAGGACAACTTGAAACATGTAGGAAAACATGAAACATGTAGGACAACTTGAAAAATGTAGGAAAACATGAAACATGTAGGAAAACATGAAACATGTAGGACAAATCAAAACATGTAGGAAAACTTGAAACATGTAAGAAAACATATAACGTGTAGGAAAACTTGAAACATGTAGAAAAACATGAAACATGTAGGAAATCATGTAATGTGCAAGAAAACTTAAAACATGTAGGACAACTTGAAACATGTAGGAAAACTTAAAACATGTAGGAAAACTTGAAACATGTAGGAAAACATATAACGTGTAGGAAAACTTGAAACATGTAGGAAAACATATAACATGTAGGAAAACTTTAAACATGTAGGAAAACATGAAGGAAAACTTGAAACATGTAGGAAAACTTAAAACATGTGGGAAAACATAAAACATGTAGGAAAACTTGAAACATGTAGGCAAACATAAAACATGTAGGTAAACATAAAACATGTAAGAAAACATCACTAAAACAGAGGACATTAAATTGCTATCATGATTTATTTAAACCAGGCTCAACCAAATGTACCATTTACATCAGCATTTCATTTAAACAATCTACACAAATAAAGAAGAAGTTTATTTTACAAAATGTACATGAATGAAGATCATATGTATACAATGCCATGCATCAATATGTACATAACCACATACTGCTTCCATACAACTATCAGCTTTATGCATGAATATAATGCATGCTCCAGACCAAGCCTGCCATTCCGTACAAACAATTCACAAATAAAAAACAATTCCTATCCATTCCTAACAAAATTCACCAATCAAATCACAATAACAAATTATCACTAGCTTGGCATAGAGTTTATAGTCCTAGTTTAACTCTTAGTATACGAGCGGTCTTCTAGAGAGGCCGATGATCGATCCCCGTCAATAGCAAAAATTTATAGCTGAATGCATGTTTCAAACCACTGATCAATTTAGTTACGTGCATGATGTAGGGGTTTCATTTCTTCACATTTTGATATATAACACTTATGTTATCTTTATAAATAAATTATTTATTGCAAAATCTGTAATGGTAGTCATAAAAGGCAGCTCGTATACTAAGAGTTAAATAGAATATTTACATAACATAACAGTGTGTTCCACAAAATAAAGTTGCATCCATAGCAATAACTTTTATGACACACCAGCAGTTGGTATATTTTTTCAATCACATGCTCAAGTTTTATTAAATTTTCAATTGTGCTCATTTGCCCTGAATGTTGGCATTAATGCCTTCCAGAACACAAGCAACAATCTGACGTTTTAACACATTCACATTATTCAACAGAAACTGAGCTAATTTCATAACAGACTAAACTCATTCACAGATCTCATTACCCATTAAACTCATTCACAGATCTCATTACCCATTAAACTCATTCACAGATTTCATCCTACATTAAACTCTGCCACATATCATTCCAGATCAAACTCGTCTATGTACGTTACCATAGACTAAATCATATTTAATCAAACCACAGATAACTTAAATTTTTTTCAGACAGTACTTATCTACACACACAAAAATCCCACATAACCATGTTTCTCTGAATCCATCCCTTCATTTGTGATCACATGCTCTCAGTTCAGCCAATAGTTTACAATCTAACAGGCTTAAGTCACATGATGAAAACATGTTTATATGGGATGTATGCTGAAGCTCAATTCTGGTTAATCCCGAGGCTGCATTTTGCCTGTCCCTTCCCAGCACAGAACACAGTCTGGCTGAATATGATTCATTCAAACATCAGAGTACATCCAATGCTTCTCAGATGCAGCTCATCACTGTGAGAATGGTCAGCTAATTCTTATTCATGTTCATAACAGTACTTTTGTTTAAAAATCAATCCAGCTCACTATAGCGGGCAAACATAGTTTTCTTCAGAGCCTCTCTATAGTTATCACCAACATCAGCCACAACAGTGGATCCCCTAGCACCAAGGCCTGCCATCTGGTTCCGCCGTTTAGCCTGCACAAAAGGAAAGTCGAAAAAAAAATTAATTAATCACTTTTCCAGCTGACCTGTCTTATTAAATAAAACAAAGCACCGATATTTTGTGGCTGTTACAATTTCACTTCAAAAGCAAGACTCAGCTCTGCCACTTTTAAGCTATGTGAATTGGCCATACATACAGTGTCTTGTCAATGGTTTCAGGTGGCATTTCTTCAGAACTTCTAGCCCCTAGCGCTGCTGTTTAAAAATTCTGACATATCTGTCCCATGCCATATAGTCAAAAAGTTATTTTTTTAACACCCTCTTTTATTTAAGTCCAATTTGTACTAATTTTCTTCTCACAACATACTCAACACGTGCATATGCTTTTATTCTGATGTGAATAATAAGCTTCATTTTCAGAGACAGATCAGATACGAACAATTATTTTTTTAAAATTTCAGAATGCACCAAATCAAGAGTACACAGGGGAGATAAAGTGCCCAAACAAGAAAAAATAATAACGGTTTCTGTACATACCTCAATGGGGTCTACTATCCCCTGGTTAGATTTCCCAAGTCCCTGTCCTTCAGACCAACCCATCTTTTGTAACAATTTGTTGCCAATGTTGTCTTCTCCTATTCCTAGCTTTGTAGGCTCCACGTAACTGAAATTCAATCAAATTCACAGAGCTCACATGTCAGGGTTACAAAAATTCGATGAAGTGTAACTCTGGACTTGATGGGGAATAAAAACTGGCAAGTATGGGTCACAAGAGCTGAATATGAAACTTTAAACACAATGTCTTGGGGAAAAAAATAAATATAACTGTTATTAATTACTTTTCAGCAAAGAACTACTTCTACTAATTACTTATATTACGATGTTTCAGACAAAATACAAACTTAACCAGCTACCTACATTACAAAACTCAGACAAAGTACAAATTATCAATTAAACATGAGGGAATAATACACTTTGTGATGTATGCAGTTTTAAATGGAATGTCTTGTGAAAAATACAACCATTTCCAATTACTTTTTTTTTTTTTTTTGTACGCCCGCTAATACTCGAGGCGAAATCTCAGGTTATTTTTAATGTCTAACCTGACATTGATTTTTACGTGAGTATCCTATTTTCTTGTACAGAGACAAGTGTCCCTCGCCATTCAGGCAGATACTCGCCGTTTTCGGAGGTAGCCATTAGAGCTGGGTCGGCTCAGGAGCCGCCAGTCCCTGGTCGACGACACTCCTTCAAATATACTCGCCAGGTCTCGAGTTAATCCAGTCCAAATCCCGGTCGACGAAAAATCCTCAAATGCCGTCGCCCGGGTTTGATCCTGAATCACCCGGTCGCCAGAGCGGTGTTTGCCAATTACTTATCTTTGGCAAAGTCCTACTTATAATTATTTATATTACAATGTGTCAAGCAAAATACAAAATTTAACCAGTTACCTACATTACAAACTGCAATCAAAGTACAAATTATGATCAATTAAGACTGAGACAATAATATAAATTGTGACAGGGAGTACAACAGCAATATGACAAGCTATGACAAGTGGTACTTACACTACTGGTTCTGAAATTTCAAAATCTCTATCTTTTCTTCTTTTTGGCTCAGGAGGCTCTGGGGCACCATACTTTTGTCTTCGTTCTTTGGCACGATCTCGGTACTGGAAAATTTGAAACTAAGTTTGAGCATAGCTACTAATAATAATAATAGCCCCTTCAGTCATAAATTACTATGTGAATGCGCCCCTGAGGTGACAGTCCTCAGCTGCTTATTTTCCTGGTGTTCCTTTCGACGTTTTCTCCTGCTTGTTGTGAGAGCTTCTTTTTGCCCAATCTGAGGTGGCGACGTAGAGAGCATTGCCACTTGGTGCGATCAGCATCTTCCATCCTCCCAGGTTGCTGGATTTATTTCCTGTGCCCTCATGTCTCTCATGCACACAACTCTGAACCTCAGCTGTGGTTGCCCAACTGTTCTTTTGCCATCTGCCAGTTGTCCGTAGAAGATATCTTTCGGGATGCGACCATCTTCCATGGGGTGGACATGGCCAAGACAGCGTAGCTACTACAACTAACAAAATAACCATAATTTAAAAAACAAAATGAGTAAAGCTAAACAATCCAGCAATCACTGAATTTAAACACTATAATAAAATATGTTTCTTGTACAAGAGTAACAGGTACAGCCAGCCTCACAGCACATACAGATGTAAGGGAGTGAAGTGTAAGAGACTTCACCTGTAATAGGTATCAGCTTTATGAGGTAGTGGTGATAGGTTTCCATCCTCGCTGCTATGCTTTTCCTAGCCCAAGAACAGAGGCAGGTATCCATTTACAGGTGGGCTTAATAGAGCATGACGCTACCAGGTTTCAAACCTGGTGACTCTGCCTCAATAAGTAAGCACACTAACCATTCTGCCACTCAACACTCATACAAATACATGTCTCAATAACCAAATTATCTGCCCGCTGTAAAATGTGTCCTACAATGCCTCAAATAAATCATTGTCCACTGTGGATTCCTGCCCAATGAAAGATAGATGGGAATGAAAAAGGCAGATTGACTTACTACAGGACGAGGAAATATAACTGAGGACAGGACATCATATGAAGAAATAAAAGCAATAATAAAAAATTGCACAGAGAACAACCAGATCCGGATATAACAGACGCACACTGCTCCTTGCCAGGAAGAGATAGGGTGATCATTTCCAGACTCAGCACTGGCCATTGCAGGCTCAAATACAACTAATTAAAAATTGGGTAGACAGAGATGAGTCCACGTGTGGAAGACAAGATTGTTAACATTAATGAACTAATGACAATCAGATTGCATTGGGAGACTGGTTAGGTTTGGTTTTAAGGACCATCTTCATTGCACATGGATAACTCAATCAGTGCTCCGATCTCCTCCCTTAGATCACACAAGGAGGATTTCAGCACAATGCATGAACTCCATAGCGAGGATTCTAATGTGTGTTATACAGGAATCACACTTTCTATAAATATTTTTGCGATCTGTAGATTTCCAAACTTTTTACATTTTGCCAGGGTAGCCGTCGTATTGCCTACTCTTAACGATTTACAACTGACGAGGGATTTTTAATGTGCGCAACCTCTTATTTTTTTCGTCCGTATCCAAGAAAGCTATGTATCCAATCTCACTACCCAGGAGATCAGGAGAGGAGTATGACATCATTAGGAACACACTGGTTCTGAAAAAAAATTCCATCAATTACATTCACTGTATTGGGAGCGAACCTGGTACCTTTAGAATTAGAGGTGGGCACCATATCTCTCAGCCACTCCGACCCCTAACTAGGAGATAAAACTTACACGATGTTGAATGATACTGTATCTTGGCAGCAATACAAAGTTGGAGGAACAGATAAGGATATCAAAATAAAAATACTTCTTTGTTCGTCCTGAAAAGGACGTTGGTTGCGTTGTGTCCGTTTACAGCAAAGCTGCGATATTTGCGCCTTTCGGCCGACACATCCAACTTCAGCACAGCATTTTTGGGACCGGGTTAGCCTTCCCTCTTCGATCCCTACTCACTCAGCCAGACTGCAGTGATGCAGCCTGTTTCCAGGACCACCACTTGGAGGTGGAGCAGTTAGCGACCCATAGCTAGACTGCTTGCGTCAGGGTCAGCAAACCAGAGCTGACCAAATAAGAATACAAAAGGAAAGAAGAGCTTTCACTGTCTTGGGGAAGTATACAGAAACCAGAAGAAATCAAGTCCAAAAACATGAAATTCTTCAACTCAAATGTCAAGTTAATCTTTTTGTATGGCTTTTACATGGAGAACAACAAAACAGAATAGGACTTCTGTTCCCCCAGGCACGTCGCACAAGGTGACTAATATAAGGTTGGCAACCCCATTATGTAAAACAAACAAAAAATACTACAGAAACCACCGTTGCAATAGCATATAGCATGACATTGCTCGATGCAGGTTTCCTGCAAGGAGACCAGCTGTGCAGTGGTGGCTCCATAAGGAGATGGCGATGATGATGATGGAAAGATCCAAATAAATACAAGCGAAATATGAGGTGAAATGGAATGGGCTGTGAACAGGACATACAGTGAGGAAACCTGTAAATAACATTACTAGGTAGTCTTTGTTCTTGAATCCCCAGTGTAGAGAAATAGAGGGAGAAAAAAACAGAGCTAGAATGAAAGGGGTAAAACAAGACTTTGAACAGATGGCACAGGACAGGGAGGTTTGATAGCGTTTTTGTTCAGGACCTGTGCACCATAAGGAGCTAAAAGGTATCGATGAAAGACTTCTTCATTTACTTTCAGACGTTAACTTCACAGATGGATCAGCAAACTAATGCAACTGAAGATGGGGGTGGAGGAGTCTTCCTGAGCTTAAGCAATGGGACACAAAAAAAAGATAGCAGTCGCAACAGGGAAATTTTCAAGTAACTTCAGAGCAGAGGCCTTAAAAACTGCATCAGAAATTCTAATGACAGAAGAAAGCTCAGAGAGACCAGTAGCTATCTTCTAAGATGCACTGTCAGTGATTACAATGCTAAAAAGTCAAAGTAATGCTGAACTGGATGACCTAAGAGTAACACTTCACAGACTTTGTCAGCAATACAAAAGAGTCGTGATACATTGGATCCCTTCTCTCTGCAACATCATTGGAAATGAAGAAGCTGACAGATTGGCAAAGGAAGGGGAAAAGCTTCCTCAACTTGACACAAATATAACTTATGAGGAGGCCAAGAGTTTTATCAAGCGCAGGTACAGGCACAAGTGGGAAGAAGAGCATCCAGGCCACACAAAAAATGATCCGTATTACCAGCTCAGCAGAAGTGAACAAGTGGTAATCTTCAGACTTCGCACTGGTCATAACAGATTGAGATACCATCTATTCAACAAATTAAAGATAGGAACTACTGATGAGTGTGACTGTGACACTGATAAAATGACTGCCGAACATCTGCTTCTAAGGTGCCCAACATATGAGGAACAGAGAAAACGCAGATGGCCATCACCAGTACCATTCCTGGAGAAAATCTACGGAGATATCAACAGCCTCAGGCTGACCACTGCTTTCTTTGAACTTATTCAAGTTGACATCTGAGGGTGAACGAAAAAGAAAAAGACGTTAACTTGCATACGTTGCTGATAGACTGACTGACTAAAAAAAATACAACCCATGAAAGTAAACACATAATGAATACCTTGACAACAATACAACATATGAAGTAAACACATAATGTAACAAACAAGTTTACCTCTATCTTCCCTGCAGCTGATGAACTCTTGGACTTTGTAAGAGCTTCAAGATTTTGCTACAGAAAGAAACAATGTAGGGATAATTAAAACTACTACTGTAAGAACCGTAGCTATGTTCTGTAGAGTGCAACCTAAATCCCAAACATAAAAAAGAAATAATAACATGCAATTAGCCTAATACCCAAAGATAATCCATGCATTAAAATACACCAGGTGGCAGAACAGTTTGAAATGTAAAAGTCACATACAAATTTGCAAAACTAACCAAATCAAATGTCATTTACAATCATACCACGCCAGACTAGAATTTTATAAAGCATCTCCCAAAATCATAAACCATTTACAAATTTGATACTGAAGTCAGATGTCATAAACACATTTACAAACATCTGCCTATAGTAATTTCATAAAGATAAGTCACACAAGAAAAAAAACACACCTTGTGCAATTCAGAAATCTGAGTGTGCTTTGTGAGAATCTCTTTGGATTGAAACTGTCTCTTGCAGAGAAGGCAGGCCAGTTTGCTCCAGTCCACCAACTTGGATTCATCCACTGTGGCAGATGAGTCTTGGTCATCCCCACTGTCACTGTCTCCGCCATAAGAGGCCACAAGACCAGGTTTACTGGAAACTGAAGGCTTTTCTGATTTCTGATAAATTGAGAACAAAAATATTTTGCATAAATTATGTATGTAACAGCTTCCTTTCAGCATGACACACAGACAGCAAAGATGTGAGGAATGATGGGAGGTACATAGTGACAACAAGTCCATTTGATAACAAGACAGCTTTGTTGTATTTCTCCACAATCATATTCTAAATCAAAAGTTTCAGCTCTAATGGCAAGTCAGTCCTACTGTATGGCTCTGAAATTAGGAGAACAAGACAAAATGACAACCAAGTAGTTACAGACATTAATAAGTGGGTGCTTGTGCATGATAACATTAGTAATGTGGAACTGGTGAAAAGAACCAGAAAAAAAATACCAGTGAAATAAGAGGTGAGGGAAAAGGCACTAAATAGGACACACAGAGAGGAAACCAGCTGATGATTACAAAGGCCTCCTTGTTCTGGAACCCTCAAAGTCAAAGAAACATAAAAACACAAGAATGGAATTGCAGGTCGGCCCATAAAAGTTAAAGATGTCTCAAAGTTTATGAAGAAGTCATCATGTATTTTACCAATGTCTATAACATGTTCTCTTTGCCCACTGGCATCATTTATTCCTCTGATTTCCATCCCCCTGTGTCTGTGCCTGTCCTTCATAATGTTGTCATTTATTTGCATGTACACAGATTTTGTGCCTATCTGATGTCGAACTTTGAGATCCCTATACATGTGCTGTCTTACACATGGCCATTAAACAAACAAAAAAAAGAACCACTTCCGGTTTACTAATAAATAAAATTACCACAATTAATCTATGACAGTGGGGTGATCACGCAAAATCTAGAAAAACAATTACTCCATCAGTAATATAAAAACAGCTAACAACAGAACTGATCAATAGTACCGTAGACAGGAAGTTCTGGAGAGACTTGATCACCAACGCCACCAGTCATGGTACTTGATAAAAGATAACAATAACACTGTAGACTACTACACTTTTAATTCATGTCTTGCCTGTTGCGCACATATTTTTTGGCGCACGGATTACGCATACCATGTAAAATGCTTTATTTGTCTGATGAAGATATATTCATCTTTGTATGTATGTTTTGGTCTTGAGGGACGAAACTCAGATTGGGCAATAAGTAGTCATTCTGTGAGTTATCGCTCTTTGTAGCGTTCTCAAAAAATAGAACTCGGCGGAGGAATTTAGACTTACTGGAATCTATTCTGTGTTTGGTTAGGAATAGATTGTTCTTGCTTCAGAATGTCTATGGTCTGAATCTATGTGTAGTGTTTGTCTATGTAGGACGAGTATGTCTTATATCTTGATATCTTAGTATGTTTAAGTGGAACTATTTGTTCTTGTACTGTACTAAAGGGGGTCAGGTGTTTTCGGCGGATGAAGAGAGGTGAGGAGGTTCTTCGGTGATCTAGGCCTAGGGCAAGAAGTCATGTCGGAGAAATGCCCAAGAGTTTGTGATCTCTTTAAGTTATTCTGGGGACGAAAATAGTTTCTTCCAGGATCGTTTAGTCCATGAGTTCCCCAGTTGTGATTCTATAACGCCGGGAGAGCGTTTTTGTGCTTGCTAGTGTATTTCTTATGTCCAGGTAATACAAACGTACTTTTGCTGACTTCGTTCATTCCTAGGCTTAAGATGGGCAGACGTTTACATGAACTTACCTATGAATATGTCGGGACGACATATTCTCTAGCAGCACTAAATATGTTTATATGCAGCAACTATGAGGACAGAATATAATGATCCTTGTAGAATCATTTATTGTTGATGAACAAAGCTTCGACTGAAGATTTGGCTATACACCCGTATAGTGAGTGATGCTCAACCGGGAACCAGCAGCCATTGTGGAATTCGATTGATTTTGGAATTCTACCTATTGTAAATCATTAGCAGAGAACGGGAAAACTTCCTTATTATCAGGTGATGATTGAGAGATCACTATTATAAAGAAATTAACATTATCTTCACAGAGATTTGCTGTAATGCACCTAAAGGAATCTTCGCTAGAAAGAGATCCTGTTTAGGAGTCAAGTTTGAACAGTATTGCTTAATTGACATGCTCGGTCAGTAAGGTCTACTGACTGTATTTATAAACTATGGAAATCTTGGTGTTTACAGATGTTCCATTGCAAGATTATTCTTCATGAATGCTAATTTAGGACGGTAGTCCATTGATCAATATTATGCTGTCTATGTCGACTCATGTTCCTGTATCTGTACCCAATCTGTCAAGTGTGTGCGTCCAATTAAACTATTGAAACGACTACAGTGATCTGCATTGGTGACTTAACGTAATGAGTGAATGAGTGCCTTATACGGGTCAACACACGAACAGTCCACCATTCGCCTAACTCATACTTCACACTCACACTCCATATTTGCATAATCCTGCGTTGGTTGAGTTGACCTTTGCTCCCCCTGGAGCCTCCATCATATTCACCACTGGTTTGCGTGAGGAGAATACACAGTTACGATCAAGAAGAGAAAAAGAAGGTTTATCATTGCCCTTCCGCTCCCCTAGGAGCACAGGCTTCAATAAATTCATGCCAAGTCTACTGCACTCTTCAAAATGATATGCAGCAGGGTTTTAGAAAAAGCAGTAACATCTTGACAAGTGCCCCGCATAGTTCACGGGGGTCTCTGAAGAGACAAAGAAAGAACAGGTCTACTGCCCCCTCAGGAATGTCACACAAGGTGACTAATATGAAGTTGTGCACGGGGCTGACAACCTATGTTAAACAAATTGCTGCAGACACCATAGCTACAAGTTCATGTGAATGCAAGAGTGCAGGCTTCTTGTAAGGGGACCAGCTGTTGGAGTGGCTCTATGCTCTGTGAGGAACACAATGATGATGACTGAGAAAGTACAACGAACGAACGAACGAACGAACGAACTTTATTTTCGAAGGGTTGAGAATTGGGCGCGCAGGCCCGTCTAACATTCTGCCCTTTCACTCTCATTTATCTTGCATACTATATCCTTTTATTCCCACATATTACTTTAAGCATTAATTTAAAGGCATGCAACATTATAAAGTTAACATAATAGCATTCATTTACAGTATACAATCATAATACAGCTAGTTTCAGCTAGTTGTGACTAGAACTTACCACTGCTTGTGAAGTTGGCACTGCTAGCAAATCTTGATTCTGGAAATAGAGAAAAAAAAAAAAAACAAGCATGAAAACTCAAGTCACACAAAGTACTAAAACTACAAAGTTTCATAGCCTACACTTCTAAACACACTAAACATTCAAACCATCACTACCCTTCAGCACGGACCTTCAATTCATTCATGTCAAGTCCTCCTATCCTGTGCCATCTGAATCTTTCTACATCTGCCTCACCCCTTTTGTTTGTCTCTATTTCCCTTGTGTGTGTGTTTTATGGTCTCCCTCTACCACTCTTACCCTGGAATTTTCAAACCAAAGACTGACTTGTAATGCTATCGACAGGTTTCCTCAATACATGGCCCATACATTGCCAGTGTCTTTTAACACTTTGAGTACCATGGTCGCCTTTTGGCGACAAGCCTTATTTTTCATAGAGTACCACTGTCGCCTTTTGGCGTCCGTAAAGCATTTGCATAAAAAGTGATCACGGCTGCCGTCTGAAAATACGCAAGTCAAGGGAAGTAACTCAGTTTTATTGACAAATGATCGATGGCGGCTGGAAAATTTTTTCACGTGTTTTGATTCATATTTGAGTGGAATTTTGTTTTAAAATGAGTGAAATTGGTGAATGTTGCAATGATTCGGATTCTGGCTCTCATCTGGCCTTTGAAAGTGACAACAGTTGGTCTAGTTTTGATGCAGGGCAGCCTGAAACTAGTGAAACAGACAGCGACAGCCCTAGTTCTACCATTCGTGAAGGTGCCAGAGGTGATGATGGCAATTTTCAGGGTCATGGTGTGAATCAGGGGCGTATAAAAAGACCTTACTAGGAGGGGGCGTGGCAGAGAAGCAGCTGATTAGTTTCAGTGGGGGCTTGTATGACTCTGATGACCCCTATGTAAGCGTAATGGTTGGGATTAGACTGCTACAGGAAGTAGAAGAGGGTTTTCTGTAATTTTGAGGGGAAAAAAAACATGAAGATGAAGCGTGGCAGTTCACCTGGTTTTGCTAGGTCGGGAAACACGGTTGCCTGTATGTGGCAAAAAGCGTGAATTTGTTCAGCACAGTTCACACAAACAAAAGTATCAGATCCAGACACCATGGCAGATGTTTATAATCACAGTAAGTAAGTATGGGTGGTGTAGATCACTTCTAAGACTGGTGAATTACTTTTATCGCTTCTTCAAATGGTATCATCCAGTTCTTCATTTTGTTATAGAAGTTGCCCCAGTAAATGGATATATTCTGTACTGTGAAGCTGCCAATTACACCAAAGCAATTTAGGCTCAAGATTGCTGAAGCTCTGGTATCAGATTATGCAAGAAATTGACACTACAAGAAAGAGCATGCCATCGGTGCTTCAGTGAAAATTGCCAGACTCATCGCAGAACATAATCAATTCCCACAGCAGTATGAAGACAGATGACATCAACCAAGATGCACTGTTTGTAATTCTGCTGGATTGAGAGTCCAGAAATGATTCTTATGTATTGTATGTGAGGACAATGCCGCCAGGAAGAAATAGGCCAGAGAAAAAAAGCAACAATAATTGCATCTGTGACCATATTTTATGTTAGACTATCACACGCAGCTAAAGCAAATTGACAAGTATGTAAATTTCTCTTTGCATGAAATCATTTCGGTACCTCATGGATATTTTTCTTTGTTATCATTACAGACCCTGGAATTTTGTGTCCATTTCAAACAGCTTTTTAACCCCAATATCATTCAAGAGCATATTATAATTGTTCTTTTTAGAAAGAATGTTCACTTACAATATATCTGAGAAAGTCTGATGAGTTTTGAGATGGTTATAATATTTTTTATACATTTTTCAATGGAGCATGCCAATTTTTGTCTATTGCCTCATTAATTTTAAAAATGGCCACCATGATCACATGACCTGAACACAAATCTAGGTCAGCACGCGACACTCTATCCACTTCCAATATCATCCTGAAAATTTCATGTCAATCTGTTGACTCATTCGGGCTCAGTGATTTTTTAAATTTCCTCACCCCAAATAGGGCATTTTTCCTAAAAACCCTTGGTACTTGAAGGTAATTGCTAACTGAGAAGCCTTGGTACTCAAAGACAAAGGGCAGGATGTCAGATGGGCCTGCATGCCCAATTCTTAACCCTTTCAAAATAAAGTTTGTTTGTTCTACTAGCTCTGTCATCAGTTCCAAATTAGTGATTTTGTCGTACCAGTTCAGTCCTATTCTACGTTAGAACAAAAAGTAACAAGCTAATTATTTCTCACCTAACCCTAGTTATACAGCTGACAGATAACTCAAGAGTGCTAGAGCGCCTACGTCAAATAATGATAAACATGGCAAACTTCAAACTTACAAGTTTTTGCAGCATAGCAAATCCTGCATCTGCAGCTGCTGACTCTTGCCTGGACTCACTCATGGCATCTGGCTGAGCAAAAGTTCGTCTACCTCCTTCTTTCTGAGCTTCCTTTTGAGCATTTAAGCTTTTGGCCCACTTTTCCATGTCCTGTGAATCATAATGTATAGGATAATTCCTACATGTGTTAGCATTTCAAAATATTTAGCATAGCAAAATATTTTCTTCTGACTTTTACATCTTGCATTCTCATTTCTAGTTTAAATGAACCAATATCATCACCATCGTTTTCCTCTTAGCTCCAGTTGGAGCATGCAGACAACACTGCGGCTGGTCCCCTTGCAGGAAGTCTGCACTAAGCATTCACATCTGTGGTTTCTGTAGCAATTTGCTTTACATGACGAGGATGCCAGCCACGTGCACAAACCTCACAGTAGTCGCCTTGTACGACATGCATGTGGACGCATAGTTCTATTCTTTCTTTGTCTCTTCAGAGATCCCTGGGAACTCCGCAGGGTCTATACATTCTATGGCATATAGTAAAATCGGATGGCCAGTTATCATTTAATCAGTAATTCATCATATTGTTTACAAATTTTAATGATAGCTGGTCATCCAATTATTAAGTGATACTAAGGACTATTGATGATCGCCTGTTAGAGAATGACACTGCAATAGATGAATCAAAAAGGCTAAGACTTAGAATTTACACCAAACTTAAGACTAGCAGGGTTGGATGTATAAGATGCATCTGTTGCGTATACAACCAGCGCACCAGAGGAACATTTAGCATTCATACCCTTTGACATTTGCTGAGGGAGACTGAGTACCTATAGGTGTGCCTGGAGCGCAGTGATGTCAATTTGGATCAACAATAACCAGTTATTAAGTAACAAGTGGAGTACTGCTTACCTTCGCAATTTTTTTGGCAACTTTTACTTTCTCTTTTTCTTTCTTCTCCTCCTTGTCTTTTTTGTGGTGACCGTCTTGAGATTCATCTCTACTCCCCATAAAACCTTCTGGAGCTGGGAGATATGTCGACCTCTCTGCGTCCCAGTACATGAACTGACCAGCCGTGGAGTTGTAATAATACTGCAAAATGACAGGGTAAACGAAAATAAGTAAATGCATTTTACTAAAACAAAGAAAACTGCCTATGTTTTGGCTACAAGGCTTTCGACGAACAAAAACAGAACAGCAAGGAAACAAGAACTCGGTTAAATACATTTAAACAAATATTTTACAAAGATAGAGCCCGCTGACAAAAGTAGCTGAGGATGCACTCATGAATGCCAGTTGGCAAATCGAACAGATCCGGGTAAGAAAGACAGTAATGAAACCAACATGGTACATTTCTGATCATTACAATGGTGTATCAGCATCATCATCATCACCCTTCAGCTCCCCAAGAAGCATAGGCCTTCAACAAACTTGTGTCAAGTCTTCCTGTCCTGTGTCAAGTCTTCCTGTCCTGTGTCAAGTCTTCCTGTCCTGTGTCAAGTCTTCCTGTCCTGTACCAAGTCTTCCTGTCCTGTGCCAAGTCTTCCTGTCCTGTGTCAAGTCTTCCTGTCCTGTGTCAAGTCTTCCTGTCCTGTGTCAAGTCTTCCTGTCCTGTGCCATCAACTCTAAGGTCTTCCCTTGTCGTCTTCATCCCCTTCATGTATGTCTCTAATTGTTCTTCTTCACGTGTTCTTTGGTCTGCCGCTACTTCTCTTACCATGGGGCTTCCAGAATAAGGGCTGCCTCAGTGTGTCCCATCCACAGCCAGTATCTTCATCTACTCGCTCGTTCCCCCGGCAATTGTCTGGTGTGTCCCATTAGTTCCAGTCATCAATTTGTACATTCCAACTAAATTCTGTTTACTTTCATCAAACAACAGGATCTTCACTATAACTCTTTTACAGTCTTGGTCACAAGCCAGTCATTTTGTTTTCCCATAGATCTTCTAGTCTTGTATACTATCTGCTGCATGTAAATGGACAATCCACTATCTGCTGCATGTAGATGGACAATCTGCTATCTGCTGCATGTAAATGGACAATCCACTATCTGCTGCATGTAAATGGACAATGTCCCTATCCGCTGTCTGTAGATGGACAATGTCCCTATCTGCTGTATGTAAATGGACAATGTCCCAATCGGCTGTATGTAAATGGACACTGTCTCTATCTGCTGTATGTAAATGAACAATGTCTCTATCTGATGTATGTAAATGGACAATGTCCCTATCTGCTGTATGTAAATGGACAATGTCTCTATCGGCTGTATGTAAATGGACAAGGTCCCTATCTGCTGTATGGGACAATGTCTCTATCTGCTTGTGTAAATGGACAATGACATATGCATATTACTGCACCAAGAAGCTTCACATTACCTGAGAGTTGGCATCATAGTAGAGATGAGTCAGAGGGTCATAGTAATATCCTGATGTTTCCTCATACTGGTACGTGGATGTGTCCGGGGGAGCTAATGTTTCACAATAACAACAAATCGTATCAATTATAAGATGACATGCATACGTCTACAAGAATGACATGCATAAAATTCATTGACAAACTATGTTTTCAGACAAGAAAAGAAACAGGGAGCGAGAAAAATAAATCATTCTTAATTCTTTCATTCCGTAATTATTTTCCACCCTGTGCTTGCAATTATTTTTTTGAAGAATTATAAACAGTGAAGTGTGCCATCTCCTATTGTAAATTGTATGTGAATCTTTTCTGTGAACACGCATATATTATATATCAAACCAAAGGGAAATGGATAGAGTTATAATATACAGTGTCCTTGTAAGTATTAACTCATGAACGTTTGGCATTCATATTTTAAAAAATGCTGCACGTAAATTGAAAAAAACTAAAAAGTTCACGGTACCTATGACTGATCAAAAATAAATTATTGCTGCAGACAAAGTCTTTAAATATAAAGGTATTCCATTTCTGAAGTAATAACACTCTGAACATGGCCACATTTAGTACATATAGTGGTGTTCACACCATTTTGAGTATGGCCCCTTAATAATAAAAATTCTTTAACAAAACGGCGCATATAAGGCAGAAACCAGTATTGCATTGCGTAGCTCTTTTATTTAGGGTTTATTTTTTCAGGTTTCTTTTGGTCATAGAACCCAAGTGAGCGCCTGTAATTCTGTTGTTTTCATTTCGATATATGAAGCATTTTCCAGGCTTTTTTCCAGGTCTTCCTTATTTGCACTTATTTTTCAAATGATGTTCATGGGAAACTCTAATATTTGTTTCTCTCATCTCCAAATTTTGTTATTTTTTCACAGCCTCAGAGATAATTGAATCACTTGGCTGACCATGATCAATTTCCAAATAGCATTACTGTCTCCCATTACTCTTGTTGTGTCACCTGCAGTCATTTTTTAAATAATTTAAAAAGAACTGTAGTTTTTTTTTTTTTCGTTAGAAAATTCATAAAAGCATTTATTGACCAAAAAACAGACAAATCTTTTTCTTCAGATTTTTAGTGAACTTAAGAATGCTAACGAAATCCAGTCCCCCGCAATAAAATGTTAGTGGGACATGGATGGTCCAAAATGAATAAAATAAGCTTGACTGACGTATTGATTTAACGATTAACCACATATATCTTTGATTAACATATTTTGTTGGAAAAAAGGCTAATCTTCCAAAATTGTGACTATAAAATGCAAAAAAAACTATTTTTCGTGTTTGCATTCTTTTTTGAATGCAAATTTCTTATTCTGCTCTGTGGCATCTGACAATGAGCATTTGTCTAATGATATAATTATCACTTTTGAGTAGCATTAAGTACCTGTAGTTGGAGACTGAGCTACTTTTTTCATTAACTGGGGTTGAAGTTGTAGCTGTAGGCCTCTCAACCATAGTGCAAAAAAAAACTATTTTTCGTGTTTTTCTTTTTTGAATGTATTTGTCTGGATCGTTAATAATCCTTGACTGTGTGGTATAACTTGAAGCAGGGTATCAGGCATAGAGGTACATTGCAATCTGGGCAGTACATGCAAGTCTGGCTTCTGTTCCCTGCAGCCTTACACACTTTACAGTCTGGTTTGTACCTTGCCCTTTCATATTTATCAAGAAGTGGTGCTCAGTAAGTCTTGTGACCTGTGGTTTTGAAGGTGTCACATTGCGTCGAAGAATAGCAGGTTCAATAAGTCATACTGTCATCCTGATCTTTGCTTTGATCTTTGTTTTGTAGAGTTGGCAGTGTTGTAGGTTATGTGCCCATTGACCAGGGAAGTTTCAACTAAGAAATGATATAAAAATAGGATCTGTGTTGGTAGGGGTAGCTTGCACCTAGTTGGCTGAAGTGGTCGACACCTCCCATACTTTTGCTGTATTTTTCTGCAAGCACTGGCTTCTGAATTGTTCTGCCCTAAAGAATTTGTCTTTCTAACTGTCTTGTTTATATTATCATTGGAGTGAACAGTAGATATAAGGTTAAATCTTTTCGTATCATGCCAGGTGACTGTCAGCATGCCTTATCTTCTGTCGCACAAAACACAGGATGATTTGTCTTTTTCAATTTGAGTTGTTTTTTCTTCAGTGCTACAGGAAAATGCTTCCTATTTTCAGCTACTGTTCCAAATGCACCAATCTGAATTTCACGTCTTGAAATAAAGCTGAAGGCTGAATAAAAACTACCACAGAAGAGAATATGTCCCTTGTTGCGTATGAAATTTGAATTAAAACTATGGTGACTTTTCACTGAAAAAAGAGTCCAAATAATCTCAGCTGAGAGTTTCTTCCTTGGTCACAAATGATGTCACATCTGTAGGTCTCCTAGTAGTGTTAGACTTTTTGATGTGTCCGAGGGAGTAGTGTTAGATGGTTTTGATGTTTCTGAGGGAAAAACTTGCTCCTTGGGGTTGTTCTTTTCTGTTTAAAAAAAAAAAAAGGAACACACAAATAACAAATAATGAGTATGTATCGGCGGTTAATCATGTTATCTGGAATTGAAAACATGTAGGCCAAGGCATATCCTAATTATAACCCTGCAGAGGAGAACGGGATATGTCTCTTCATCATAAATATAATAAAAAAGCATTCAAAATATATTTATTTCCAAAAAATGTGGTGAAATGAACAGTGGGACATGGTCTGATAACAGGGTAGGCTATAGGATATGGAATCGCCATCAATTTCTATTCCTGACCATCTTAAACTGTGTCAAACATATTCCCGTAAGCAGTTGTAAACCAAGAAATTTCATTCAAACACTAATTTTGGCCATGGTTAAAAATAAAACTAAATAGGACTACATTGTAAATTACAGACGCAAGTACAGTAGGTCTATCTATAAACTGCACTTATGTAAATATGTTTTATAAATGAGATAAATGAATTTATTAGCCTACTTACCTCAGTTGAAATGAACGATTTAACACAACTTGAATGCACAGAGACAAGTTCTTGGTGTTTTTTTTAAATTTTGCCTCGTTTTGGCGAGGCGCGTCCCGTTCAACCTAGTCGGTTATATTAGGGTGCATGTCCAAATATAAAAGACCCTTAGGTCTGAGGTTATAAATCAATTTTTTCCCAGTAGCTTTCGAGTAACAACAGAGGCGAGCGCTAAAAATAAATCTGCGTTCACATCATTAACGCAAATCGTCGAAAATGCAAATCGCTGAAAACACAAACCGCCGAAAACGTCTGGAAATGGATTTAGTGCGCAAAGGGAAGTAAAAATTCTATGGTAACAGAAGTTTAACGAAAAATACCACCAATAACCAAAAATGGACAACTTTCGATTTTTTTCCAGGTCAAATGTGGGAAATTCAAGGCTTTTAGCCATTTTTCCAGGCTTTTCAAGGCCTGGAATTTGTTTCCCCGTTTTTGAAGGTTTTTCCAGGTCACTACGAACCCTGATTTTTGATAAACTAAAAACAAGTCTCACAGTTTTTTTGGCACAGGCATCAAAACTGACCAACAGTCAGACGGTTGCTCTGGAGTCAAAGAGTTCAATAAGCTTCATGACTGTTCCCACAAGATTATTTCTTTTATTTCCTAATAATTACAAGAAATACCCTGAAGCCACTTACGGTAAACTGGGTATTCCACTCCATTTACTGTAACTGTCTTATGGCTTGTGTGACTGAGAACCTTCTTCTGTAACTAAACACAAATAAAAATTCAAGTTTAATTCTTGAACACAAGTATTCCACAGTATTCACCACATGAAATATTCCCTACCTCCTGATTAATGACAATTCATATTACAGATTTCAATACAATTCAGTTTGGTTTGGTTTTGAGGACTTTCTTCATTGCAAACAGACAACTCCATCAGTGCTCTGATCTCCTCCCTTAGATCACACATGGAGGATCTCAGCACAATGCACAAACTCTGTAGCACCAGCAAGAATCCCAATGTGTGTATATAGGAATCACACATTCTATAAATATCTTTGTAGTGGGTAGGTTTTTAATTTTTAAATTTTGCCAGGGTAGTGGCCTTATGATTTCCAACTGCTGTGGGATTTTTAACGTCCTTTTTTTTCGCCTTTATCCAAGAGGGCCAGGCATCCGATCTCACTACCTAGGAGACCAGGGCGGTGTATGACATCATTAGGACCACTGGTTGTGAAAAAAAATGTCCATAAATTATATTCCCTCTACTGGGAATCGAACCCGGTACTATTAGAATTCAAAGAGGACGCCATACCTCTCTTAGCCAGTCCCATCCCACATTCACAGTGTTAACTTGTAACCAATTTAAGCTAAGCTTAGACTCATCATTAAAAAGAAATGTTTTATTGTGAACTCTGGGCTACTCTGGGTAGATTTGACATTAGAATTTTCTCGCCAAGTAACGGAGTATGGCCAGTGAAGTTCCCAAGGGTCTCGGGAAAGACAAACAAGAAACAGGATGACAGTTACCTCAGGCATATCACAAGAGGCAACTAATATGAGACTATGCATGGAGCTCAACCACAAGAGCAGATGAATGCTTTGATACTGACTCAATGTTCCATATGAAACAAAACAGAAAATGATGAATGGAAATATGGGTTCCATTCGTATCTTGCTAACTTTTAATATTAACATGAAAGTTAGTTCCAAAATAATTTTTTTTAACTTCTCTCATTAACTGCTGCACATCGGTTTTTTCTTTTTGTTATTTAAATTTTTTTCATATGAGAGTGACAGTATATGCAACACACAGTCTGGATAACAATGAGATAATGTGTAATTGGCAGACTGTTCTGTTCCAAGAGGCAGTATGGTACGGTCTACTGGTAGCTTTCAAGAATTTTTTCCTGAATTTCCCAAATGGTAAAATAAAGACGAGCATGTAGACAGAATTAATACTGCCAAATATCAGGTCATGATACTTTAATCTCACGCAAACAAAGAATTTACTGTATATATTAACTGTTGGTCTGTAGTAAAACCAGTTTTTGTTAATGCCTAGGCTGACAGTCATGGTCATTTAAAACTGGATTATATAACTGATACTTCAGGGGAAAAGAGATGAGTAGCTATAAAAACCTGTGCCACATGGCTTTTAAAGAATCAACATACCCATAGTTTTATTATTCTTTTTTTTCAATCAAATCAATTTCACATACCTGTTTTTGGAAATTTTTTGCTGCTTGAGCTGCTTGTATTGCCGCTTGTGCAACTGCAGCTGCTGTATTTGTTGAGTCTGTAGAAAAGAGATGGGGAAATATTAACCCTTTGAGCCCCCAGCAAAATTTTCACCTATACCCAATCCCTGGTCCGAATCGTAAAACAGCGGCACTATTATTACATGTTTAACAGTTTCTCACCTGCGCGAGGGTAAATTGCAATCAGAGATCACGCCCGAGGTTAGAAAGGGAACGCAATGCGATCAAACCGCTACACAATAAATCAAATAACTAGGCTATTGTTATTTCATTCCGACATGAAAAGAGTTCACGGAGAGGTTTTCTCTGAAAATCGCGAAAATTTTCCTAAATGGTGGAATATTTACTAGTCACTGTTCTGCTCAAGTTGCTGGCCACAATAGCATTATACAAATTTTGGGAAAATCCATCGAAATAAAGAAAGTCTCCCTATTCTGCTTTTGTGAGATTACAGGCTCATAGGAAAGAGGAATTCTGAATGGCCAGTCTTCACATATTTGTCTCAAAAACTGTGTTCCCCCATGAGAACAACAAATATCGACGTTAGAAATAATTGAAAATTTACTAGTCACACATTTAGAAATTGCTGCACGTGGTTCACCGGGGTCTCTGATGTGACAAAGAAAGAATGGGATTACTGCTTCCTCGAGTATGTCGTATAAGACTAATGTCAGGTTGTGAAACAAATTGCCACAGATACACTGCTACAAGAACATGTGAATGCTTCGTGCTGGATTCAAGTAAGGGGACCAGCAGCAGTGGTGGCTCTATGCTCCATAAGGAACAAAAACCAAAATGATGACTTCTTCTTCTTTCGTTCGCTTAAAATATATTGTCTATATCTGCAATGTTGTTTCTTGTATAAACTTCACTGTCTTTTGTAGTTCATACAGAGGTCCGTATAGTTTTGCTTCCAGTGTTGTTTCTCTGGGCCAGTGGGTTTGCCTCAATATATCATATTCGGGGCAGTCTTGAAGTATGTGCTCTGCAGTCTGGGGTGCCCATCCACATGTACACATGGCTGAAATGCCAATCTTAAATTTTTTATACATGTGGCTGCGGAGTCGGTTGTGTCCTGTTCAGAGGCACAGAATGACAATTTGTTCTGACCTGTTCATAGCTTGGTAATCGTCCTGCATTGGTGTTGGTGGCTTTCTGATTGATTTGATCATCTTTTTCTTCTGATGGTACGTAACTGGTATATCCGGTTGCTCGTCTGCAGCACCTTCTTTAGCCAGTCGGTCTGCTCTCTCATTTCCTGGTATTTCACAGTGTGACGGTATCCACTGCATGGCGACCTTGCGCTGGTTGCACAGTTCAGACAGTAAGGCGTGTATATCTGGTAATTTTCTGGACTGAAGTGCTTGAAGTGCTGATCTTGCATCTGTCAGGAATACCACAGGCTGTGGACCGAGATTGGTGTTCAACAGTTTCTCGGTTGCCACCTTGATTGCCTGGATTTCTGCATCATAGTTGTTACAGAATTTCCCCGTTGGTACTCTGACCGTATCCCGTGTTGTTTGGGTATTCTATGCACACTCCTGAAAATGACGACGACTCTGCAGTTTCTGGTCACACATTAGCATGATAAATATCTAGGGCAAATCTATTGAGATAAGAGGACAGTTTTACTATTCTGTTTTCACGAGCTCAAATTTGACAGGAATCTGACACACAATTCTATTCTCAGTATTATCACAATTTCCATTTTCGCTCCTTTGGGAGCATAGAGCCACAGTTGCAGCAGGTCCTAATAGGAAGCTTACACTAAAGCATGAATGTGCTCCCGCGGTGATAGTTTTTGTAGTACATTTTTGTGCATGATAAGGTTGCCAGTCCCATGCATAAACCTCATATTACTCGTCTCTTATGACATGAACTGGAGAAGTAAACATATTCTTTCTTTGTCTCCTTGGAGATCCCGGCCTACACGGACAATACAAAATTTTATCAGTTTTATATTCGTCATCATCATCACCATGTACTCCGCTTACTAGGATAAACTTTCATTTCATTGCACAACCTCCCTTTGCAATGCCAATTTTGACAAGTTTCAATATTATGAGAAAGGCAGCAGTTTCACTCCAGAACTTTCCTTCTTAGTGCTAAACAAAATTTAATAAATTACAATGTTCTAAGAAAGACAGTAATGTCACTTCAGAATTCCAATCCTAAGTGATATACAACATTTGACAAATTACAATATAGTAAAGGCAGCAATTTTATTCCGGACATCTCTCTCTGGTGCCATACAACAATTCACAAGATACAATATTATAGTTTAACTCTTTAAGTCCCAATCGACTTTATAAAGGCTCAGGGGTTAGACACGCTTGGCCCAATCGACTTTAAAAAGCCTTTAGTATATGTGCCTCTGTTTGAGACTGTTTCTAATTATAACTACCCACAAAGTCATTTCCGACTGCAAGTACATTCTTTTAAATACCGCACGTGTTTAAGAGTGAACGTGTTTCTGTTTTGAGATATTTATTTTAGATTTTTAAAGCGATTTTTTAAAGCGCATATCCTCCATTTTACCTTGAATAACTAATCATTTTTTTAAAGCGCATATCCTCCATTTTACCTTGAATAACTAATCATTTTTCAATAAAAGCTTTTATACTTGTAGCACAAGAGTAAAGTACATCCAATTACCTTCAGTTTCATATACAACAACAAAGTTATTTATGCATATGAACATTTTAAAAAATTATTTCCAAACAACAACAATAAAAACGCACTGGGGTGGCCATTTTTGCTTGGGCCAAACCCACTTTTTTGCTTGGGACTGAAAGAGTTAATGCAGTAATTTTACTCCCCATTCTCATCCTTATTGATAAGCAACATTTGACAAATTACAACATTATAGTAAAGGCAATAACATTACTCCAGACTTCCCTCCCTAGTGCTATACAACATTTGACATGTTACAATATTATAGTAAAGTCAGCCATTTCACTCCAGAACTCCCATACTTAGTGTTATACAGCATGTGAAAAGTAAACACTCCAGTCTACCCAGCTGTAAATGGATACCTGACTTTTCTCTTGAGTTAGGGAAGGGAAAGGCAGTGAGGAAGGGTACTGGTCACCCCAACTCTCGATGCATGACCTAGTATAGTGAGATCTCTAACACTTCAATCCCCTGCGGTAGTATCAGCAATGGGACTACATTTTGACTATGGGTTTTAAGAACACATTGTATCAAGTAACACTACCAGACAGATATCAAATATCTCAGATTAACTGCAAATCTAATGAGATATATCACCCAGGAAATGGAAGACCTTTCCAAAAGAAACACACAGAAAGCCTGGGTAGCCAAGGAGAAAACATTTGATAAAATATGGACAGCTTTTAAAAAAATAAAATGCCTCATATTGGCGAGGCGCTTCCCGTTCAACCTAGTTGGTTACATTAGGGCGCATGGAGCTGGGATCAAGCAAAAATTACTCAAATGTGGTTGCTCAAAGTAAGCAGTTCTTGGCTGGTGACAGAGCAACCAAAAAAGATATGTTAAAATCATCATAGCTGGCAGATACTGGAGTTGGGTTGGCCACATCCTTAGAAGAGACCTCGACACCATCACAAGAACTGAAATGCTATGGACCCTAGAAGGAAGGCAAAAAAGAAGCTGAGCGAATACAACTTGGTGGAGAACTGTATAGGCCGAGGTGCAAAGCATAAACTAAAGTTGGGGCACTGTACGAAGGATGGCCACAGACTTAGCAAAGTGGACACAGTTTGTAGCTGCCCTACAAGACACTACCAGGCGTGACAGCCATCAACTGATTTGACAGTCAGTGGTTCAGGATCCAAGAAGAAGAAGACTCAAATATGGAGTCTGTGGATGCACGTTCAAATTGGTAAAATGGGACTGAAGACGCAGCAAAAGTGATGAATGCAGTCAGCGACCCATAGCTTGACTGCTTGCGTTAGGGTCAGCAAACCAGAGCTGACCAAGACCCTACTCCCCCTCCAAGTGGTGGTCCTGAAAAAGGCTGCATTACTGCAGTCTGGCTGAGAGAGTAGGGATCGAAGAGGGAAGGCAAACCCAGTCCAAAAAAATGCCATGCTAAAGTCAGATGTGTCGGCCAAAAGGCGCAAATATCGCAGCTTTGCTGTAAACGGACACAAGGCAACCAACGTCCTTTTCAGGACGAATGAGGAAGAAGAAATTGGTAAACGATTTCCTCCATAAAAGGAATGCTAGAGTGCAAATACAAGGGTTTCAAGTCTTACTTACTTACTTAGTCGTTCCCCTTCTACCGTGAGGTGTTTCAAGTCATAGAGTGAAAATAGAACAAGGTTTACCCCAAAACATTTGTGGTTCATTCTCGCTTTCCAACTGGCTTCTTCCGTTTCTGGAGAGCTGAGATAAAGCAAAACTACTCAAATATGGAGTCTGTGGATGCACATTCAAACTGGTATACCAATTCAAATCACAGAGTGAAATTAAAATAAGGAGTACCCCGAAACATTTGTGGTTCTTTTGTCATTTTCCAACAGACAATTTTTTCATCTTCCGTTCCCTGTTTGTGAGTCTGGCTGATGAAGGGCTACTCCGAACTGGCCAATGTTTCTAGTGTATTTGTCTTTAACTTTTCAGTATCAGTTTGACAGCAGTCCCTTCATTATTTATACATACTGAATCTCTGGAGTTTGTGAGTATTTCTTTTCTTTTTTGTCTTGTGAGTGTTTACAGCATGACTGATTTGACATCTGTCACATTATCGTTTCTATATCGTATGAAGCATGATGAGAACGAGTCCATTAAGTGAACACTGAAGGTATCATATTGGCACACAAGTTAAACAAAAAAAATTAGAATCTTTACTGCACCTTTTTTTTTTGACATCCTCTGTTGAAGAATGTCCACATCTATCATCAGATATCCACA
This sequence comes from Oreohelix idahoensis, assembly GCA_024509875.1. Classification (NCBI taxonomy): domain Eukaryota; kingdom Metazoa; phylum Mollusca; class Gastropoda; order Stylommatophora; family Oreohelicidae; genus Oreohelix; species Oreohelix idahoensis. Next base: position 350,593 of record JAMPIV010012258.1, read on the forward strand.
ATTTGCTGCAGTTTTCTTTCTTTCATTCTTTCTCATTTAAAGATTCTAACTTTTTTGTCTGACAATTTAACTTGTATTAAATAAATTTGTATTTTAAAAGTTTCAGTAAGTGTTGGATGGTATACATTATACTGAAAATAGATACTTTAATTTTTAAACCTGCAATCTGAATGAGGTCAGTGAACTTTCATTTGTTTGTGTGGTTTTGAAAATAGCTGGTCTCTTGCAGCAAAGGTGCTGGGTTCGATTCACTGTATCAACATGCTTCAGTCTGCCCAGCTGTAAATGGGTACCTGACTTTGCACTTGAGTGCACTGGGAACTGGTTATCCTACCTCTCAGTGCTGGACCTAGTATAGTGAAGTCTTTAACAGTTCACTCCCCTAAGTATTTGCTATGTGATTACATTTTTGCTAGTTTAGCCATCTTGACTCCAATCTGTACCACCTAATTGTTATTTTCTTGTTATAATTGTATGTTTCTCATAATTGAGAATTTGAATTCTCACTGAAAGGATATTAACTTTATGAGTGTTGTTATTGTTCAGCAACAACAAAAAAGCCCAAAAAATCAAGGAATAATGACCACATCTCAGCTACAATAAGCTAGAAATCACATATTTTAAGAAACATACTTCACAAATCACTTACTTTCTCCTTTCATGCTCCTCCCTGCAGCAGACAAGGCTGCTCCACCTTGGCTGTAGTACTGCGAGTAGTCATAGTACTGCTGCGTGATGGGATCATAGTACTGACCAGCTTGCTGATAGTAACTACTGTCATACATCTATACACGTAGAATGGGCAAAACTATTCAATACGAACAAAACTACATGCATTTAACACCATATGATAATTATCTAACTGACTGAAAGCTAGAAATAACTTGCCTTCTGTATTCATTAACATCATCATTACCTTCAGCCCCTTAGGGAGCATAAGCTTTCAACAAATGGTCCTCTGCCCAAGGTTGTTGTGTGTCTTCCTCATCCCTCTCATTTGTCTCCAAGTTCTCTTCTCCATGTGTTTGTTCATTATGACCAGACATTTTTTTTTCTTCAAATTTCTATACTTTTAAGCTTGTTATTTCTAAATCTGTATTTTCTAATTCAGGTAAGCTGTTCTTATATATATATTTATACACTCTACTGTTTTACTTTCCTATCTGCGCACCCACTAAGGTGTATTTCAAAATATGTACACTAAATCATGTCGCATTTTCAAACCTGTGCACTTTACTAAGTTGCATTTCCTAATCTTTCTTCTTCTTCTTCGATCCTTAACCACCGACCGTCAAAGCAGTCAGTGGCCATCACGCCTAGTGGCGTCTTGTAGGGCAACAACAAACTGATTCCACTTTGCACGGTCGGTGGCCATCCTTCGTACAGTGCCCCAACTCTGGTTCATTCTTTGCATCTCAGCCTCCACAGTCCTCCGCCAAGTTGTTTTTGGTCGGCCTCTCTTTCGCTTTCCTTCAGGGGTCCAAAGCATAGCTGTTCTTGTGATGGCATCGGGGTCTCTTCTGAGGACATGACCAACCCAGCTCCAGCGTCTGCCAGCTATGATGGTATGCATGTCCTTTTGCTTGCTACGAATTTTTCTTAGGCATGTTGTGTGAAAAGAGGACAATTTTGACATTTCCTTCTCTGTGACTCTCCAGCATTCCGCACCATAGAGAAGCACAGAAAGCACGCAACTCTGGTATAATCTTAATTTTGTGCTTGTGCTGTATTGGGAGGACTTCCAGATGTTATTTAGGCTAAAGAAGGCTGTTCTTGCCTTATTCATTCTGATGTTGATGTCTTTGCCTGCCCCACCGTCTGGTGTTACTATGCATCCTAGGTATGTGAAGGTATCTGTCTGTACCAGTTGCTGATTCCTTACTGATATGGGCTCAGGGTTGCTCACATTGAGCGTCATGACCTCAGACTTCTTTAAATTGATGTTCAAGCCCACCTGCTGGCTAAATTTATTAAGTCTATCCGTTTTTTCCTGGATGTGTTGATGTGAATGTGCCAGCAGTGCAATGTCATCTGCATATTCCAGATCTTCCAATGTTGAAAATGTAGTCCATCTTATTCCTCTTGGACTGCCCTCTGTTGTCTGGCGCATCACCCAGTCTATGACTGTTAAAAATAGAGTGGTTGATAAGGGGCATCCCTGTCGTACTCCTGTCTTCACCTCGAAGGTTAGGTTGCTCTGCCCAACACTACACGTAAAGTTGGCAAAGAGGCTTTTTATGATTGACACTATGCAGCTTGGAATTCCTAAGCCCTCAGTATTTTCCATAAACTGTCCCTATGTATGCTGTCAAAAGCCTTTTCAAAATCAACAAAATTTATGTAAAGCTGTCTTTGCCATTCTGAGCACTGCTCTATAATGTTCCTGAGAGTGAATATATGGTCTACACATCTTCTGTTCTTTCTAAATCCTGCTTGTTCTTTCCTCAGTTTGTAGTCTACTGCCTTTGAAATTCTCTGTATAATTATCCTGCCTAGTATTTTGCTGGGAACTGAGAGAAGAGTGATTCCTCTCCAATTATTGCAGTCTGAAAGATCTCCCTTCTTGGGCAATTTGACAATTATTCCTTTGTTCCACTCTGATGGTGTTGTCCCCGTTTTCCACACTTGTGCAAATAGTGGTTCTAATAGTTCTGCTGCTAGCTCAGGGTCTGTCTTAAATAGCTCTGCATTTAAGTTATCATGGCCCGGAGCTTTACCGTTCTTTAACCCTTTGATTGCTGTGATGATTTCTTCTTTTCGTGGAATGTCTGTATTTACATCTAGATCGTTTTCAGCCTCAGGAACATTCAATTGTGTCTCTGGTATTTCCTTGTTCAGAGTTTCTCTGAAGTGCTCTGCCCATCTTGTTTCCTGTCCCTCTGCTGTCTTGATGAGATTTCCTTGCTTATCTCTTACTAATGTAATATTGTTTGCACCTTGTTTTCCGCTGATGAATTTAGTTATTTTGTATACTGTGCTTTGTTCATTTCTCAGTGCTTTTGTCTGACCCCTACCCACACAGACCAGTCCAGCTTGGTTGAACCTACCAGGAGTAAAACTCCCACTGGCATAGCTCTGGGGATTGTCAGGGTATGCAAGCTGCCATACCGCTACAAGGTATAGGTACCATTGATGGCAGTCCTAATCTTTGCATGTTACTAAATTATATTTCCAAATCTGTGTACTTTACTAAATTGTATTTCAAAACTTATGCACATAAGTTGTATTACCAAATCTGTGCCCTTTATTAAGTTGCATTTGCAAATCTTTGCCTGTTACTAAATTATATTTCCATATCTGTGTACTTTACTAAATTGTATTTCCAAACTTACACACTCAATTAAGTTGTATTTCCAAATCTTTGTCTGTTACTAAATTATATTTCCAAATCTGTGTACTTTAATAAATTGTATTTCCTAACTTATGCACATAATTAAAGTTGTATTTCTAAATCTGCACACTTTACCAAGTTGTATTGACAAATGTGTGCATTTTACTAAGTTGTTTTTCCAAATCTGCACACTTTACTATTGTATTTCCAAATGTGCGCACTTTACTAAGCTGTCTTTTCCAAATATGAAGTCTTACTGCCAACCTGTGCACTTTACTAATGAATTTCCAACACCGTGCACTTTATCAAAACAGTATTTCCAAAGCTGTGTGCTCTATTAAGCTAAATTTTAAAAATCTGTATTCTACTTTAAACAATTACCTGAACCTGAGATTGCTGCTGAATGTAAGCCATTCTGGAAATATTAAATTAAAAAAAAAAATTAATTAATTAAATCAAGCAACCAAAAATCTTTTAATATATATTATACATAAAGTGCATAAAATTTTTTTTAAAAAAGCATGCACGCACACATATATCTAGATCTCTGTGTAAATATGCAGGGCCCATTCAAGATGCAATTTAAATAAACATGGTTATAATTTTGTTTGTATTAAAATGTGTTTTTTTTTCTGCCATGACACACCATATTCTGTTGATGCAGTTTATCACAGATCATGATCTATACAATACATCAATGACATGAACAGAAATATAAAACATTTTTTAATGATTATTTTGCAAAGTGTAGGACTTACGTTGTGCTAAATGTATTTTTAGCATAGTTAATGAGCAGCTGCTTTCCATCAACTTCTAGAGGAGGATCCAGCCTATTCAGAGTTTCCAACACCTGCGTAGACGCTGATACTGAGTGAAACTCTAGGAAACCAAACCCCCGTGAGGTTCCCAGGTTGTCACGGATTACTGCTACATTTTTGATGGGAGCTAGGGGGTTTGGAGCACAAGCTTGAGTAAGAGCAGTTACCAAGCCCTCTTCTGTTGTGAGGGCATCCAGGCCCCTGAACATCAATGCTGCCAAGGATGAAGATAATAAATGCTGAATTGAAAAATCAGTGACCAAGATATGAAATTACAGGCGGATGAAGTGCAGAACAATAACAACACTCATCAAGTTAATATTCTTTCAGTGAGTATTCAAATTCCTTAATTATGAGAAGCATACAATTATAACAAGAAAATAACAATTAGGTGGTACAGATTGGAGTCAGAGTCAAGATGGCTAAACTAGCAAAAAGGTAGTCACATAGGAGATACTGCCGTAGGGGAGTGAAGTGTTAAAGACTTCACTATACTAGGTCCAGCACTGAGAGGTAGGATGACCAGTTCCCTTCCTCGCTGCTTTTTCCTTCCTAACTCAAGTGCAAAGTCAGACCAGCTGTTTTCAAAACCCCACAAACAAATGAAAATTCACTGACCTCATTCAGATTGCAGGTTTAATAATTCACACTATCTATTTTCAATATAATGTATACCATCCAACATTTACTGAAACTTTTAAAATACAAATTTATCTTTAACGAATAGTGAAAATAAAAAAACAATTTTCAATACAACTTACACAGCACAAAACTCTCAGAACATACACACAATTTTCACCAAAACCTGATACAATATACGCACTGTTCAATTCCCCGAGATCCCCGAGTTTTAAAAAAACAAAAAAAAAAAACAAAGAAGAATTTGCCTACTCCCTCAGACATGTCGTAAGAAGCAACTATAACCGATACGAGTCAGCGACCCATAGCTGTACTGCTTGCATCAGGACCAGCGAACCAGAGCTGGTCAAGACCGCACTCCACGTGGTGGTCCTGGAAACAGTCTGCAGCAGTGCAGTCTGGCTGAGCGAGTGCGGATCGCAATGGGAAGGCAAACCCGGTCCCTAAAAAATGCCGTGCTGAAGTCGGATGTGTCGACCGAAAGGTGCAGATATCACAGCTTAGGCGTAAACAGACACAACGCAACCACCGTCCTTTTCAGGGCGAACGAAGAAGAAAAGAAGTAAGAAGCCACTAACATGAGGTTCTGCATGAGGCTGGCAACCTCATCACATAAAACATATCACTACAGAAACCACCACTACTAGAACACATGAATGCTTTGAAACAGACTTCCTGCAAGGAAGACCAGCTGAAGTGGTGGCTCAAAACACGGACAAGAAAGACAAGAATAAAAGATATATAGTGTTTATAAAATGTAACACAAATACATGTCAGCGTTAACTTGTACAACACAGAATTTTTACGTGTTCAACTCACAAGAATTTCAATTCAGCTTACACAATACTGTGTAGTATATAACTGTAACACACCTAAATAATTGTGATCAGATGTTACAAATACAAGTTCAGTAGAAGTGACACAATCCATGTAACAGTAACTTCGGAAAGTAAAATGATTTCACATCACTTACTATTGCAAGGATTGGTCCCAATCTCATCTTGCCCATCTGATGACCTACCCTTCTCAGACTCTGGTAGATAAAGTAATTAAAAAAAAAAACAACTGATTTTTACCACATGAAACATAAAATGGTACACATGTACACTCAAAATGAAGACATTAATTTTTAAAAAAAAAGGCCCATTTTAAAATGACCAACATAAAATCAAATCCAACACAAAATAAGACTCTTCCAACTCAAATGTCAAGAAGTATAGTTTTATGAAAGGATGTTTGCACAGTACACAAGGACTAAAATGGTATGATAAGATCACTCATGTGGAACTGAAGACAAGAATCGGACAAGTGCCAGTGGAACAAGAGATCAGAAAATGGTGCTAGCGATGGACAGGACACAAGTGAGGAAACTTGTTGTTAGCATTAAAAGGGTAACAGTGGTAGAGGGAGGCTGACAAATTCATGAAGCAGGAGACAGATTGAAGGGAGCAGGAAGATACGGAAAAAAACCTTGAGCTGATGTCACAGGACAGGAGGACTTGACATGAGTCGCTGAAGGCCTATACTCCTTGGGAAGATAAAGAGTAATAATGAATGAATGATAACAATAATAAAAATAATAAACACATGCAGCAGTGTTATTTAACAGTTTAAAACAATCATTGATTAAAGCTGGAAGATTATTAAGATTGTAAAAACTCTGAGACAACCCATTTATCTCTACCATCTTTAATGAATGCGGCAACACATAACACTAAAAGCCAGATTCAAAGAAGTGCCCTTCCCACTGGGTTTTCTTCTAAAACATTAACCACAGTTTAACTGCTATGTGTAAGATAATTTAACTTTCAATGGTGAACTGAAAATGCAGATTTCTCTGTTTACTGAAATAATAATAATAATGTCCTTGCCCCTCCCCTGGTTTGTATTTCACTAAAAATAATATTTAATATTATTCAGTACGCAGCCTAATAAAACCCTGGCTTAATTCTGAATACCATCTGCCTGACATACAAGGCGATTGAAAAGTCCCTTTCTATTTTTAAACTGTTATTTCTTCAAATCTATCCAACTAATTTATATGAAACAAATGTCAAGATAAAAAGAACTGAATGCCATTTTAGTATATGCAATGCTATGCCACATTAACATTGCAACTCTAAGTGAGATCACATGATTTCATAGCAGGCAGCAATTTTCGCTGTCTAGTTTCCAGAAAAAATAAAATAAAGTTCATGGTAGCCACTACTCCTTGTTCTGACATTTTCATGTATATCCATCAGAAACAAGTGAAAGACATAAAAAAATAAACAGTGAATTTTCAATCACCCTGTATTTTCACAAACTCATTCACATACAGGTTTTCAGAAGAAAATCATTCATAGTAGTTGTAAACTCCACTAACAAAATTCATAACTTACCCTTACGAGGAAGGTTGCAATTATAACAGTAATCTCTGCGCTTGAAATTGTGACCCAAACACTGGAATTGAAATGGCGCAAGAATTTCTTATGATAATGCTATGAATATACATTAACCAGAGGGCCACTTCTACATCCATGATTTTAGCAAGTTAAAAATTATTATATTTTTTTATTTTGAAACCATAAATATTGTATTAACATTTAACAAAATAACACTATGATAGTCTCTCAATAGCTTATCTTACTCAGGCATATAATGTGAGACAACCCTACCTTGATGCAAACCCAGTCGTTTCTCTGGAGGTTGTTGTCCCTATTTGCTGTGCGGTCACGAGTGACGCTGTACGCCATTGAAGCTCGGTACTGATTGAGAAGCAGAACAGTCCCCTGTGGACAAAAAAAAACACCGAACATCAGAATTCAAAGTCCTTGAAGCTGGAATGAGGGCCAAATGGGTCCCAAAACCTCTCACACGCTTTAGATGGAAAGCCACGCCGCGAGGCGAACAGACAGTGAATGTTAGAAAAATAGGCACAAGCACAACAAAATGTACAATAAGACAAGAGTAATCAAAACAGACTTGGTCTAAGAGACAGAACGTAAACTTTGTTCTTTGGTGTGTGATGTCGTTACAATATATAATGTACTAACATACCTCAACATTAAATCTAGGTTTAATATGTCACCCAAAGCTTTAGACTTTAATCATTATTTTTTCCCCACTTTCCCATTAAAATATCAGCAAATAAAAAACAAGTTAAAAAAACAAGATGATGTAGAATAGATATTTTTGAGAAAAAGATCAGAAGTGCTTGAAACCAGTAGTGTTGAATATACCTGCTTATTTTTTTTTTTGAGAAACTCGTTTTGTCACAGAAGGTAGGAACAGACAAATCACCAAGAACAGATGGGGTAGTATGTGATGTCACAAAAGTTTTTAGTGAAAATGCATCCATTTTAATATTGCACTAGCAGAAAGAACATGAGAGTGGCAAAAGGCCAATTTGGAAGATGGATTGTAACAATACAGAAGCATCTCACAATTCAGTCGTGAAGGAATAATGCATACTTGAGGACAGAATACAATCTACTGCAAAACATCAATTAAGAAACGCAGTTTGGCTTCAGAAAATAAAGAGGATGCATCAATGCCCTGTTTTCCTTTAAAACACATCTCTGAGAAGACCACTAACTATAACAAAACATGCATTGTAGATAAAAGATAACGAGACAGTCTCTTACAGGGTAAACAATAACAAGATTTTAAATAATTCAGAAGACTATGAAATATAAGTACAGCTCTTGAATAATTTAGAACTATATTTCAGAACATATTTAAAGATTCAATGAAAATATCTGAGCTTAACACTGATGTGTGAACGGGACGTGCACTGTCACCCCTTCTGTTCAACATCTATGATTGTGGACAGGGTAACATTAGAGGCAAATTGAGGCCCTCATGCTATAAAGAAACTACTGCTTGTAGATGACTAAAGATCAAAACACAGATGTTTAAAGTCTTGAAGAGTGCATGGATTCACTGAATGCAACATATGTGATGTACAATATGAAGATCTGCATGTCTAAAACAGAAACAATGGAGGTCAGCAGAAATGAAAACCCACTCCAACATTCAAGTCAACAATGTCTTGGTCAAGCATGTCAGAGTTCAAACCCTAGGAAGCACCTTCACAGATGACAACATAATAGACAAGGAAATAATACTTTAAAAAAAAAAAACAGATGTCAAAATGCTAATGCAGTGGGTTATCAAGTGACTATACAAAGAGCAGCGGTAGCCAGTGGTTAGTGCACTGGCTTCTGAGCTCAGTGGTCCATAGTTCAATCCCCAGTTAAGGTGGGATTTTTTTAGACCACAAAAAGCTCTGGGGTTAACCCAGCCTCATGAATGGGGTACCAGAGCAACTCTTGGAAGGTTAAGGGTGGCTGGAGTGATGATGACCACATCACCCCTAGTGTGCCGTATGGTCAAGAAAATATGGGCCTAACACCATATTCCCAATATGCCTCAAAGGGCATGTAACGGGATCCTTTCTCTACCTTTTTACAGTCTTGATGGAGAGAAAAATGCAGCTGATAAATAGCATATTCATTCAAACCCTTTGCCACCAAGGTCAAACAAGGCCATCATCTAAAGCACAGGAAAGAAAGAAGATAACACCAAGACATCTAAGAGCAGCTGCAAATGTCACCACCATTCAAGAAAAGGAGAAACGAAGACAGGAAGTTAGTGAGAACAAAACCACAGCAGCTACACAGAGGTACAGGAAAATAATGATACCAACAATTAGTCAGAATGTAGCCAATCAGCTGACATCACAAACAGTAGAATATCTAACCACATGGCAAGGAGATGCCCAAGAGGTAAGCTGTTAGACAATGTTAGAAAAATTTTTCAAAAACCTGGTATGATGCTGACCAAAACAACATTAGGATCTATATAATCTGTCCATGACCTGGCTTTTGTCTCACAGCCTTAACCAGATGCACAAAATATTGAGAATATGTGTCTCTCACAATTGGGATTGCGAGAATAAATGCAACTAATAAGAACAAGATTGCGCTGGTAACCCAGAATCCGAACTTCTGAAAATGGAAATATTCAAAAAATCGAGCATTCTGGATTCTGGGTTACCAACCTGCAGATGAACTCCTACAAGATATGGAATCATACATTATGTCTTGGCAGCAATATAGACAAAGTTGGAGGAACAGGTAATGATACTAAAGTAAGAATATGAAAAACATTGGAAACTATATGTTAATCAAAATAAACCAAGTACAATACAAATATAAGAATCTTCAACTCGAATGTCAAGTTAGTCCTAATGTAGGCTCTAAAACATGAAGAACAACAACAATTAACAACCAGAAAAGATAGAATGTTATGAATCGGTGCCTGCACAGAACAGATGGATTGAAATTGTATGACATGATCACCAATGTGGAACTGACAGAAAGAACCAGACAAACACATATGGGACAGGAGGTGAGGGGAAAATGTTGGCGCTGGATAGGAAAACTCACCATGAAAACCAGTGGATAGCATCACAATACAGCCCCTGTCCTGGAATTCCTTGAGGTAACAGAAACAGAGGAAGCTTAAAACCCACAGGGAGATACAGACTGGGGCCAAACATGAAACGACTTTGAATGGATGGCACAGGACAAAGATTTAGAATGCTGAGGAACTTTGCTGCACAGGGAACAGAACAGTTTTGCTGATGATGAAGAAATCAACTTTTAACATAAGAACTAAAACTGTTTCCCTTATAAAACTTAACAGCAAAAGCGGACAGAAAAAAAGTAAGCAAAGTAATCTGAAGGCACTTAAAGTGTACCAAGACTGTCCTTTTTTTTTTCAAGAGTATAATATTACTGTAATAAACTACCCAGTTTACGTCCAGTCCTAGCCCGACTGCGATATCTTTTGTTATAACAAACAGACCAACCAAGATGTTGCATTAATGTGGATGTTGTAGCAACTGTCTACAATCCACGGCATTTCTTTCAAAATTATTTTCTGCATTATCAACCTGTGTGTGCTCCATCCAGCGCTGGGCATCAGCTACGTTATGAAACTCCACAAAAGCAAAGCCTCGAGAGACACCTGTGTAAGCAAGGTGGAAACGAAGCTTGTTAAATAAAACACTCAAACTTCACAAACAAGTGCATCAGTTTGGGGAACCAACAGAGTCAAACCAAGACTTACCCCAAAGAGAAGTCCACACGCTGTTTACCTACCTGGACCATCATAATGGACCTGTATTCTGAAAGAAAAATATATATATTCTTCTGCATCTCTGGCAATAGCCCATTCTATGGCCTCATGTTTTGTGGCATGGCATCTCTCCGTTGACACTGACTCTTTCCAAAGTGAAAGCTGCTATGACCATGTGAAAGTCCAACTTTGTTGCTTAAAAATACTTCACAGCCTTATAAGACATGACACTAGGACACTTCATTTAAAGTAAAAATCACATGTTCATTTACAGCTAGACCCCATGTCCATTTGAAAGGTTTGTTCATGTGAACAAAATTTGCCAGGAGACCCTGCCTCCGAGGGGCTCAAATGCTTAATTTTTTTTTAAAAAGTCATTCTCATTGCTGAATTAAAAAACATGATGAAATATAATGTGCTACATGTTGGGAAGCTCATGTGCTACATGTTGGGAAGCTTACATCTCATTTTTCTCTCGTTATAGAACCACCACTACAGCCGGCTTTTACAGGAAGCCCATGCCAAAACACGTGCAGCAGTGGTTTCTGTAGCTATTCACTTATCATGAAAACGTTCCTGACCCCATTAACCACACATCAGTGGCCTTTTACAACACGCCACAGAAGTCCTATTCTTTCTTTAACTCCACAACATCTCCTGGGAACAACACAGGGCAACTAGCAAAATTATCCTCTGATCAGACATCTGCAACATGGGTTTCTGCATAACATGAGAGTAATAGCAGACAAAAGTGCCATAAAATTGCTGATATTATTAATAAAATTACACATTTTTTTTTACATTTATGAACCCTCATAATTTGCAATAATCACAGGCATAAACATAGGGGGCACTGAGAATATCAGAAGAATACAATGGTGTTCAATGAACAAGGTATACAGTCAGGTTTACCTGAGGATCTCCGGATCAGCCTGATATCTTTCACTGGAAGCCCAAGCAACATAAGTTCAGCTCCAATCTGAAATAATATGTGGTATGTTTTTTGACATAGGAGTTTTGCTTTGATGGTGAGGCGCACTCCATTCAACCTAGATACAATGTCCATTCATTATATTAGGGTGCATGTCCAAATATAAAAGACTCTGCTTTATTAGGCATGCATTTGAAGTTTCAGAGTCTGGCAAGAAATACTAAGTGTGGCAAGGCAAGCAGTCAGTAGGACTCCTTGGTATTATCTTCACTGCAGATCTAGACTTTCACTGTGGCTTACTCTCCACATGTAAGCCTACCTTGCCGTGGTTGGAGAGCTTGAGCGCCTCAATGATCCCGGGAGCTATGCCGGCGGGAGTTTTACTCCTGGCAGGGTCACCCAAGCCGGACAGGTCCTGGGTGAGGGGCCAGACTAAATGGGCTGAGGAGTGGGTGGAACCCTATAGGTGTAGATGCAGAACCCACCGGCGAGTGGTACATGCTCTGGTCTGCACCAATCCACCCCCACTTCATGGGTTAAATGCTTTCTTGCCTCATTCTTCACTGTTTGTCGTCTATCACGCCCATGGCGACCGTTGCCTCAATTGGCTGTGTGTGGTGTACCCGGAAACGGGGCCTCCCAGTACTGAGGCAAAGTTAAGTCCCCGATGTCACTTATCGGTGCAGAATTGAGAGAGATGGCTGAGCATCACAATCCCTCCTGTGTTGCAGCATGATGAGAACCCAGCATTGCACACTGAGCTTGGGGGGATCACTTGGGCACCAGACTTAATACTGGCTCTTGACTGGATGGCCGCATGCAGGAGATTTCTACAATGGAGGGTTGGCAGGTGGTGGGTATCGGGAAGTGGCTCTGTGCAGGACGTGAGGATTCCTTGGGAGAGCCCCGAACCAGAGCACAGCATTGTGCAAGCTCTGCATAGTTGGAGAGCCCCCTGGATGACGGGGAATGCACAGTGTGCTACCCCACCTATCCCCAACTGCTAACTTAGAACCAGAAGTGGGGTCCTCTGTATGCGTGCCAGGCCAGGATAAAATGCCTGGGAAAGAGACTGGAGCTCAGAACTCCCTAACTCAAAGTTGCAGGATGGCAGAAAAAGCCACGGGAAAGACAGGGCTATTTTGAAGATAACGCAACCATATTTTTCACCATACGAGCTCGGACGCCGCCTCGGTAAACAAGGTCCGCGCAGAGCAGTGACACCCCCAGGCTGCTTGCGAATAGTCTACTACTGGGAACATAAACAGATTAGGGATGAGCCCACTCTCCCGTTGAACAGGTGCTAAAGTCGTAGATACTGGGCCAGAAGGCGCACCGGAAACCACAGTATCATGCAACTCGCTTTTTTTTTTCTATGGAGAGTACACCGTCAAATAAATCTCGTTCTGGTGCTCGCCCTGTGGAGCTCCACCAGGCAGGTGCAGTGCCGGGCTCTGAGCCTCGACAGAGCCCACCCTCAGCTACTGGAGGACCCTCTAGACCGTCTTGTGGAGTCAACAGACGGCGGAGGAGAACTACTGACCAAAACAAAACAGAAAAAGAGAAACCCAGAGTGCCACTTGTCATGATGCACTGGAATGCAGAGGGAGTGAACAGCAAGCAGGCTGGATACAGCAAAAAGACAGAGCTGGAAAACATCTTGTATGAGAAGCAAGTCAGTGTTTGCTGTATCCAAGAGACTCACTTGAAAGCAGATCAAACCTTTAAAATAAGGGGATATCAATGCTTCAGATCCGACAGACAAGATAGACGAAAAGGAGGAGTACTTACTCTTGTAAGGAATAACATTCCTGCACACGAAAGGAAAACCTTCATGGATGGAGCAGAATATCAGCTGCTGCAGATAAAGGTAGACAAGATGGAAATAGAACTCCTGAACTATTACTGTCCGAACAACAAACCCCTGAGTCTCAGCTCTATACAGGTACCAGCCACCAACTTTATAGCAGTTGGAGACTTTAATAGCCACTCCCAGAGCTGGGGCTATAACCATCTGGATCACAGAGGTGAAGAGGTTGAAACTTGGCAAGATGATCACTCCCTAATCCTAGTCAATAATGCCACAGATACTCCTACCTTCTACTCCAGAGGATGGCACACAACCTCAACACCAGATCTTGCCTTCTCCACACCAGATATAGCTGGATCTATTAGTAGAGAAGTAGGAGACCAACTAGGGGGAAGCGACCATCGCCCAATCTTTCTTACTGTCCAGAGTGCAACTCTCAGTACAGGCCCAGCCATTACAAGATGGAACTACAAAAAAGCCAACTGGGGTTTATTCAGGCATCAGGTGAACACGCTGCTGTCTACCCTCAAGGTACAGAACAGAGACATTAATGAAGTGGTAAAAGACTTCAACAGATGCATACTACAAGCTGCAAAAGAAACCATTCCCAAAGGATGCCGGCGTAACTACATACCATACTGGTCCAGCACACTCCAAGAACGTCAGGAAGCTATGGACAAGGCTAGAAAGGACGCAGAGTCTCAGCCTTCACTTGAAACTCACAACAAATGGAAAAAGGCTGTAGCAGAGTTTCAGAGAACAAAGCTAGAAGAAAAGCGGAAAAGCTGGAGAACTAAAACGGCATCACTGAACCTTGAGAAAGACGGCAGGAAACTTTGGAGATTAGTCAAGTCTCTAAATGAAGAGCATTCCTCACCAAGGCAGACTATCACATTGGATGAAGGTGGCAAACTTTTCAGAGGAAAACAAGCTGCAGACTTGTTTGCTAGAAGATACAGTTCAGAAAGCAACTTACCCATTAACATAGACCATCAGAGAGAGATAAGAAAAGAAATACTGGCAACCATGGGACAGACAGATACTCCTGCCCCAATGAGGGAACCCATCACACTAGGAGAACTACAGAAGGCTATTTCCAAGCTTAAGTTTCAAAAGTCACCCGGCCCAGACAAAATCAGCAACGAAATGCTAGTAAATCTGAGCTCAGCAGCAAAGACAAAACTGCTTGAGATATTCAACCACAGCTGGTTGAAAGGAACGGTACCCCAAGTATGGAGAGAAGCCATCACAATACCCATACTAAAGAAAGGGAAATGTAAGACCGAGGCTGCAAGTTACCGGCCAATCAGTCTCACAAGCTGTGTTGGGAAGACTATGGAGCGAATAGTCAACCACAGATTGAAATGGTATTTAGAGTCTGAGCAGATCCTGGTGCCGGAACAAGCTGGATTTAGAGAATGCTACAGTATAGAAGACCAAGTTACTTACTTGTCTCAAGCAATAGAAGATGCCTTCCAGGAGAAGAAAAAGGTCCTAACGATCTGGGTCGACTTCAAGCAGGCCTTTGACAAGGTGTGGAAAGATGGCCTCATTGCAAAACTTAGGAGAAGTGGAATCCAAGGCAACATGATGAAATGGATCCAGTCATACTTGCATAACAGGAGAACTAGAGTCACTCTTGACGGTCTGCAGAGCAGAAAAGTGTTGCTCCATCAGGGGGTACCTCAAGGAGGAGTAATTTCCCCAACACTCTTCCTTGTTTACATCAATGACCTGGTGAAAGATCCCTGCAGGAGTTAAAGCTGCCTTATATGCAGATGACCTAGTACTCTGGTGCGCTGATGAAAATGTCACCACAGCAAATTATAGAATGCAGCGGGCAGCAGACATGCTAGTGTCATGGGCAGAGAAATGGCTTATCACAATAAACACAGACAAAACCTCCACAACACTGTTCTCCCTCGCCCCCAAGGACAAATCAGCTAACATACTACCTAGGGACAACCGTGATCAAGGAAGAAAGCTACCCCACCTATCTTGGGGTGACATTTGACCAAAGGCTTACATGGAATAAGCATATTGAAAATGCAGAAGGAAAGGCCCGAAGACGACTAGGCATACTCAGAAAATTAGCAGGTACCAACTGGGGAGCAAATGAACGAAATCTAAAGAAGATTTATAATGGAGTAATAAGACCACACTTAGAGTTTAGCTCAGCAGCATGGTCATCAGCTGCTAACTCACATCTGCAGTCTTTGGACAAGGTGCAAAATCAAGCTCTCAGGCTCATTACAGGAGCCATGAAAACTACACCAATAACAGAGATGCAGAAGGTTGCTGGATTACAGACATTGTCCCATAGAAGAGACACAAAAACCATGATCCAGATGGAAAAGTACAACAGTATGCCAATGCACCCAATGAAGGCAAGACTAGATGATCTGGCATTGGGACGTCTAAAGCGTAGCAGCTTTGTGCATCGGGGGAAAAGACTTATAAGACAGCATCAAGAAGACCTATCCATGAAGACAACACCACTGAAGCCCACCCTATACCCTGTACCATGGGAGCAGGCCAGCAGTGCCCTCCAAATTAATACAACAGTCAGTGGTCTCACAAGTGGATGTGAGTATAATGATCTGCAAAAACGAACTGCTACATTGAGTATGATCCAAGAAAGCTATCCCGATCAATCATGGATACATGCCTATACAGATGGATCAGCAACTAATGCTGTTAGGAATGGAGGTGCCGGTATCTTTATCTCATATCCTGACAACCACTATGAGACTAGGCACATTCCCACTGGTAAATTCTGTTCCAACTATACAGCTGAGGTTCAAGCTCTAGAGCAAGCTGCAAATATGATTTATAACACCAACTCTGACTGCCACCAGGTAGTCATCCTCACAGATGCACTGTCTGTCCTGCAAGCTCTCAAGGGTGGTAAACTCCCGCATCTGAGAAATGAACTAAACAAGGTAGCTGCCAAAAAGAGAACCATACTTCAGTGGGTACCATCTCATTGTGGTGTACCCGGAAATGAAAAGGCAGATAAACTTGCAAAAAAGGGAGGAGAATGTGAACAAGAAGATAATGAAGTCACATACTTTGAGAAAAAGAGAGCTATCCAGACTATCAGAAGAGAACAGAACCAACCCAAAGACGACTATCACACTCTCGACCGGCAGGGACAGACAACTATTTTTCGACTCAGGACAGGGCATAACAAACTGAATAAACACATGCACAAGCTACGATTGTCTGCTTCACCACTGTGCACATGTGGATTAAACGAACAAACTGCTGAGCATGTTCTACAGGACTGTCCTCTGTATGACCAGTTAAGAAAGATATACTGGCCCAATGACTCAACACTAAACTCAAAGCTATATGGAGTTAAAGAGGAACTTCAAACAACAGTCGAATTCATCATGAGAACTCGTCTGACGGTGTAATCATCAAAGATGCGATCGCAAGAAGAAGAAGAAGACTGTGGCTTTTCTGCCACACCGAAACGTGTGAAGTCATAAGCTCCAGTTTCTCCAGCTTGGCTTGCATTTAAAGGATCATCACATCTGGTCCCAAGCTAGGAGGAAGATGCATGTAGCATACTGTGCATTCCCCGCCATCCAAGGTGGCTCTCCAAATATGCAGAGCTCTGTGCATAATGTGCTCTGGTTCTGTGTTCTCCCAAGGAATTGCCACATCCTACACAGAGCCACTTCTCAGTTCCCCTCCGCCTATCATGGGCCCACTGTGAAATCCTCCTGCATGCAGCCAACCAGGTAAAAGCCAGAGTTACACCTGGAGCTCAAGTGACTCCTCCAAGCTTAGTGTGCAATGCTAGGTTCTCGGCATGTTTCACCATAGGGGGAAATCGCTGGAAGTGTGTGGATCATTTAAAGAGTCAATGAGGGTGTAATCAGCCTTACAGACAAGAGGTTCACTTCCACATCTGTATTACTATAGCATTGTGCTTAGCTGGTGGTCATATAAGGATAGCTCCAGATAACTCTCCATGCATAATGCCGGGAGTGAAAATAATAGAACAGGATTAATGGGAGGGCCATTGTACGTACAAGCGGTCGTAAGCTGCAGACAGTCTGGATACACTAATAAACTTCTGAAAACAGAATGTAATTTACAATAAAACATACATAATTACTGGCCACATTACACGAAAAGAATTAAAGTAAGTGTCAGTTTCCAAAAACTGGGCAGACCACAAAGTCCCTCGTTTATCAAAAAAAGATAACTCATGTTTAACACAACTATGAAGTATATCTCACATGCTTTCTTCATAATTTTAAGATTTCTTTCTGAAAACCCAAATCTTGTAACTTTGAAATGGGCAAGCAAATGCAATTGTTTTGAATTTATCATCGGCTGACATTTCCACATCAAAGGTCAGCTGCAATGGATCTCAATTTTCTGTCTCTTTGTCTTATAGTGCTCTCTGATAAGACCCTTTCATGTCCATCTCTTGATGTTATCGTCCCACCTACTGCTGTCTTCCTCTTGCACATTTTCCTTCTATCGTGGTCTTCAGTAAGGTGTTATGTCTTTTTATAAGGCCAAAATATTTTAGCTAAATTTTATCTGCTTCATTAAATCTCTTTCTAGAACCTCTCCGTTTTTTTTCTCTTTCCAGATGTGCCCCATTCTTCCATATATGCACATCTCAAGAGCCTCAATTATTTCTTCCAATTGCTTGTCCATTGTTCATGCTTCTACACCTTAGTGTAACACTTGATGATTCTCAGTTTTAAAGTGTGAGTTAACTGTTCAAATATGTTGGAATTAAAACTGATTAATGTGGGACTGCATAACCCTGAATTCACATGAACTTACAGCCTAATGTACATTATTTGAATATAATAAACAACAAAGCAAAAATAATGGTAGAAGTATTCAAGGCTAGCCCAGTTCATTAATTACTTTTCATCTATGAAGAAGCCACAACTTACAATCTTTTCATCTACATCCAGAGTCAATCCCCTGAGTATGATTGTGCGAGAAGGTAAGTTGCAGACCCACTTGTCTCCGCCCTTGTCTTCATTTGATCGGCTGTCAAGGTCCCTGGCTCGAAATCTCTCAGAAGAACTGCTATTACTTCTTTCTTCATCCCCAGAAAGATTGTACTGGAAAAAAAAAATGGTGGTCAAACACAATGATCAGTAAAAAACTAGTCCCATAGCAGATACTGCTGCAGAGGGGTGCAGTGATAGAGACTTCACTATACTAGGTCCAGCTTTGAGAGGTGGGGTGACCAGCGCTATAATGATCAGTAGGAAACATAAATTACAGAAAACTCAAGTGAAGATTCTCTAGGACAGGGTTTCTTAATCTGTGGTTCATGGATCTCTAGGGGATCAATGAATGGATTCTGGGGGATCTGCGTAATAATAATAATAGCCGCTTCAGTCATAACTGACTGTGGGAATGCGCCCCTGAGGTGGCAGCCCTCAGCTGCTTATTTTCCTGGTGCTCCTTTCGACGTTTTCTCCTCTCCTCTGCTTGTTGTGTGAGCCTCTTTTCGCTCAATCTGAGGTGGCGCCGTAAATAGCATCGCCACTTAGTGCGATCGGCAGCTTCATCCTCTCATGTTGCTGGATCCATGTCCAGTGCCCTAATATCTCTCCTGCACACATCTTTGAACCTCAGCTGTGGTCGCCCAACTGCTCTCTTGCCATCTGCTAATTGTCCGTAGAAGATATCTTTTGGAATGCGACCATCTTCCATGCGGCGAACATGGCCAAGCCAGCGAAGTCTGCGCTGTCTAAGCAGTGTATACATACTTTGAAGGCCAGCACGTGACAAGACCTCGACATTTGTCACTTTATCTTTCCACAAGATGCCGAGGATGTGGCGTAGACACCGTAATTGGAAGGTATTGAGCCTTCTTTCTTGCTTAGCATAGGTCGTCCAGGTCTCACTGCCATAAAGGAGTGTGCTGGTGATGCAGGCGTTATATACCGCAGCTTTGGTCTTTGTTGTGAGTTTGGAGTTACCCCAAACACGCGATGTGAGGCGGGCAAAGGTAGCTGCAGCTTTGCCAATGCGGCTGTCGATTTCTGTGTCCAGTGACGAGTTTGTCATTAATGGTAGATCCTAGGTATGTGAAGTAGTGCACCACTGCCAATTCATAGTTATCGATAGTGATAACTGGTGCAGCACCCACATCCTGACTCAGCACATTCGTTTTCTTTAGACTTATTGTGAGGTCAAAGTCCTTGCATGCTTTACTGAAGCGATTCATCAAGCTCTGAAGCTCCTGTTGGCTTTGAGTGACGACTGCAGCGTCATCAGCGAACAACAAGTCTCTTATAGTGACCCTTCTGACTTTTGTTTTTGCCTTCAGCCTTGAAACATTAAACAGACGGCCATCTGACCTAGTGTGAAGGCATATTCCTTCAGTTGCATCTCTGAATGCATGTTTCATGAGTAAGGCAAAGAAGATCCCGAAGAGGGTCAGAGCCAGAACACAGCCTTGTTTAACGCCACTTCGTATGTCAAAGGGCTGTGACATGCTTCCAGCATATTGGACTGTTCCCTTCATGTCGTCATGGAATGACTTTATCATTTCCAGCATTTTAGAAGGGCAGCCTATTTTCAGGAGGATTTTGAAGAGTCCATCCCTACTAACCAGGTCAAATGCTTTTGTGAGGTCTATAAAGGCGATATATAAAGGCCTTTTCTGCTCTCTTGATTTTTCCTGAAGCTGGCGGAGAGAGAAGATCATGTCTGTTGTTGATCTACCAGCTCGGAATCCACACTGTGACTCTGGATATATGCGCTCAGCTAACTTGTGTAGTCGCATTAAGATGACTTTGGCAAAAACCTTACCAACAATACTAAGAAGAGAGATGCCTCTGTAGTTATTGCAATCACTTCTGTCTCCTTTATTTTTATACAGTGTTACAATCTTGGCATCTCGCATGTCTTGAGGAAAAGTTGTCTCTTCCCAGCACTGGCACAGCATCCCATGCAGGGGATGCAATAGCGTGCTCTTACAGCATTTGATTAAATCAGGAGGAATTCCATCATGCCTGGTGCTTTGCCAGAGGCCAAGCTATCAATGGCCTTGCTGAGTTCCTCTAATGTTGGTTCGGCATCCAGCTCCTCCATAGTTGGCAGACATTTGACAGCATCAAGGGCTGCAGGCGTAACGGTATTTTCTCTAGTGTAAAGCTCAGAGTAGTGCTCAACCCACCTCTCCATCTGCTTACCCTTATTGGCTAGCTTCTCCGCTGATGCTTTTTAGCGGTGCCGTCTTATTTTTTTGGGGGCCAAGTGCTTTTGTTATACCGTCATATATTTGTCTAATGTTGCCTGTTTGTGCTGCGGTCTGGATGCTCTCACCGAGTTGGAGCCAATAGTCATTTGCACAGCGTCGAGCAGTTTGTTGAACTTTGCTTCTCGTAGCCTTCAGGATCTGTAGGGTTCTAGCACTCGGTGAACGTTTGAATTCATTAGCAGCACTGCGCTTAGCTTCAATGACAGGTGCCATCACATCTGATGAAGCATCAAACCAGTCATTTGACTTTGCTGTTTTCTTACCAAAGGTGGCAAGTGCAGTACTTTGAATGGTGTTTCGTAGATGCTCCCAGTTCTCTGTAATAGTATCACCATGCTGAGGGCTACTGAGCACTTTATTGAAGGTCGCAGTAAACTGAGCGATCATGACAGGGTCTGACATCTTGCTGGTATCAATGCATTTTTTCCCTTCACGTCTGACATGATAGAGTTTTCTTGGTTGTGCTCTGATTTTGCAGCAAACCAAGGATTGATCTGTATCACAGTCTGCACTATGGTACGAGCGAGTGAAGAGCACAGATCTGAGAAGTGGCCTTCTGACGAGAATCAGGTCCAGTTGGTGCCAGTGTTTGGATCGTGGGTGTCTCCATGACACCTTATGCTGGGGTTTTGTCTGAAAGTAGGTGTTGGTCACACAGAGGTCATGGTGGACACACAACTCTAAAAGCCGTTGTCCATTTTCATTCATCTTGCCAATACCAAACCTGCCCAGACACGAAGGCCATGAAACACTATCGGCACCCACTCTAGTGTTAAAGTCACCAAGGAGAACAAACTGTTCTTGCCTAGGTATGCTTTTGATGACTGCTGCTAGATTCTCGTAGAACTCATCTTTAGCTTCTGAGGCAGAGTACAGAGTAGGAGCATACACACTGACAAGGGTGATGGGACCTTGCTAGTTTGCAGGCGGAGTGTTAACAGGCATTCTGATCCATTCTCGCCTGGTTCAACCATTTTGGTTAGCGATTTTTTGACCACAAAACCTACATGTTCTCTAGTTTTATTAGGATCTTTCCCCTGCCAATAAAATGTGTAGTCCTTCTCGCTCACCATTCCAGAGCCCGCCAGGCGCGTTTCCTGAAGTGCAGCTATATCCACCTGGTCATTTAAGCTCATCATTAATTATGGCTGTCTTCCTTACATCGTTTACGTCCTGTAGGTTTTCGGATAGTCCAGTCAACAAAGTCCTGACGTTCCAGCATCCAAATCTGAGAGTTTGCTTATTTCTATTATTACGATAATTGCTTGGTGCAAAATTTTCTGTCCACAGTTCGGGTTTGACACTAATCTCCATGCACCCAATGGGGAAAGCAGATAGTAGAGGGACAACACCTTATTGACTGGGGGCTGCCCAGCTTGAAGCGGGCGGTAGCTGTCCAGTGAGATCCTAGAACCTCTCCCACTGTCAGAAGTAGCCCCTGGCGCCATGCCCTACGCCAATTGGGCAAAATGCTTATAACCGGTAACTGCTACTTCCTGTGTTTTGCCGACACCTATACGGTGAAGCTGGAGTGTCCTCTCCAGGGCGCGAGCTTGGGCACAGTTATATGGAGATCAAGCTGTTGCCCATGCAGCATGTTCCCCCTCTCCACGCAGCCGGTAGATCCAAAGGAACGGCAGTAGCCGATACAGTTTGGTACCAGCCATGTCGCAGGAGTTGCCAGAATAATGTCGAATCAACATTAGACTGCCTTAGGGACTCCGACTCCGGATTTATCCTCAGGGTTTACTCCCGAAGCCAATTCCATAAATGGATATTCCCGTAAGGCAGCGGTGGTTTGAATTCAGAGTTCCTTCTCTTAGATAAGCTACCAACCAAGGATCACGAACCCTATCTTCCAGAAGCGGCTGGTTTTAAGGCGCCAGTCGCTCGCCTTTGCCCCTTCTCCCGTCAGTGGAAACAGTTCCGCCGGGCTCAAATTGAGCCACACGTGAAGACCGGGAGCTGGACTTGGTTGTCAGAGGCTGCTTGAGGCGCGTCCCATAGGAGTATTTTATCTGCAGTGAGAGCTTATCCTCACTACAACTCCTGGCTGTAACAACCTTTGGAACCTGCGTACATAGCCTAAAATTTAAAATGTAATGTTTTTAATCATGCTTTTAAGTACATTTTTTTCTAAGATGGGCTCCATAGCTTTCATCAGACAATCAAACGGATCCCTGGCACAAAAAAACATGGTTAAGAAACCCTGGTCTAGGAGTATACTTGCTTATCAAGGAACTCACTCGAGATCCCAATACATAAATTTAATAGAGAAAATAACAGAGAAATTTACAAAATGATGAATTACCTAGCAAAACGTTCTACGTCTAGTACTAGTCTACAGCCAACTTTCTTGATATAAAAATGTCTTTTTCACCGTTTACTAGCCATGTATGGGTATACAGTTTCTATACCTTAATGTGATGGGGCCGAAAAGGAGACGCTCGCCCCCTACCTGTTTTTGGGCAGATTATTTTCGATGTGCGCGAAGCATTCTGGGTTGTGAAAAGTCTGAAGTAGAAGATATGTAATGAGGCCACAATAATGCCTTTAAATTAAGTTGTGGTGTAGAATTGTGTTATATTAAATAGCTGTAGGTTTTATTTGTGTTTTCGCTATTCCTAAGCGATAATCGCGTGTGATATTTAAGTAGCCAAGATTAATACGCCCAGCGCGCAGTAGTTGAGTGATTAGCCTAGTGCCTATAAAAAGAGATAGCGAACTACAAGCGGGCCTATTTTGCCACAGCCGCCAGAGAGAACAGACGACAGAGCCAAGCTGTAAATGCCTTGAGCACGTGAGTTAATTTAAATTAGAATTAGTTTTATTTAATTCGGAAATAATATCGATGTGGCTATTTTAATGTTGAGTGATATAGATAGATGTGTTTCCAAAGGAAATGTCTTTTTAGGACATTATAATTTAGTCTTGAAATGATAGATGAGTGAAAATAATGTTTGATAGGTTTTATTAGGCACGCAAAGCCTAAATCCAGATGTGAGAATTTAGTATCAAGTATTTCATCCATCAGACCGGGCAAATTTAGTAGGAGAGTGTTTTATACATGAAACTGGACAGAAATGTTATCAGAAACTGCAATTTAGATAATATTAACTAGTTGGGAAGATGGTAACAGGGAGAGCCACGTGGTGATTGTATAAAAGTGGCGCGAGGGGTCTGCGGTAACACTCTTAGTTATCACTTAATGTTACGCAGTTTTATATTGTGTGAATTGAGACGGGGGTGGGAAGCAGATAAAGATAATGTTCCCCAGTAAAGGAAAGAGAGAGTTTTCTTGGTAAATGTTACGCCATGTGGCACGTTGTGTATTTAGTCCCAGTTTGGCTTAAGTCGAGAATAATTATATTGTATTCTTTATGTAAGAGTAATTTAGTGTATTTCACGTTTATTGATAATTCTACTGTATATTTAATGGGTTACTGTGAGGTGAGAATATGTATTTAGATTTCTGGAGAGCGCGAGGCCACTCCTTTGTTGAGACATGTGTTTATCTGGTTGCTCCCGGCGGAGCATGGAAACACCAATGTGACTGGTGTCTATCACAAGCCGACAAGAAGCATTTTTATGCTAAAATTGCTATGGCAGTGATTTGTTTCAGTAACGATGTGTTTCATGTGATGAGATTCCCAGTCTCATCAGTGGTCATATACGACACGCTTGTTGCCAGGCGCACCAGTCGTCACATACGACATGCTTCAGAATGCAGTAGCGAATACTGATGTGGATCGGTTACGAGGTAGTAGCTTATTCTCATTACTGAGAGTATTTGTTGTACATATAGTTGAATATTATTTTATGTCCATTTTATGATTATTTAATTATGGTTATGTGAGGAATGGTTGTGAGAGCACATGGGCTCACTTCAAGGTATATATTTCTCTTCTCCGCTCCTGAGGGAGCATGGGGCCAACAGTGTGGTTTGCCTCCATATTAAGTATTCATATGCTAGGGCAGTAGTGTTTCGGTAGCAACCTGTGTTACATGGTGAGGTTGCCAGCCTCATGCACAACACCATACTAGTCGCATTGGACGACACACATGAGTGTGTGTGTGTATGATAGTTGAGTGTGTCAGGTGGCGGCGTAGGACAGTTTGACAGGTGAGAGCGTGGTGTTTCTCATTCAGTATTATATTATGATTTTAACTATTCTGTGCTTTGTTTGCTTCTTCAGATTAGCATCGGGCACTGTTGGGTGTTTTGTTTTGTTTAGTTTTGTTTGGTGTTATGTTCCTAGCGTTTATTTGTTTAATGTTTGCTTTGTCACTGAATGGGTTATAAAAATAAATATAGCCCCTGCCTCTAGAATCAAGAGTTTTATTGTTGTTCGGGTCGGTGCGAGTGTGGCAAGAGAGTGATCACACATCACAATATAATCATCATCATCATCTCGCCCACCCTTTCACAACAGTACTTTTCTCTTTGAGCCAAACAGAGACTTAGAACACAGAGGGCTGATTATGAGTCATACATTGACTGTTCTTAGAAGTGGGTCTTGTGATATTCAGGCCATAAATTTGGGAGATGAAGACTTGTTTTTAGCTCCCGGGACACAAGTAGGAATACTGACAGAAGCTGGGGTGGACTATAGCACACATTTCAGAGTTGTAGGAGCTCAAGAGGTAGAAATGTCAGCAAGTCCACCATACACGAATCCAGAGCAAGAGATGTGCCCAATTGACCTGACCGGGTTTGAGGGCAGTGAGACTGAAGAGCAGGAAGTAAGAGCATTGTTGAGACGCTATGCCGATCTTTTTGCCACAGATGAGACAGATGTAGGGTACACGGACAGGGTAAAGCACACCATCCCATTAACAGATGACACCCCAGTTAAGCAGCCTTACAGGAGAATACCTCCTGCTTTCTATAAAGAGGTACAGGATCACCTACAAGGATTGCTTGACAAACAAATAATCAAGGAGAGTTGCAGTCCTTGGGCCTCCCCAATAGTTTTGGTCCGGAAGAAAGATGGTCGGCTTAGACTCTGCGTAGACTTCAGGGCACTCAACAGCAAGACGAAGAGGGATGCATACCCTCTACCCCGAGTAGATGAGTACCTGGATGCGTTAGGAGGAGCAAAGATATTCTCATCGCTTGATCTAGCAAGTGGTTACTATCAAGTAGCAATGGATGAGAAAGACCAAGAGAAAACCGCCTTCACTACCCCTTTTGGACTTTATGAATACACCAGGATGCCGATGGGCTTAGCCAACTCGGCCAGCACCTTTCAACGATTAATGCAGAGCAGTATGCATGATTTAGTGTTCCAGCTGATACTAGTATACCTTGATGACATTTTGGTGTACTCTGCTGACTTCACTAATCATTTGAGCCGACTGGAGAAAGAATTCTCTAAGCTACGCCAGCTAGGGCTGAAGTTGAATGGAGGAAAGTGTAAGCTGTTTAGGACGACGATTGAATTCTTGGGGCATACTATATCGGCAGACGGAATAGGAGCTATGGAAGACAAGGTGAAGGCTGTTCAAGAGGCCCCTGTACCACGTTCCCAGACTGAGTTACGGTCATTCCTGGGATTGGCCAGTTACTACCGCAGATTTGTGCCGGGCTTTGCAAAGATAGCCAAACCGCTACATGATTTAGTAGCTGCGCTCAATCAAGGCATGCAGACTAAAAGACGAAGTAAGTCACCCATAGGAGAGTTGTGGACAGAAGAGTGTGCTGTAGCCTTTGAGACACTGAAAAAGGCACTAACCTCCACACCGCTACTAGGGTTCCCTAACTTCTCGCTACCATTTATCCTGGAGGTAGATGCATCATTTGAAGGATTGGGAGCAATTCTCTCGCAAGTACAAGATGGAACAAAGAAAGTCTTGGCATATGCAAGTCGCACACTTCGACCCTCTGAAAGAAACTCAAAAAGCAGTATGAGACTGGAACTGCTAGGTCTTAAGTGGGCCATGACTGAGAAGTTCAGAGGTTACCTGCTAGGATCACAAGTAGAGGTATTTACAGACAATAGGGGTCTGGCCTTCTGGGAGAAAGCTAAACTGGGAGCTATAGAGCAGAGATGGATGGCCCAGATGGCGATGTTTAACTACACAATCCGACATCGGGCAGCAAGAGCCAATGGAAATGCAGATTATTTGTCCCGTTTTCCTATTGAAACCGCAGGCGAGGAACTGGAGGATGACGCAGATGTTGCAATAAGTGGCATAACAGCTGAGGTTATCGGAGAGTTTACCCAGATACCATATGAGATAGGGTTGATGACAGCAACAAGCCAGAAAGATATCAGTGAAAGGGTACCGGCCGAATCAACCACAGCACCAGCAACCACTCAAGCATATTCGCGTGAGGAATTGATAAATCTCCAGGGAGCGGATGATGTGGTAGCGATGGTCAGGAAGATGGTAAAGGATGGCACCAGACCTGCAGGAAAAGATGCTCGAAAGATCCCCTTGGCTGCAAGGAAACTACTTAATCAGAGTAACCGGCTCGAAGTGACAGATGGGTTGTTATACCGGACAGTGAAGGGATCAGATGGATCCAGCATAAAACAACTGGTAATACCTGAGTCCATGAAACCACGGATACTAGACTCTGCTCACAGGGTGGGCCATCAGGGAAGAGAGCGCATGCTGCAGTTGCTGAGAAGTAGGTACTTCTGGGTAGGCATCACAGCTGATGTTGACGTCTTTTGTCGCAGATGCAACCGATGTAACGTTGCCAAGGCACCTCAACTGAAGTTTCATGGGCCATCGGGAAACTTGATTGCCTCCAGACCACTTGAGGTGGTAGCAATGGATTTCAGCCTGCTAGAGCGGGATTCCAAAGGGTTCGAGAATGTATTAGTGCTGACAGATGTGTTCAGCAAGTACACCATTGCTATACCAACAAGAGACCAAAAAGCAACAACAGTCACCAAGGCCCTGGTGGAAAAGTGGTTCCAGTATCTCGGAGCTCCTCAGAGGATACACTCTGATCAAGGCCGGAACTTCGAGTCAGCGATAGTCGCAGAGCTGTGCAAGGTATATGGAGTCCACAAGAGCCGCACTACAGCTTACAATCCTAAAGGCAACGGGCAGTGCGAGCGCTTCAACAAGACGTTGCATGATCTGCTGAGACCCATGACAGCCGACCAGAAGCGAAGGTGGTCTGAGCATCTAGCGGAGGTGGTTATGGCCTACAACTCTACCCCCCACTCTTCGACAGGGTACTCACCATACTACCTCCTCTTCGGCAGAGAGCCGAGGCTCCCTCTAGACTTCATGATAGGCACGCGCCCAGATGAAGAGCCGGAGACAACTGACGAGTGGCTGCAAGGTCACCTACAGAGGTTGCACATAGCCCACCAAAAAGCTGCAGAGAGAATGCAGAAAATGGCCGCTGACAGGAGGGAGAGAAGTAATCAGCTTCCAGGCCCCACACCATTGCGAGTGGGTGAAAGAGTGCGGAAAAGAGTGCACTACACTGACAGGGCCAAAATACAAGACGTGTGGTCCAACGACGAATTCATTGTATCGTCAATTCCAGAAGCAAGCGGTGGTCCTTATGTGATAAGGCCAGCAAGCAACGAAGATCTGAAGATGAGGGTTGCGGCACACGAACTAAGACGAAGTGAGGACAAAGATGATTCTCCGAATCTGGTAGATGCTACACTAGGCCTACCTGAGGCACCAGCTTCGCCAGATGAGACAGATCCTGGGGAGGACGTGCATGGTCTAATGCCCGAACCAGGCTGGTATGCCCTGCAGCCAATAGAGGGTCCTGCCCCGAGACGATCTGAGAGGTTACAACTGAAGCGCCAGAGGGAGTGATGTTGTCGGGACGACAACAAAATCAGGAGGGAGATGTGTGATGGGGCCGAAAAGGAGACGCCCGCCCACTACCTGTTTTTGGGCAGATTATTTTCGATGTGCGCGAAGCATTCTGGGTTGTGAAAAGTCTGAAGTAGAAGATATGTAATGAGGCCACAATAATGCCTTTAAATTAAGTTGTGGTGTAGAATTGTGTTATATTAAATAGCTGTAGGTTTTATTTGTGTTTTCGCTATTCCTAAGAGATAATCGCGTGTGATATTTAAGTAGCCAAGATTAATACGCCCAGCGCGCAGTAGTTGAGTGATTAGCCTAGTGCCTATAAAAAGAGATAGCGAACTACAAGCGGGCCTATTTTGCCACAGCCGCCAGAGAGAACAGACGACAGAGCCAAGCTGTAAATGCCTTGAGCACGTGAGTTAATTTAAATTAGAATTAGTTTCATTTAATTCGGAAATAATATCGATGTGGCTATTTTAATGTTGAGTGATATAGATAGATGTGTTTCCAAAGGAAATGTCTTTTTAGGACATTATAATTTAGTCTTGAAATGATAGATGAGTGAAAATAATGTTTGATAGGTTTTATTAGGCACGCAAAGCCTAAATCCAGATGTGAGAATTTAGTATCAAGTATTTCATCCATCAGACCGGGCAAATTTAGTAGGAGAGTGTTTTATACATGAAACTGGACAGAAATGTTATCAGAAACTGCAATTTAGATAATATTAACTAGTTGGGAAGATGGCAACAGGGAGAGCCACGTGGTGATTGTATAAAAGCGGCGCGAGGGGTCTGCGGTAACACTCTTAGTTATCACTTAATGTTACGCAGTTTTATATTGTGTGAATTGAGACGGGGGTGGGAAGCAGATAAAGATAATGTTCCCCAGTAAAGGAAAGAGAGAGTTTTCTTGGTAAATGTTACGCCATGTGGCACGTTGTGTATTTAGTCCCAGTTTGGCTTAAGTCGAGAATAATTGTATTGTATTCTTTATGTAAGAGTAATTTAGTGTATTTCACGTTTATTGATAATTCTACTGTATATTTAATGGGTTACTGTGAGGTGAGAATATGTATTTAGATTTCTGGAGAGCGCGAGGCCACTCCTTTGTTGAGACATGTGTTTCTCTGGTTGCTCCCGGCGGAGCATGGAAACACCAATGTGACTGGTGTCTATCACAAGCCGACAAGAAGCATTTTTATGCTAAAATTGCTATGGCAGTGATTTGTTTCAGTAACGATGTGTTTCATGTGATGAGATTCCCAGTCTCATCAGTGGTCATATACGACACGCTTGTTGCCAGGCACACCAGTCGTCACATACGACATGCTTCAGAATGCAGTAGCGAATACTGATGTGGATCGGTTACGAGGTAGTAGCTTATTCTCATTACTGAGAGTATTTGTTGTACATATAGTTGAATATTATTTTATGTCCATTTTATGATTATTTAATTATGGTTATGTGAGGAATGGTTGTGAGAGCACGTGGGCTCACTTCAAGGTATATATTTCTCTTCTCCGCTCCTGAGGGAGCATGGGGCCAACAGTGTGGTTTGCCTCCATATTAAGTATTCATATGCTAGGGCAGTAGTGTTTCGGTAGCAACCTGTGTTACATGGTGAGGTTGCCAGCCTCATGCACAACACCATACTAGTCGCATTGGACGACACACATGAGTGTGTGTGTATGATAGTTGAGTGTGTCAGGTGGCGGCGTAGGACAGTTTGACAGGTGAGAGCGTGGTGTTTCTCATTCAGTATTATATTATGATTTTAACTATTCTGTGTTTTGTTTGCTTCTTCAGATTAGCATCGGGCACTGTTGGGTGTTTTGTTTTGTTTAGTTTTGTTTGGTGTTATGTTCCTAGCGTTTATTTGTTTAATGTTTGCTTTGTCACTGAATGGGTTATAAAAATAAATATAGCCCCTGCCTCTAGAATCAAGAGTTTTATTGTTGTTCGGGTCGGTGCGAGTGTGGCAAGAGAGTGATCACACATCACAATATAATCATCATCATCATCTCGCCCACCCTTTCACATTAAGAAAGGAAAGTGTATGAATGCTGCTCCCTCAGGGATATCTTAAAAGGTGACCTATATCAGGTTTTACATGCGGCTGGCAACTTCAGCATATAAAACAAATTGCTAGGGAAACCACCACAGCAAAAACATGAAGTCTCAGGTGCAAGTATTCCACAAGCTGCAATAGTGCTCCATGCTTCAAGGAGCAAAACAAGGAAATGATGACACCTCTTTGATAATACATCTCAGCAGTTAATAAACATGACTTTAAATAACATGTTACCGGTAGCGTACGATTAAAATAATAATTAACACTAACTAAAAGAACAAGCGGGGTTTTAATATGAACTCTGCAGCCCAAACCAACATTCACTTACACCATCATCGGATGTCCTTGACTCTGAGTCACCACCTCTATGTCCTGACTGAACTGGACTCCTGTCTCTATTGCCACTTCTCTCACGATGCCGCCCGGAACGACTACTATCTCTGTCTTGATTGGAGCTTCTTCCTTTGTCATGGTCATTTCTATGTCTATCTCTATCTCTGTAAAGGAAGACAAGGGTGCTGCTTATTCCCTTTAGTGCACAATTCAAACTGGACATTTACATAACAAGATGGGCTCTGAGACAAACATGCACAGCATATAATATAAAACAAAAATTATTTTTTTTCAAACCAGCATCGACAGTTTTTCTGATCCAAGTGTCAACTCCAACAAGAAGAAAGTCACTCGCCATCACCCTTCTGACCCCCACAGAGCATAGGCCTTGAATAAATATCTTCCAAGCCTTCCTGTGACTTCTGTTCAAGGTTGTTCCATGTCTTCGTGATACCTTTGATTTCTGTCTGCAGTTCCATCTCCCTCTATCTGTTTCACCCTAGGATACAAATCTATTCAACAAGCTAAAGATAGGAACTACTGATGTGTAACTGTGCCACAGATTAAAGATAGGAACTACTAGTGCCCCTAGATCTATAGAGAGTTACGCCAACTATGTCAGAATCGAAAACGAGGCTGAACGACGTAGACGCCATTTTCGGCTGGACAATACCAGGGCTAGTAGCGAGAATAAGCATCGAGTAAGACTTTTTTTTTTAATTAATGAAAATAAATATCCCGTTCAACTTCTGATGGGTTATAATTAGGATATATATTGTTATCAATTAAAAATAATATGAACAACTGCCGATAAGAGAAAGTGGCATCACATTTGTCAAATCATTGTAAATAGGGACAATCACAATTATGCTAATACGTTAAATAAATAAACAAACAAAAAATTCAAAAAAAAAAAAAAAGAACCTCTGAACAAGAATAATATTAAAGTGAAGGGGTGTAAAGACCTGGTGGTTACAGTTATATAACTGACTTTAACAGATATTTAACTGACTTTCGCCTATTAAAAGTCATATGTATTGTAAGAACAGCATTAGACCTTCACATTCCCAGCCACTATATATTAACATTTGTTCGTATTAAATATTGTTTGACTATATTATGCAGTTCCTTAGGACTGTCTATTCTCAACACCTCTTCTATATTTATAAGATTATATTTATATATGTTTAGATTTATAAATATATTATAAATATAATATATAAATATATATAATTTTATAATTATATAATATAAATTATATAATTTTATAATTATGTAATTGTAATATATAAAATTATAAAAATTATATAATATAATGAAATTTTATATTTGTCTCTATTTTTGGCTTCCTTATCTTCTATGTTTTGTTTAATCTTTTCAGTAAGTGAGTAGTCTATGATTCGTCTATAGTAAACTAGTTTTCTTCTTTTTGTTTTGTTAGTTGAAATACAAAGAACAGTACAAATATGTGCTACTGTATTTGCATCTAATTTTATTTCAAATTATTAGTTAACCTAAACGAAAATGCATATTAGGTCTGAAACTCGCGATTGGGTCCATTTTCCTGCTATTCGGGTACAGCCGAAAATGGCGGCCAAATTTTAGTTGGCGCAACTCTTATATGATAAAGGGGCACTAGGAACTACTGATGAGTGAAACTGCGGCACTGATAAAATGACTGATGAACATCTACTTCAAAGCTGCCCAACATGAGGAACAGAGAAAGCACAAATGGCCATCACCAGTGCCATTCCTGGAAAAACTACACAGTATCTAAGATACCAACAACTTCAAACATTCCACTGCTTTTCTCTGAACACATTGAAGTTGACGCCTGAAAGTGAACGAAGAAGTCTCACCCTAGGAATCCAGAACAATGAATGCCTTGTACACAACTGCTAGCGTCGTCTGGTACCTGTGTGGTTCTTGTAATCAGGTTCCACTGGTACCTGTGTGGTTCTTGTCATCAGGTTCCACTGGTACCTGTGTGGTTCTTGTCATCAGGTTCCACTGGTACCTGTGTGGTTCTTGTCATCAGGTATTGTTACTCATGTCTTTCCACAAAAACTGTTTCTCAAGTCTGCCTTGTGCAGTTCCCATTGGTCGTTGATGAGACCAAGAAAGAATAGAACCCCTGCTCCTTCAGGAATGTCGTACAAGGCGAATAATGAGGTTGGCAACCTCATGAGGTAAAACAAGTGCTGCAGAAATTACTGCCTGGTGCAGGCTTCCTGCAATAGAACCAGCTACAGTGGTGGTGGCTCCATGCTTCATACAAAGCGAAAAGGAAAATAACGGTGATAATGATTTTTCTCAAGTTTGCTCTACTTTCACTCAGCTCATGCTATGTCTTCATTCTTTTAAGTTGTCAAAATAATGTGTTTTTTCTTATTCTTTATGCTTTCATGCCATCACAGGAGTATTTAATTATGTACCATCATAAGTCCATAATGTGTTTTTCTTAGTGATCATTATAATGCCCCAGGTATTTCTTAAACAGAACTCATAATACAATAGCAACAGGAAACTATACACAGCTTTAATTCCAGGGGGCAGGTTCTTAGCCTGTCAGACAAGTGTTCTGGCCCTTTTATTTCCATTACACCCAATACAGATTTTTAAAAACGGGACAAACTAACCTTCCACGATCCCTATCATCTCTGCTCTTTGAACTTCTGCCTTTTTCTTTCTCTCTGTCTCGGCGCCCACTTGAAGATGTCTGACTTTCTGTATTTTCAAAAATCTGATCTTCGTAGGTGGCATCAAAGCCATCATCATCACTGAATTCAAAATGGATGCTCATCTGTGGAATTGAACAAAAAATGTATCTTGGCTCCCCATATTTGTCATGGGATAATTTGTCACACAATATTTTTGACAAAATCTCAAAACAAGGTTAAGGTTTGAGATAGCAACTACAAATCTCAGAGAAATTAACCATTAACTCTAATTTTCAGTCTAACCCTTTCACCTGTGTTGAACTTTTCCAAATATAATTGAAACAGAAAACCAGCTGGGGTAGTAATGAATCGCGAGTTGGGCTCACGAATGTGCTGACAGAATCCTGCAACTTACCAATAACAGAATGTTTACAGTAAACTGTGATTCAACCTCGTACTGCAACAATTTCCATGATGGCATACACATACATTGCTTTATTAGCACATAACCTTGTCATTCTAGGGAGTATAAAAATCACCGCAAGGCTTATATGAATAAATGTACAAACTAGACTCCAACCTGGTCTTGATATGTCCTGTTCAAACAGCCTCTGGGTCTAAATGCTCACAAGTACATGAAAGCACGTGCAAGTAAGTAGCTAGGGAATATTAGCCCAAAGGACTTAAGTGAAGAATAGTGGGACTCAAATTTCTATCAATTCGACTGCAAATAAAGTCAGTTTAATCTACAGACTTAAGAATTCAGAGAAGCAGTATGAAGGGTTAAGTTGAAAATGATGTTCCTTTTATTTTTTTAAACATGAGTGTTTTTCGCAGGATATTATTTGTCAAAAAGCTGGAAACATGGGTAGGGTTAGGGTTACGGTTAGTGTCGGGTAATAACTTTCTGTAACTGTATTCTAAGTGTGAATCAATGAAAGCACAAAACACAGCAATACAAGGTAGGGTGGCCAAATCAGTAAGCCAAATCCAGGCAAAGTATACTTCGCTTGAAAACAAGCATGCACGTACAATCAGACCATCTGTACTTTTATGCTGACCTACATTACGAGTTATAACTGCAGGCTTTAACGATCTGGTAGGCTATGCGTAAAACCTACCTTGGCTACTGATCAATGTACCAACATACTTTTTGGGTGAAATCAAAAATATGTTCCACCATTCTTCATTTCAACCTCACACAAGAATGGGATATTTAATTTTTAGAAAATTAAACGCAGTCTATTCTTCTAAGATTTACCACATTTTGACAAGGCACATACCAATCAACACTGACACAAGTTCAGTTGGTTATATCAGAGCATAGGCCTTTATGCAAATATAAAAAGACTGAAATTAAGAATAGTGGGACATATTGTGATTTCCAACTAATATGAGGTTGTCCACGGGCCATTAACCTAATCGGTTGATGATGAGAACAGTAGACATGCTGCGAGACTAGCTTATCCATATTTACATTACAGATTAACCGTAACCCATCCCTGTTTTGAACATTGTCAAACAGCTAGACTTAACCTAACACTAACCCTGTTTCGAGATTTGTCAAAATTAATAATGCCTGATAAACACTTTTTAAAAAAAAAACTACAATCTGAGGTGAAATGCCATATTTAGTTAACAAAGCAGCTTCCAGTACCCGATATGGACCACATCATGTAAAACAAATTGCCATAACTACAAAAGCATGCGACTCCTTGTTGCAGGCTTCCTGCAAAGGGACCAGCTGCAGTGGTGACTACATGCTCTGTAAGGAGCACAAAGGAAATAGCCAATTAAGTTGCTATGGTTAGGATTCCTTAATCCAACCCTGTTACCCCTTACTACTACGTCTCTGAATTCTTATTTATGGCTATATCAATATGGACGGCTTAACTGGCTTCTGGATCGCAAGACGGGTTGAAATGAAGAACAGCGGGACGTCGATGTTATCCTAGTAGGGGCCTAAGTCACCAACGTCGTGAGGGTTAGTATTCCTAACCCGTCTCTTAATTATTTATTAAGAACGTATCGAAAACACGGCCCACTGTTCTTCATTTCAACCCGAAAGACGTTTGCGGGAAATCAGACACAAGTCCCCCTATTATTCATTTTAACTAAAAAGGCCTTGTATTCTGTATTTTCAGCAGTCACGTTAGAGCTGACAAAGCCATAACGCCCAATCACTAGGTTACCGCTTTCTTTCTGCTGGTTGACCATTCAGTCTTTCTGATCACATACCCCTAAACAGCAATATATAATCTTGTACTTTAAAGTATTGAAGAAAAAATAAATGCATTGAAATGATTACTTCAATTGTTGAATCGGTCTTCCCGCGAAGAAATTCTGTAAACTCGGCCAGAACGTTTCCTTCTATGTCGAGAACAAAATGGCGCTTATGACGTCATGAAAATATACGTCACTTCCGTTTAGTTCAGCTGCTACTTTTTTGTTCGTCTAATTTTTTATTTACATTGGTGAACTCAAATACAACGCAGATTTCGTACATTTCCTACAGAAATGTAAGTTTATAAACTAATAAAACGGTATTTAATCAGTTTTACTAATAACAGTTCACCCAGAACAAGGGACCAGGTTTGAAAATCGACCTTCGTAATTATTTACTTATTTACACAATATGTAAACAGTATATGAACATGAACAAAAATACCAATATAAGGAGATTATCTACGGGAAAGTGCAATTCACCCAGACTGTAGACCAGGTAATGAAAATCGACAAGATAGAGAAGATTACACAATGAATTGGAGAACCCCAGTATACCCCGGGCTTTCCCACCCTCGTCCCCCCTGGTAAAAAATTTAAAAAGGATTGGTGAGGGTTTTGGGGCGGGGACAAACACACACTCACCACAATAGGGCACTTTTGATTTACTCTTAATGCTTACTGATTGAGTGACAGAAAATTATATTGATATCGGGAGTCAAAAATATTACTCGGCTTTACCATCTGTCCCCCTAATTATAATCTAACATGACTGAATGGAATATGGACTTTCATCAGTAATAATTTTAGGACGGAATCCTTTACACACACAATCAACCCCAGCTTTTATTGGACACTGTTTGTGATTTTTTAGGCTTTTTTGGACTTCAGTGGCCATTGCTGACGAAAAATGGCATATTCAGATATTCGTTAAAAATCCACAAAGTATTATCTCGCTATTAAATTACCGCCTGCACTATCTTTCCGAACCTGGTATACTGGATCTATCAAACTGAAACTGCGTTTCATATCCATTTCATCAGTAATAATGATAACAATAATAATAATAATCAGATTTAATAAAGCCGTGGAAAGAGTCTAAAAATTCCAACTGAAGAACTAACTGACCAACAGCTCTGGTGGTTAAAAAAAAGAACAGGCAAACACTAAGAAAAGAAACATGAGTTAAAACCAACAAACGTTTAGCCGTTTTTGAAATCTCGTCAAATAGCAGTGTCCCTCACAAACAAATGGGAAAAAACGCCATACATTGCCTACTGCAAGCATTCCCGCTGTCCGTTGAGCTGGGTCCCGGACTGTAATGAATCTTCTTCTTCCTCGTTCGTCCTGAAAAGAACGTTGGTTGCGTTGTGTCTGTTTACAGCGGAGCTGCGATATCTGCGCCTTTCGGCCGGCACATCCGACTTCAGCATGGCATTTTTTTGGGACCGGGTTTGCCTTCCCTCTTCGATCTCTACTCTCTCAGCCAGACTGCAGGGATGCAGCCTGTTTCCAGGACCACCACGTGGAGGTGGAGTAGGGTCTTGGTCAGCTCTGGTTCGCTGACCCTGACGCAAGCAGTCAAGCTATGGGTCGCTGACTGCATTCTCTATTGCTGCGTCTTTGGGTCCCGGACTGTAATGAATGAGAAGTTAGGATACATGTAGATGGGGCCATTTCAATGCTTTTAATATATCCCACTTTACACTCCATTGTTTCGTCCTTATATGACCACCAGATAAGCACGGTGCTATAATATACAGATGTGGAAATGGACCTCTGTATGTGAGGCTAATTACACTCTCACTTACTCATGAAATTATCCACACATTTCCAGGGAATCCCCCTGTGGTGAAATTTGTTGAGAACCCAGCATTGCACACTAAGCTTGGAGGAGTCACGTGAGTCCCAGATGAAACTCTTGATTTTACCTGGTTGGCTGCATGTAGGAGGATCTCACTATAGACCCAGTGATAGGCAGGGGATGCTGAAAAGTGCATTATGTGGCAATGCCTTGGGAGAGCCCAGAACCAGAATACAGTATTTTAGCTTTGCATGTTTGGAGAGCCCCTTTGGATGGCTAGGAATGCACAGTATGCCATGCGCTTCTTCCTCCTAGCTTGGGACCCGATGTGATGATCTTTTAAATGCCAGCCAAGCTGGCAGAAACTGGAGCTCATGACTTCAACTCATCACATTTCGGAATGGCAGAAAAGATACAGGAAAAAGCCTAGATCTATTGTGTAGCTAATACCAGTGAGTCTTCAACTTGGTATTGCCTGTAAAATAGCGAGAGAAGCTCAGCTGCCTTAGTTAAAAACAACAACACTATATTGTTCGGGGGACCTGTGGGCTTATAAGAAACTCTGTTCTTCAGATTACTGAAGAAGATCATGAAAACCATTTAGCAGGAGTTGGGGAGAAATCTTTAGCTCATAAATGTTAAAGATACGAAAATGCTGCCTTAATTGTAGGGTTGAATTGTCTAGTACAAAAAAAAAATGTTGGATGATGATGATGATATATCATCATTTTCTTTTGCGCTCCTTACAGAGCATGTAGCCACCACTGTAGATGGTCCTTGCAGTCACATGCTCTTGCAGCGATGGTTTTTTAGCATTTTGTTTTTCAGGATGAGGTTGCCAACCCCATGCACAACATCGTATTAGTCGCCTTGTACGACATGCCTGAGGGTATAGTAATCATATATAGTCTCTTCAGAGACCCCCTGACAACTGCATGTGCTATGTGATATATATAATAAGAAGTATTAAGGAGCAATTCTTTCAAATTTGTCCAAGCGTTAGTTTGACTATTGGAGTCGCGGTAGCATAGTGGTTAGTGCACTGGCTTCCTTGTTCAGTGGTCTATGGTTCGATCCCCAGATGAGGTGGGATTTTTTTTAGGCCACAAACGGCTCCTGGGTCGACCCAGCCCCAATTGGATACCAGAGCAACTTCTGGGAAGGTTAAGGCGGCCGGCGTGATGCTGACCACATCACCCCTAGTGTGCCGATGGTCAAGAAAATGTGGGCCTAACACCATATTCCCAATATGCCTCAATGGGCATGTAACGGGATCCTTTCTAGCTCGGTTGGATCCTCAGTCGATGTGGGATTTTTTAGACTACAAAGTGATCCGGGGTCGACCCAGTCTCATGAATTGGGTACCAGAGCAATTCTGGGAAGGTTAAGGTGGCTGGCGTGATGCTGACCACCATGGTGCCGATGGTCGAACACCATATTCCCAATATGTCTCAATGGGCGTGCAACGGGATCCTTGACCTTATCCTTTACCTTAGTTTGACTATTGGTACATCTTAATCTCAGTTTATCACATGTTATCTGAAGGTTCTACTTGGTTAAACGTTGTAATCTTTCCGCCCGTGGTTTATTGGTTGTAAATATAAAACTCCTGTAGTGAAATATCTACGTTCATTTATGTGTCATGAATTTATTCAGCGTCGTTGTTTGATAAGCAGCAGACAACCCTCTTTTGCGATGATTAACTTTTAATATATTATCACAAGAGCGTCCGACTGGCTAAGCGGTTATAGTGCTTTCCTCTCGCGTCAAAATTTCATGGTTCCGGGATCGAAACGTGGTAGCATCACATTACAGCCTACCTGGCTGCAAAAATTAGTATCTGACTGCTATTGAATTCGGGAATGCAAAGGCAACGAGGAAGGGAACTGGTCACAACACTACATAAAAGTGGACCCAGCACGGCCGAACGCCATTACCAACCAAGAACTGCTAACTAGGTGCCACCAAGAAGACATGCGCACCATCATAGTGAACAGACTCTAGAATTGGGTTGACTATATTCTCAGATAAGACCCTGATACTATCACCAGAGCTGCTATGGACACCAGAAGGAAAGCGAGGCCAACCAAACGCTACCTGGCGGAGAGCTACGGAGGCAGAGATATAAGTATTAACCAGAGCTGGGGCATCACACGAAGGATGGCTGCCGACTGAGCAAGGTGGAGGCAGTCTGTTGCTACCCTACAGTACGCCACTAGGCGTAATGGTCACTGATTGCATTGTCAGCCAGTGGCCAAGGACCAAAGAGGAAGAAGAAGTACAGTGAAGCCTCTAACATCTCACTCCCTTGCGGCAGTTTCTGCTGTGTGAATACTTTTTTTCACAAATATTATCTCCATATGCGTAATTTCTGCCATCACATAGTACATCCAGCCTTTCTGGCAGGCAGTGCACGAAACAGGTAGATTTTCAACCGGGGGAAACATTAACAGAAATCATTCTCTTGATCCCTCTCTATGTCTGCTTGTAAAGGCAGAGCCGGGCCTAGGGATTTTCAAGGTGGTGCCAGGTCTTGTGATGCCCCCTCCCTACCGCGCAGTACTGTATGTACGCTTATATGAGTCAATTTAATCCTGTAGCGTTGAATCACGCTGTAATTTCCGCAAGTGATCTTCATCACTGTAGATTTGTACAAAAAACGTTATACATTTATATTCCTCAAATCTTATTATTAGTACATCAATCCCCAAGTTTTATAGTCCGTTCGGAAATTCGTGCCCACAGAAAGTGTCAATTTTCTCCAAAACTGTTTGTTGTATGGACATGAATTTTTGCATGCAGTCTTAGATTTTCCATGCAGTTATTAATATATTTTTTGCCCTTACAAAACTCATGTCATGTTCGAATTTTCTTCTTTACGTTATATAAAAAACTTTTACTGTTGTCTGGGTTAATTTTTAGTAGTTTTACAGGAAAGTTACAAGATACGTTCAAAAATATTTTTTTTTCTTTGAATTAGTTACTCGCGACTGTGTACAATAGGTGCGCACCCGTGCGGACATGTGGTCACTACACTAATTCAAACCAAAAAAAAAAATATTTTTGAACGGATCTTGTAACTTTCCTGTAAAACTACTAAAAATTAACCCAGACAGCGGTAAGAGTTTTTTTTTATATAACGTAAAGAAGAAAATTCGAACATGACATGAGTTTTGTAAGGGCAAAAAATATATTAATAACTGCATGGAAAATCTAAGACTGCATGCAAAAATTCATGTCCATACAACAAACAGTTTTGGAGAAAATTGACGCTTTCTGTGGGCACGAATTTCCGAACGGACTATACACTGTTCGATTAGCGCTTTTTAGATATAACGCTGTTTATATTTTATACCATATGCCCATTATACGCTTCAGAAATTCGATCTTACGCTGTTTACAAAATTCCGTCGGAGGCATGAATATAACTTTCAAGTTAATTCAGGGTGGTGGGATGATCAAGAAGCATTGTGATTGCTAGCACAATGAAGCATGACCCCAAAATGGAATACATTTCTATGGTAATCCGTACCATGGACCAAGAT
Organism: Oreohelix idahoensis; assembly: GCA_024509875.1. NCBI lineage: Eukaryota > Metazoa > Mollusca > Gastropoda > Stylommatophora > Oreohelicidae > Oreohelix > Oreohelix idahoensis. The sequence continues at coordinate 391,947 of JAMPIV010012258.1, forward strand.
CTTAATGGCTACACGATGCTCTTGAAGAGAAAAAAGGTGGCAAAGCAATAAATGCTCGATTCGTTTTTGTTTTTTTTTTTGTTTTTCAAGTATCCTCCAATTTTTCCTGCCTCAATTGACCACGTAGCCGAGCCTTCTACATCTGGAACGAGAAAAACTGTTTCAACACCTATAAAACTTTATGCTAACCAGTCGTCTGCTTTGACAGCTGTATCCACAAGCGACGGAAGTAGCAGCGATCACAGTCCTATAAGATTTTAAAAATATTTTTTTGTTAAAGTACAGTACACACATAATATTTTGTTTGTGTTCAGTATGTTTGATAATTATATGTAGTTAACGAATGTTGTTAACTATTCAGTTTTTGTTTTGTATCACTTTTTACTTAATTTCTTTACAGCATTCTGGACCTTGGGAACAAATTAATTTTCTAGTAACTCTTACTGGAAATCAATTTTCGATTAGAGCTTTTTTGGTTAGCGCTCAATTTTACAAGAAAGAATTAGCGGTGTTAAGTGGAGATTTGCTGTAATTAAAAGAAAAAATTCCCTATGCTCATCTTTTTAAAAGGAGTAATAAAGACTAGGAAAACGATTCGTTTAGTATTAGTAAATAACATTTTTTGGGGAGCCGCGCTAGCGTAGTGGTTACCACACTGCGCTGGCGACCGGGTGACCCAGGATCAAACCGGGGCGAGGACATTTGAAGATTTTCGTCTACCGGGATTTGAACTGGATTAACTCGAGCCCTGGCGAAGACATTTGAAGAAGTGTCGTCAACCAGGGACTGGCGGCTCCTGAGCTGACCCAGCTCTAATGGGTACTTCCGAAATCGGCGAGTATCAGCCTGAATGGCGAGGGACACCTATCTCTGTGCAAGAAAAAAGGGATACTCACGTAAAATCAGTCTCAGGTTAGACATACTAACCTGAGATTTCGCCTTGAGTAATAGCGGGCGTACGAAAAAAAAAAAAACACATTTTTTGCTTAGAAATTATCTGTTTCATTTTCTTGTTCTTTTAAAATTTTACTTTAAAAAAAAAAAAATTCAGCGCCACTTACTAGGTGGTGCCCGGTGCGGTTGACACCGCCCAGAAACCGGCCCTGTGTAAAGGTATCCGTTCCGTTGGGGAGCACTTACGTTTCGTTACGGATGAAATACTATATTATAATTTATAGCCTTTTTAGTGTCAAGCACAGTTTACGATATTATTGGACTGGATATGGCTCAAGCCAATAATGGCCGTGAAATGATAGTAGAGAGTAGCGGTTGAATAGACTTTGGTACAGTGACACGAATGTATGAAAATAAAGCGCGGATTGGAAGCAGAGAAGACGTTTTTCTCTTGACAATGAAATACACTTTACGATGACAGATTAGAAATGCGGAATTTGATAGGTGAGATAGCTAGCTGCGAGATAAAGGTTTGGGTAAAAGAGCTTGTCTCTACAGATAGCCACAGTAAAAGCAAAGTTAGTTATCTGTTGCAGCTATCGATGAAAAGCTGGTGGTATTTGGTTTCATTCATTCATTCGTTTTTTCTTCTTCTTCTTCTTCGTATGTAGCACCCCCTAGCAGGAAGCATGCATCAAAGTCCTCGTGCTATTTTAGTGGTTGTAGCAATTTATTTACTTTATGTGGTTGTTAGCTCCATCACAATCATCAGCTGCCATCTACGCATCGAAGGTTGGCTGCAATAGATCTCCACCGTCTTCTGTCTCTTGTCTTGATGGTGCACCGTGGAATACTCTTCCCTGGCCATCTCTTGATATAAATCCTCAGAACTAAAGGTCTTTTATATTTGGACACGTGCCTTAATACAACTGATTTGGCTGAATGGGAAGCGACTCGCCAAAACGAGGCAACATTTTATTTACAAAAGAAAAAAAAAATTTAGGTTATCTTCCCAGATGTAGCGCTGCATTCCTCTTGCACGTCTTGCTGTCAGCTCTTCCTTCTGTTATGGTCTTCAGTAAGCTACTATGTCTGTTTACACGGCCAACATATTTTAACTGTCTAATTTTGATCTCTTTATTAATTCTCTTGTCATTCCTAGGTTTTCTACGATCTCTTTATTTGCTACGTGTGTGGTGGATTTGATGTTATGAATTTGTTGTTAGGTATTAATATGTTAATAAATGAGATTAGCTATGAAGGTCCCTGAATTTACCCAATAGTATTGTGAACTTTTCAGGGTACCTTTCAGCTACCACCTTTTTTATCTCAATCAAAATGTATTTATATTATTATATTAAATGACTTCGTTTAGTGTCAAGGGTTATGAATGTAGAGTGTAATGTACAAAAATCAACAAACATACAAACAAATAGTTTATTACTCACAACAGCACACAGTACTACCACAATAACATACAAACGACACTCTAAAAGGCTATCTTATTTAAGACTGTGGTTGAATTTTGTGTAAAGATAATTTTTACAATTTTATTATCCTGATTCTAATTTATTTGGAATCAGGATTGATAATTTAAAAGTGAAATCAAAATAATCAATTACATCAGTCAAATAGCACAATAGATCCTCTGTCCATACATAAAAATATTATTCTCATATACGTCTGTAGTGTTCTCCTACTTTAAGGAAATACTGGTAGTACCACTAGGTTGTTGTTTGAATCATATCCTTTTAATAATGTTTGTTTCTATTTTGTCACTTATGGAACTATTAATATTTGTCCCAATTTTATTCACTGTCACTTTTTATATTTCTTCTTATAAAGTTCTGTAGTTGAGCTTTCAGGTGCCGAACGAGAACTTATCTTTGCAGTAGAATATAGGTTGAACCTTTCCTCTGCTCCCTTGACAATCTGTTCCCTGTTTGATAGGCAATGGCCACTAGCATGGGCTCGCAGTAAACAGGCAGAGTCCTGAATCAATCAGTTTTCAAGCGTTTGGTACCACATTAACGTCAGTACCCAGGACCTCTGAAATGTGAAGGTATGCATCCTTCGTAATATCTAGCATACACTAATAGTCCACAGTTAAGGACATGTACATTACAAACAAACAAAAGGGATCATATCCTTATACAAACCTATGCCACCATTTTCTTTTGATGTGACGATGTACACCAGTATTCCTCTCCCCTAATAGTTACAACGCCACTGCAATTCCAGCTGTAATCTCTTCCATATAATAGGATAGGTGTTGTGCTCCTTTATGACAATCATACATATTCTTGTATTTTTACACCTCTCTGACAGTCTATCACATGGTGGATCAATCTTTAGGCTTTGCCTCATGTTCGCTATAGACCCACTCATGTCCAGACATATATTATTATTTCACATTCAATTTTTATATAAAATACAGATTAATAAATGTCAATCTTACCACAATGTTCAATGAAATACACAGAGACGATGACTGACACAGTTTCGATCTGTTTTGTTGCCCAGGCTGTCCAGAAATGTATTTAAAAGCACAGCCTGATCTCATCTATCACTGTGAAAAATCTTCTAGAAATGGCGTCTCTCTCTCCCCCCCCTAACGCTTATTCTGACAATATCGATTCAGTTGGCCAATTACTTTTAATTTTACAAGGGTAAACAGTCTTTCAAAAAATATCATTCAAACTTTTCCTACGTTACTAGGCTATTTATGTTTATTCAAAGGTCAGCCAATAATATTTCGTCTCACTTCAAATGTCACCCAATCAGATTCACTGTACCATCTTAGCCTATCTGTCACCTACTTTTTTCCCAAAAATATGCGATCCAATCTAAGCAGATATGACTTGACCTGACAGTATCTCTGATCTCTATGTATGGTTTTATCAATAGTTGATTAGTTAAGGGACTATTTATATAACTAATAACATATTCTTGGTCAGCAAGTCTTCAGGTACACGAATCTACGATTTTTAAGGGGCTATGTGGGTTGGTTCAAAATTCTATCTTTTTTTCTATGTTATTCGTTTATTTTAAAACTACCTCTCGTTCACTCTTTTTCCATGTAATATCAAGCTGAATACGAGAGCTTAGGTCATTCATAATAAGAGCTTAACATGTTTACATGACCGTAGTGTCCACAATTCTAACTTTTTCATTGTATTTGGGGAAACCCCTAAGGCAAGGCTTGCCCCTGTGCTATGGTTGCTTTTAGTTTAAAATCAATGCGAAACGAATTAGCATTTCATCTATCCTTGCCCCTCCTCGTTCCACAATGCATTTTAGGCAAATATTTTCTTAGAACTAGGAAAAGTGGGTGTTTATGTCAAGGACGAATTTGAAAAATTGGGTACCGTTTTGTTCGGCTATTCGTTAGCAAATAATAATCTGAAGGCGTAGGCGATACCAACCGTTCTAGCAGAAAATTCTTTTGTACTTTCTTATCTTTGCCTTTATGCCCTATACTGTTATATATTAATTTAGATATTGTATTTAGAAATCACTACACATCTCCCCGCTTTAGAACAGACGATCATATGTCAGTTCCTACTTCTAAATACACATAGATAAATTTACTATCTATGCCTGGTGACTACTCTGATGTTCGTCATACGGATGTCTGCTTAAAAAATCAGCGCCGACATTGGTTTTTCCGGGAATGTACTCTATGGTAAACTGGAATGGCTGTAAGAGCAAAGACCAGCGTAATAATCTAGCATTTTCATGCCTTGCTTGTGACAGACACACGAGTGGTTTATGATCTGTCTGAATCTTAAATGATTTTCCATAAAGATAAATCTGGAACTTTTTTATAGCCCATATGACTGCCAGACATTCTTTTTCACTTGTTGAATATTTTTGTTCTGCTGTGTTCAACTTACGGCTAGCATAAGCTACTGGGGTTAATTCCCCATCAAGTGAATTTGACCGTTGTAATAGAGCTGCACCCAAACCGATATTACTAGCATCCGTTCTCACTATGAATTCTTGACTCAAGTCAGGTAATTTCAAAATATGCCTGCTTGTGAGCTTTTCTTTCAATTCTTGGTATGCTAATTCACATTGCGCTGTCCAAATAATTCTATCAGGATTTCCTTTGCGCGTTAAATCAGTCAATGGAGCACATATGGAGTTAAAGTTTTTAATATACTTTTGGTAGAAACCACATAATGAGACAAAAGATCTCACATCTTTTTTTGTTTGTGGTCTTGGTGCCTTTTTTTAACTTCTCCAGGTTCTTGGGGTCAGGGGTCATGTTTCCCTGATGTACTGTGTGGCCCAAGAATTCTAGCTCTTTACATCCAACACAGCATTTCGTCGGTCTAGCTGTCAAATTGGTCTCTCTCAGTCGATCAAACAACATATTCAGAGAGTTAATGTGTTCCTCAAATGTTTCTGTTGCTATGAGAATATCATCCATAAAGTTGGTGATGCATGGATTCTTCAGGGGATCCAGTAACTTTCTCATCATCCTCGAAAACACACTCGGTGCATTTTTCAGCCCGAATGGCAACATATTAAATTCATAATGTCCTTCCGAGGTGCTAAAGGCTAAATACGGTTTGACTTCCGGCTTTACTGGAATCTGATAGTAGCCTTTGCTCAGATCCACTTTAGAGAAATATTTAGCTTTATTCAGCCTGGCAAACAGCTGATTTGTATCAAGTAAGGGATCTACCTGACCTTCTGTGACAGCATTCAGTTTCCTGTAATCTATACACAGCCGGTGTTCTCCAGAGGGTTTTCTTAACAGAACCACACTGGAGCTGTAGGGAGATTCACTGTGCAAGATACTCCCTTCTCTCAACAGATAATCTATCTCCTCCCTTAAAGCTTTCTCCTTAGCGAACGGAATCGAATAGACTTTCATACAGATTGGTGTTGGGTCTATGAGTTTCATATCACACTCCAATAAATTTGTATGCCCCGGACGGTCCGTTAACACATCTGTATGATTATTCAGAACCTGTTGAACCCTCTCCCTCTGATTTTCCGTTAAGTGTGTGCTGATTTTTTACCTGTGCAGCGGTTTCACAGGGATGTAAAGGATATTCATGAGAAGTGAGTGGTTCCTTTTTCATCTCCATTGCAACAGACAAGGTCAGTAGGTGTGTCTCTTCCTGGTTTTCTCTGTCCAGATATTTCTTCAGGAGATTCACATGATAGATTTTCTCTTTCCCTTTCTTATCTATCTTATAATTTGTTCTAGACACCTTCTCTAGAACTGTATATGGACCTTGCCATCCAATTTGCAATTTATTCTGGCTGCCGGGCAGTAGAAGGAGCACCTTCTCTCCCACAGCTAATTCTCGATCCTTCGCTTTCTTATTGTAATAGGCAGCATGTTTTTTCCTGGCTTGTCTTAAATTTTCATTGGCAAGTTTCCAGCCAGTTTTAAGACGAGTGGTCAGCTCGTTCACATATTGATATGATGAGGTAATATTTTCTTCTGCCTTTTCATCGGTCCATGTCCTTAACAAGGCTTCCAAGGGACCTTTTATTGGCCTTCCAAATAACAGTGTTGCCGGGGCCATAGCGGTTGAACTATGGGGTACCTCCCGATAGGCAAACAAGGCGGCGGGAAGGTACTGGTTCCATGTATCTGGGTTTTCATGTGCCAACTTTCTCAGGATCGACATGATTGTCCCGTTAAATCTTTCCACTTGGCCATTTCCTTGAGGATGATACGGGCTACAATGAAAGTGTTTGGCTTGAAAGATCCTGAATACTTCTTCTGTTAGTTTCCCCTTGAACTGAGAGCCATTATCAGTCAAGATTTGGTTGGGAAAACCTAACCTGGTGAAGATTGTGAGTAATGCCTCTGCCACATGCTTCGAATCAATTGATGACAGGGCTACCGCCTCTCCCCACATAGAACAAGTGTCCACCAGAGTCAGAATGTAACTGTTCCTCCTCTTGGTCCGAGTGAGAGGTCCCACAATGTCCACGGCAACTCTTTCAAAAGGTGTTCCCACTATGGGCATTTCCCCTAGAGTTGCTGGAGCAGTCCAATGCGTTGGAGCTACCCGTTGGCACTCTGGACAGGATTTTACATATCTCTTTATGTCTTCAGTTATTCTTGGCCAGAAATAATGACAAGCTATACGCTGTCCTGTTGCGCTGATCCCCATATGACCACTGAAGGGAATCGCATGCCCTAGTTCCAACACTTTAGTCCTATATGAATTGGGAAGGACCAGCTGTCCGTGACCATTGGATCCATTTCCAGCCTTCCTATATATCAATTTGTTCTTCATATAGAAATCTCCCTTGCCTGGAGGTGTATGACATTTGGGCAATTTCTTAAAACAAGGCTTGAGGGTCTTATCCTCCGCCTGTGCCTTCCTCATCTCATCTGGATGGGTATTTATCGGATTATCCTCCTCCTTTTTAGACTGTGATCTGGTCTGCACTGTTGCCAGGGTCACAGGTCTCTTGGGATTCCCCAAGAAGACATATCTACACCCCAATATCAGAGGGTAGATTGGTTCATTTATCACTGCTGCTTTTATGATTCCTTCCACATATTGCGTTTTCACATTTATCCTGGCGACGGGAAGTGTCATGGTCGCTACGTCCTTGGTTGCAGTTTGAATCTCCACTGTTTCTGTGGTGTATTGATCTGCCTGCACCAGGTGAGAACTCACAACTGAATCATAATCTAATCCAGTATCATACAAACACCTTATGGTGACACCATTGCATGTTACATCTTCACACACTGGGGGGTGGTAAGGTTCCTGTTGTTCAGTAGGGTTGACCTTTTCTCCCTTTCTCCCCCTTTTTATTGCAGCGAAAGTAGGAGTTTTCCTTCTACAATTTTCAGTATTATGGTTGTCCATCCGACAATTTTTACAATACTTCTTTCCTTGGTTAAAAGGTTTTCTTTCATCATTTTTCCTTTCATTGAATTGTGAGGTTTTATGTTTATAGTCATTGCGTGGCCTATCAAAATATTGCTTACCTTTGTTCTGGTCTCTATGGTCAAACTTATTAAAGTTTTGAGGTGCCTTAAAATTGTCTACCTGTTTCTTTTTATTACCAACTACCTCTGCCTGGGCTGCCTGATACCTTTCAGCGACATTGAGTAACTCACCCAGCCTCTCTGCACCTTGTTCCATGAGAAACTTTCTCAGGTCTGGAGCCATGGACTCTCTTAGCTGCTCAATAAGGATCATCTCCTTAAGATCTTGGGTTTCCTCAGAGCAGTCCATTTCTCCAAGTAGGTCTCTAACCGTGCAGAGAACTGGTGATAAGTCTCACCCGACAGTAGTTTGGCATTCCTATATTTTTTTCTATAAAATTCTCCGTTCTTTTCGTATCTTAATAAAAGAGCCTGCTTTAGCATGTCATAATTGTCTTGGTCATCTCTGCTCATCTTGGCAAAAACTTCATAAGCCGTTCCTCTAAGCCCTTGTGATAACTTTAGGCTCCACCTCTCTCTCTCTCTAACCCATATGTAGTAGCTAAAAGCTCAAATCTACTTAAGTACCCTTCGATGTCTTCTTTTTTCTCAACAAAATGATCTACATGGAAACCCATAGCTGAGGTTGAGGCTTCCTGACTAGCAGTGGCATCTGAGGCAAAGGGGTTGGCACCATTTTCAGGAGCATGGCCTTGAAATTCTAACTCCCTTAGTCGTAGCTCATGCTCCCTCTGTAATCTCTTCTCCTCCTTTTCTGCTTCCCTTTGCAGTCGTTTTTCTTCTGCTTCTCTTTCAGCAGCCAATCTTTTTTCTTCTGCTTCCCTTTCAGCAGCCAATCTTTTTTCTTCTGCTTCCCTTTGCAGTCGTTTTTCTTCTGCTTCTCTTTCAGCAGCCAATCTTTTTTCTTCTGCTTCCCTTTCAGCAGCCAATCTTTTTTCTTCTGCTTCTAATTTTTTCTCCTCAAATTGGAGCCTCTTTATCTCAGCCTCTCTATCAGCCTCTAATGCCCTAGCCTCCTTGTCAGCCTCAATCTGCAACCTCTTAATTTCTTTGTCAGCCTCAATTTGTAACTGTAATTTTCTTTCTTCTGCTAACTTCCTATCTTCCCTTTCAATATACTTGTCACATTCGGAAGTTACATATTGGATCAAAACCTGTCCCTCCATGTTCATTTCCTTAGCAGTCAGCACAGCAGCAGATCGAAACTTTGCCAGATCAGCCATTTGTACTATGCAACCTTTAAAATTTCTAACTATACAAATCTCTAATTATGGCTAATAATTTCTAATGATAACCAAGAACAACCACAGGCACTGATAGCTCAACTATTATTTAATTTCTCCAAAAGGAATGCTTTTAGTTTTATACTCTCTGAGATTCCTAATATACTTGATAATATTTTAAGAATTTAAAATCCCAGAATCAAACTACCCAATATAGCTGGTGTTATAAGAAATTCAATCCCGGACGAGCCCCCAATTAATGTGGTGGATTTGATGTTATGAATTTGTTGTTAGGTATTAATTTGTTAATAAATGAGATTAGCTATGAAGGTCCCTGAATTTACCCAATAGTATTGTGAACTTTTCAGGGTACCTTTCAGCTACCACCTTTTTTTATCTCAATCAAAATGTATTTATATTATTATATTAAATGACTTCGTTTAGTGTCTAGGGTTATGAATGTAGAGTGTAATGTACAAAAATCAACAAACATACAAACAAATAGTTTATTATTCACAACAGCACACAGTACTACCACAATAACATACAAACGACACTCTAAAGGGCTATCTTATTTAAGACTGTGGTTGAATTTTGTGTAAAGATAATTTTTACAATTTTATTATCCTGATTCTAATTTATTTGGAATCAGGATTGATAATTTAAAAGTGAAATCAAAATAATCAATTACATCAGTCAAATAGCACAATAGATCCTCTGTCCATACATAAAAATATTATTCTCATATACGTCTGTAGTGTTCTCCTACTTTAAGGAAATACTGATAGTACCACTAGGTTGTTGTTTGAATCATATCCTTTTAATAATGTTTGTTTCTATTTTGTCACTTATGGAACTATTAATATTTGTCCCAATTTTATTCACTGTCACTTTTTATATTTCTTCTTATAAAGTTCTGTAGTTGAGCTTTCAGGTGCCGAACGAGAACTTATCTTTGCAGTAGAATATAGGTTGAACCTTTCCTCTGCTCCCTTGACAATCTGTTCCCTGTTTGATAGGCAATGGCCACTAGCATGGGCTCGCAGTAAACAGGCAGAGTCCTGAATCAATCAGTTTTCAAGCGTTTGGTACCACATTAACGTCAGTACCCAGGACCTCTGAAATGTGAAGGTATGCATCCTTCGTAATATCTAGCATACACTAATAGTCCACAGTTAAGGACATGTACATTACAAACAAACAAAAGGGATCATATCCTTATACAAACCTATGCCACCATTTTCTTTTGATGTGACGATGTACACCAGTATTCCTCTCCCCTAATAGTTACAACGCCACTGCAATTCCAGCTGTAATCTCTTCCATATAATAGGATAGGTGTTGTGCTCCTTTATGACAATCATACATATTCTTGTATTTTTACACCTCTCTGACAGTCTATCACATGGTGGATCAATCTTTAGGCTTTGCCTCATGTTCGCTATAGACCCACTCATGTCCAGACATATATTATTATTTCACATTCAATTTTTATATAAAATACAGATTAATAAATGTCAATCTTACCACAATGTTCAATGAAATACACAGAGACGATGACTGACACAGTTTCGATCTGTTTTGTTGCCCAGGCTGTCCAGAAATGTATTTAAAAGCACAGCCTGATCTCATCTATCACTGTGAAAAATCTTCTAGATATGGCGTTCCCCCCCCCCCCCCCCCCCCCCTCACCCCCCCCCGCCCCCGCCCCCCCCCCCCCCCCCCCCCCCCTCCCCCCCCCCCCCCCTAAACGCTTATTCTGACAATATCGATTCAGTTGGCCAATCACTTTTAATTTTACAAGGGTAAACAGTCTTTCAAAAAATATCATTCAAACTTTTCCTACGTTACTAGGCTATTTATGTTTATTCAAAGGTCAGCCAATAATATTTCGTCTCACTTCAAATGTCACCCAATCAGATTCACTGTACCATCCTAGCCTATCTGTCACCTACTTTTTTCCAAAAAAATATGCGATCCAATCTAAGCAGATATGACTTGACCTGACAGTATCTCTGATCTCTATGTATGGTTTTGTCAATAGTTGATTAGTTAAGGGACTTACTTACTTACTTAGTCGTTCCCCTTCTACCGTGAGGTGTAGAGGTTTGGAAGAGAGAGCGCCAGACCATTCTATCAGCTGTCTTCTTCCTGGCCTGGTTCAATTCTAGTCCTCGGTCGTTAAGGGACTATTTATATAACTAATAACATGTTCTTGGTCAGCAAGTCTTCAGGTACACGAATCTACGATTTTTAAGGGGCTATGTGGGTTGGTTCAAAATTCTATCTTTTTTTCTGTTATTCGTTTATTTTAAAACTACCTCTCGTTCACTCTTTTTCCATGTAATATCAAGCTGAATACGAGAGCTTAGGTCATTCATAATAAGAGCTTAACATGTTTACATGACCGTAGTGTCCACAATTCTAACTTTTTCATTGTATTTGGGGAAACCCCTAAGGCAAGGCTTGCCCCTGTGCTATGGTTGCTTTTAGTTTAAAATCAATGCGAAACGAATTAGCATTTCATCTATCCTTGCCCCTCCTCGTTCCACAATGCATTTTAGGCAAATATTTTCTTAGAACTAGGAAAAGTGGGTGTTTATGTCAAGGACGAATTTGAAAATTGGGGTACCGTTTTGTTCGGCTATGCGTTAGCAAATAATAATCTGAAGGCGTAGGCGATACCAACCGTTCTAGCAGAAAATTCTTTTGTACTTTCTTATCTTTGCCTTTATGCCCTATACTGTTATATATTAATTTAGATATTGTATTTAGAAATCACTACAACGTGTCTAATTCTTCTATACAGGGTGTCTAAAAATTATGTATACACACTTTGAAAGCACGTGACTCACACACAACACAGAATGTTGCTTTTTTTTTGCAAGAATAGGGCGGGAATAATGCTAAATACAAGTGAATAATGCCATTAGATTATTACTCGTGAGGTTTTATGTTTATACATGGTTGTAATCATCTCAAAACGCGCATATTGAAAGACTTGAGACATCAAATTAAAACTGCATGTGTCACTATTCATTTAGTAACAATACAGAATGGCAGCCAGTTGTTCATTGCTGTGAACAATCCTTTGTTGCAGGTCGTCGGCACTTTGAAAAATTGTGACTTTAAATATGAAAATGTCATAATACTATATCAAATGATAATTGAGTTATCAAATGATAATTGAGTTATCAAATGATAATTGAGTTATCAAATGATAATTGAGTTATCAAATGATAATTGAGTTATCAAATGATAATTGAGTTATCAAATGATAATTGAGTTATCAGCATTCAAATTGTGTATTTATCATTTTGAAACACCCTGTTTATTCACATTTCAAAGGAGTCTATTCTTTCATCTAATTGCTTTTTCGTTGTCCATGTTGCGGGGCGGGGGGGGGGGTGTTGGAATGGCTCAGGTATGGCGTCCGCCTCGCATTCAAGAGGTACAGCGTTCGAATCCCAGTTGAGGGATTATAATTTATTGAAATATTGTTATCAGAACTGGTGGTCATAATTACGTTATATTTTCCCCTGGTCTAATGGGTAATGAGATCGGATGCCAAGCCTTCTCGGATCAGGCCGAAAAAATAGGAGGTCCCGTGTGCAAGTTGCGCACGTTAAAAATCCCACGGCAGTTGGAAATCGTAAAGAGTAGGCTTATCAGGCCGCTGCCCTGGCAAAATTAAAAAATTAGGAAACCTACCCACCACAAAAATATCTATAGAATGTGTGATTCCTTTACAATACTTTACATTATATACACACATTGGGATTCTCGCCGGTGCTACGGGATTCGTGCACTGCGCTGAGATCCTCCTTATGTGATCTAAGGGAGAAAATCGGAGCACTGATGGCGTTGTCCGTGTGCACTGAAGATAGTCTTTAAAATCAAACCAAACCAGGGACCAAAGACGCATCAAAAGTGAGGAATGCACTAAGCGACCCATAGCTTGACTGCTTGCGTCAGGGTCAGAGAAACAGAGCTGACCAAGACCCTACTCCACCTCCATGTGGTGGTCCTGGAAACAGGCTGCATCACTGCAGTCTGGCTGAGAGAGTAGGGATCGAAGAGGGAATAGTGCTAACCCGGTCCCAAAAATGCCATGCCTTCTTCTTCTTCTTGCGATAGCATCTTTGATGTTTACACCGTCAGACGAGTTCTCATGATGAATTCGACTGTTGTTTGAAGTTCCTCTTTAGCTCCATATAGCTTTGAGTTTAGTGTTGAGTCATTGGGCCAGTATATCTTTCTTAACTGGTCATACAGAGGACAATCCTGTAGAACATGCTCAGCAGTTTGTTCGTTTAATCCACATGTGCACAGTGGTGAAGCAGACAATCGTAGCTTGTGCATGTGTTTATTCAGTTTGTTATGCCTTGTCCTGAGTCGAAAAATGGTTATCTGTCCCTGCCGGTCAAGAGTGTGGTAGTCGTCGTTGGGTTGATTCTGTTCTCTTCTGATAGTCTGGATAGCTCTCTTTTTCTCAGTGTATGTGATTTCATTATCTTCTTGTTCACATTCTTCTCCCTTTTTTGCAAGTTTATCTGCCTTTTCATTTCCGGGTACACCACAATGAGATGGTACCCATTGAAGTATGGTTCTCTTTTTGGCAGCTACCTTGTTTAGTTCATTTCTCAGATGCGGGAGTTTACCACCCTTGAGAGCCTGCAGGACAGACAGTGCATCTGTGAGGATGACTAACTGCTGGCAGTCAGAGTTTGTGTTATAAATCATATTTCCAGCTTGCTCTAGAGCTTGAACCTCAGTTGTATAGTTGGAACAGAATTTACCAGTGGGAATGTGTCTAGTCTCATAGTGGTTGTCGGGGAGCCGCGCTAGCGTAGTGGTTACAACACCGCTCTGGCGACCGGGTGATACAGGATCAAACCCGGGCGACGGCATTTGAGGATTTTTCGTCGACTGGGATTTGGACTGGATTAACTCGAGACCTGGCGAGAACATTTGAAGGAGTGTCGTCGACCAGGGACTGGCGGCTCCAGAGCCGACCCAGCTGCAATGGGTACCTCCGAAATCGGCGAGTATTTGCCTGAATGGCGAGGGACACCTGTCTCTGTACAAGAAATAAAGGGATACTCACGTAAAATCAATGTCAGGTTAGACATAAAATAATAACCTGAGATTTCGCCTCGAGTATTAGCGGGCGTACGCAAAAAAAAAAAAAAAAAAAAAAAAAAAAAAAAAAAAATAGTGGTTGTCAGGATATGAAATAAAGATACCGGCACCTCCATTCCTAACAGCATTAGTTGCTGATCCATCTGTATAGGCATGTATCCATGATTGATCGGGATAGCTTTATTGGATCATACTCAATGTAGCAGTTCGTTTTTGCAGATCATTATACTCACATCCACTTGTGAGACCACTGACTGATGTATTAATTTGGAGGGCACTGCTGGCCTGCTCCCATGGTACAGGGTATAGGGTGGGCTTCAGTGGTGTTGTCTTCATGTATAGGTCTTCTTGATGCTGTCTTTTAAGTCTTTTACCCGATGCACAAAGCTGTTACGTTTTAGACGTCCCAATGCCAGATCACGCAAATCCCACTTACCTATATTACTCTCCACCACAGGTGGATCAGATTTGCTGTGAACAATCTGGGTAATTTCTTGTCCAGTTCTGATGTTTTTTTCTTTAAATGTTTATATGTGGGGACTCTCTGTAAGAAAACAAGAGAACCGGACAGGTCCAAATCTAAGACCCAAATAATATTTTAAGAATGTTTCTGGAGCTATTCAGACCGCTAGATCGCAGGGTTGATCGCCTAGATGTAGAAAAAAACAAACATTTTAACAATGATATCATTATTATAGTCTACACTCGTTAGGTAAGACCTCTAGATTACTCCGGTATTAAATTATATTTAAAACCCACAAAGAGTCTAACTAATATTATCGCGCTTTAACACGAGATATAAACTCTAGTAATTCACAAAATTACGCATGATGAATAAAAGTATATTTATCTCTAATTATCATTCGCCTAGCGTATATTAATTAGTGTAAAGCGTCTCTTACTGGGTGAATAACAAGAAATTAAATTTACTTTTTACTATGTTATTTAATATCCTTATTTAATAAACACACTTTAACACGTTAAGACACTCAAAATTCTAATATATATTATGATTACCGCCACGCAAGGAAAATGACACTCTCCGCGAATCTAAGAAATTAACTCTATATAAAACTCCAAGATTCGCGATAGCAGATATCAGCAATTCCTGGGGCAGACTGATAATGAGTTTTTCTAAAACTGCGCATATATACTGAATCGGCCCGATGTCCCCATGTTTGGCAAAATGCACCTCGAGCGAATTCAGTCCATTCTATTATCACGTTTTAATCAGAGAATTCAGATCTCTTACTGGCATCGTAACCTGATCGGCGGTGGCCTGCCTCTGAGAAGACAACAAAAGGCGAATGTCGTGGCTGCTAGCCCTACCAGCAAGCGTGGGAATTCCACTCGAGTTGTGTTTTTTTTTTTGTAAGAGGGAAAGGGATGACTGAGGGATTAAAGAGAGGCTCGATTTTCATCGTCACATTGAGGTACCCCCTGATAGAGCAACACTTTTCTGCTCTGCAGACCATCAAGAGTGACTAGTTCTTCTGTTGTACAAGAATGACTGGATCCATTTTATCATGTTGCCTTGGATTCCACTTCTCCTAAGTTTTGCAATAAGGCCATTTTTCCACACCTTGTCAAAGGCCTGCTTGAAGTCGACCCAGATCGTTAGGACCTTTTTCTTCTCCTGGAAGGCATCTTCTACTGCTTGAGACAAGTAAGTAGCTTGGTCTTCTATACTGTAGCATTCTCTAAATCCAGCTTGTTCCGGCACCAGGATCTGCTCAGACTCTAAATACCATTTCAATCTGTGGTTGACTATTCGCTCTATAATTTTCCCAATACAGTTTGTGAGACTGAGTGGCCGGTAACTTGCAGCCTCGGTCTTACATTTTCCTTTCTTTAGTATGGGTATTGTGATGGCTTCTCTCCATACTTGGGGTACCGTTCCTTTCAACCAGCTGTGATTGAATATCTCAAGCAGTTTTGTCTTTGCTGCTGAGCTCAGATTTACTAGCATTTCGTTGCTGATTTTGTCTGGGCCGGGTGACTTTTGGAACTTAAGCTTGGAAATAGTGTGATGGGTTCCCTCATTGGGGCAGCAGTATCTGTCTGTCCCATGGTTGCCAGTATTTCTTTTCTTATCTCTCTCTGATGGTCTATGTTAATGGATAAGTTGCTTTCTGAACTGTATCTTCTAGCAAACAGGTCTGTAGCTTGTTTTCCTCTGAGAAGTTTGCCACCTTCAACCAATGTGATAGTCTGCCTAGGCGAGGAACGCTTTTCATTTAGAGACTTGACTAATCTCCAAAGTTTCTTGCCGTTTTTCTCAAGGTTCAGCGATGCCGTTTTAGTTCTCCAGCTTTTCCGTTTTTCTTCTAGCTTTGTTCTCTGAAACTCTGCTACGGCCTTTTTCCATTTGTTGGGAGTTTCAAGTAAAGGCTGAGACTCTGCGTCCTTTCTAGCCCTGTCCATAGCTTCCTGGCGTTCTTGGAGTGTGCTGGACCAGTATGGTGTGTAGTTACACCGGCATCCTTTGGTGATGGTTTCTTTTGCAGCTTGAAGTATGCATCGGTTGAAGTCTTTTACCACTTCATTAATGTCTCTGTTTTGTACCTTGAGGTCAGACAGCAGCGTGTTCACCTGATGCCTGAATAAACCCCAGTTGGCTTTTTTGTAATTCCATCTTGTAATGGCTGGGCCTGTACTGAGAGTTACACTCTGGACAGTAAGAAAGATTGGGCGATGGTCGCTTCCTCCTGGTTGGTCTCCTACTTCTCTACTAATAAGTCCAGCTATATCTGGGGTGGCGAAGGCAAGATCTGGAGTTGAAGTTGTATGCCATCCTCTGGAGTAGAAGGTAGGAGTATCTGTGGCAGTATTGACTAGGATTAGGGAGTGGTCATCTTGACATGTTTCAACCTCTTCACCTCTGTGATCTAGATGGTTATAGCCCCAGCTCTGGGAGTGGCTATTAAAGTTTCCAACTACTATAAAGTTGGTGGCTGGTACCTAGATAGAGCGGATACTCTGGGGTTTGTTGTTTGGACAGTAATAGTTCAGAAGTTCTATTTCCATCTTGTCTACCTTTAGCTGCAACAGCTGATATTCTGCTCCGTCCATGTAGGTTTTCCTTTCGTGTGCATGAATGTTATTCCTTACAAGAGTAAGTACTCCTCCTTTTTGTCTATCTTGTCTGTCGGGTCTGAAGCATTGATATCCCCTTATTTTAACGTTTTGATCTGCTTTCAAGTGATGTCTCTTTGAAACAGCAAACACTGACTTGCTTCTCATACAAGATGTTTTTAGCACCGTCTTTTTGCTATATCCAGCCTGCTTGCTGTTCACTCCCTCTGCATTCCAGTGCATTACGACAAGTGGCACTCTGGGTTTCTCTTTTTCTGTTTTGTTTCGGTCAGTAGTTCTCCGCCGTCAGCTGACTCCACAAGACGGTGTAGAGGGTCCTCCAGTAGCTGAGGGTGGGCTCTGTCTAGGCTCAGTGCCCGGAACTGCACCTGCCTGGTGGAGCTCCACAGGGCGAGCACCAGTACGAGATTTATTTGACGGTGTATTCATCCATAGAAAAAAGCGAGCTGCGTGATACTGTGGTTTCCGGTGCACCTTCTGGCCCAGTATCTACGACTTCAGCACCTCTTCAACGAGAGAGTGGGCTCATCCCTAATCTGTTTATGTTCCCAGTAGTAGACTATTCGTAAGCAGCCTGGGGTGTCACTGCTCTGCGCGGACCTTGTTTACCGAGGCGGCGTCCGAACTCGTATGGTGAAAATATGGTTGCATTTTCTTCAAAATAGACCTGTCTTTCCCGTGGCTTTTCTGCCATCCTGCAACTTTGAGTTGGGGAGTTCTGAGCTCCAGTCTCTTTCCCATGCATTTTATCCTGGCCTGGAATGCATACAGAGGACCCCACTTCTGGTTCTAAGTTAGAAGTTGGGGATAGGTGGGGTAGCATACTGTACATTCCCCGTCATCCAGGGGGGCTCTTGCACATAGCCACTTCCAGATACCCACCACCTGCCATCTTTACATTGTAGAAATCTCCTGCATGCGGCCATCCAGTCAAGAGCCAGTATTAAGTCTGGTGCTCATGTGATTCCCCCAAGCTTAGTGCGCAATGCTGGGTTCTCAACATGCTACACCACGGGGGGGGGGGGGGGGGGGGGGGGGGGGGTGGGGGGGGGTTGTGATGCGGGGCCAATTTGTGTTGTTGTTGTTTGCATTTCGCTCAGCCATCTCTCTCAACTCTGCACCAATAAGCGACATCGCGGACTTAACTGTGCCTCAGTACTGAGAAGCCCCGTTTCCGGGTACATCACAACAGCCAATTGAGGCAACGGTCGTCGTTGGCGTGTCTTCAGTGGGAAAGTTGTGGAGTCTTTCTGTCCATGTTCTTGCACATCCTAACACTGCCCGCAAGACATCGGAGGTTTGGAGCGTGGCCTTCTCTGCTTTTTGAGCCGGGGTGGGCTCCCCAGGCAAGTCTCGATGGGGATCGGGACGTGTCCACGCGCCGGTGGGCCCAGCATCGGCAGCATCTGATGGAGGACTTGCTCTGCCAGAGGTTTCTGTAGGGTTACTGTTAAGTTATTTTCGCGGGAGAGTTAAATGTTTGAGATCCTCACATGTGAGTCTAGTATTTTGTAGACGCACATTTGAGCGCATCTAAGTTAATTGTATGTTTAATTATTTGCGTACGATCGTGCACGATTCTTAAACGGGTATGGCGCGGTTTATCGCGGCGATTTGTTGCTATCCAGCAAACATACTTGAGGTAGATCCGAAAATCCATTGTTATGGACAGACGTTACAGATGAATGTTATGTTCTTTGGTCCCAAGTCGTGGGAAGACACACAAAAATGTATTAATTTATCTCCCTAGTTGGAGCATGAATAATTGGCCAGAATTGGCTCCTTAAGGTATCGCCTTATATACTTATTTCTCCTTTGCAAGTCTCTGGCAGAGCTTCACCACGTCTAGCTATAGCGCGTGGTTAGTGCGCCCAATTTCCTGCTGAGAAATATATTGGATCTTAATTGTTTTGGGCAGAATACCGAAATTTTATACAAGATGGATTGCCTCGTAACGAAAACTGAGATCATACGGACATGTTGCCGCAGAGCTTTCGTTGCCCTTGAGATGGTTACGGTTAGTGCGATCGGTCAACATCAATATTGATCATTTGTATTTACGTACATTTTCCTGCCATGAATTATAATTTGACTCTGAACATTTATTTCAAATGATGACTACCTGTATCGCTTCGTTAACGTATTCACGTCTGTTCTCATTAAATGATGTCTCGTTGCAAACCGTACCCTACGAGTCCAGCGTCTACTTTCTCTTCGGTTTGGTAACATAGTCTTGACCAATTATAGTATTATATGCCAACACAATACCGGCCCGCTTAATCATTCGCACAACTTATTATCCAAAGATACGTCGGCCACAGACAGTAAGCCCAACAGGCCAGTAACCATGAAAGAAAGTAGGCAACAGTTACCTCCCCTATAGCCTAGTGTTTTACCCCAGTAGACTCTGGGGGTCTGGTTTGTTGGCGCCAGATATTCGCCATTCGCCATATCCGTGTTGGTAGAAACAGGGAGCTCCGGGTCCAAGAACTGGAACACGCGCGAAGGTACGGTTGCAGGCATTTCTCATTTTTTTATGAGACCTATAGCAACCCTTACTCCCCTTGCCATGCAGAAAACGGATGTGTCGGGCCAAAAGGCGCAGATATCGCAGCTTTGCTGTAAACGGCAACACAACGTAACAAACGCCATTTTCAGGACGAACGCAGAAGAAACCAAACCAAACCAAACCATGTTTCTACACCAAACAGTAATGAAGAATATACCTGTACAGATATATATACATTATATTATTATTATTATTATTATATATATATATATATATATATATATATATATATATATATATATATATATATATATATATATATATATATATATATATATATATATATATATATATATATATATATATCGCATATATATATCGCATATATATATCGCATATATATATCGCATATATATATCGCATATATATATCGCATATATATATATATATATATATCGCATATATATATATCGCATATATATATATATCGCATATATATATATCGCATATATATATATATATCGCATATATATATATATATCGCATATATATATATATATATATATATATATATATATATATATATATATATATATATATATATATATATATATATATATATATATATATATATATATATATATATATATATATATATATATATATATATATATATATATATATATATATATATATATATATATATATATATATATATATATATATATATATATATATATATATATATATATATATATATGCGATATATATATATATAAATATATATATATATATATATATATATATATATATATATATATATATATATATATATATATATATATATATATATATATATATATATATATATATATATATATATATATATATATATATATATATATATATATATATATATATATATATATATATATATATATCTCATATATATATATATATATATATATATATATATATATATATATATATATATATATATATATATATATATATATATATATATATATATACATATACATATATATATATATATATATATATATATATATATATATATATATATCGCATATATATATATATATATATATCGCATATATATATATATCGCATATATATATATATATCGCATATATATATATATATATATATATATATATATATATATATATATATATATATATATATATATATATATATATATATATATATATATATATATATATATATATATATATATATATATATATATGCGATATATATATATATATATATATATATATATATATATATATATATATATATATATATATATATATATATATATATATATATATATATATATGCGATATATATATATATATATATATATATATATATATATATATATATATATATATATATATATATATATATATATATATATATATATATATATATATATATATATGCGATATATATATATATATATATATATATATATATATATATATATATATATATATATATATATATATATATATATATATATATATATATATATATATATATATATATATATATATATATATATATATATAATAATAATAATAGCCCCTTCAGTCATAACTGACTATGGGAATGCGCCCCTGAGGTGACAGCCCTCAGCTGCTTATTTTCCTGGTGCTCCTTTCGACGTTTTATCCTCACCTCTGCTTCTTGTGTGAGCCTCTCTTCGCCCAATCTGAGGTGGCGCCGTAAATAGCATCGCCACTTAGTGCGATCGGCAGCTTTATCCTCCCATGTTGCTGGATCCATGTCCAGTGCCCTCATATCTCTCTTGCACACATCTTTGAACCTCAGCTGTGGTCGCCCAACTGTTCTCTTGCCATCTGCTAATTGTCCGTAGAAGATATCTTTTGGGATGCGACCATTTTCCATGCGGCGAACATGGCCAAGCCAGCGAAGTCAGCGCTGTCTAAGAAGCGTATACATACTTTGAAGGCCAGCACGTGACAACACCTCGACATTTGTCACTTTATCTTTCCACGAGATGCCGAGGATGCTGCGTAGACACCGCAAATGGAAGGTATTGAGCCTTCTTTCTTGCTTAGCATAGGTCGTCCAGGTCTCGCTGCCATATAGGAGTGTGCTGGTGACGCAGGCATTATATACCGCAGCTTTGGTCTTCATTGTGAGTTTAGAGTTTCCCCAAACACGCGATGTGAGGCGGGCAAAGGTAGCTGCAGCTTTGCCAATGCGGCTGTCGATTTCTGTATCCAGTGAGAGTTTGTCATTGATGGTAGACCCTAGGTATGTGAATTGGTGCACCACTGTCAATTCGTAGTTATCGATAGTGATAACTGGTGCAGCACCCACATCCTGACTCAGCACATTCTTTTTTTTAGACTTATTGTGAGGCCAAAGTCCTTGCATGCTTTCGTGAAGCGATTCATCAAGCTCTGAAGCTCCTGTTGGCTTTGAGTGACGACTGCAGCATCATCAGCGAACAACAAGTCTCTTATAGTGACCCTTCTGATTTTTGTTTTTGACTTCAGCCTTGAAAGATTAAACAGACGGCCATCTGACCTAGTGTGAAGGCATATTCCTTCAGTTGCATCTCTGAATGCATGTTTCAAGAGTAAGGCAAAGAAGATTCCGAAGAGGGTCGGAGCCAGAACACAGCCTTGTTTAACGCCACTTCGTATATCAAAGGGCTGTGACGTGCTTCCAGCATATTGGACTGTTCCCTTCATGCCGTCATGGAATGACTTTATCATTTCCAGCATTTTAGAAGGGCAGCCTATTTTCAGGAGGATTTTGAAGAGTCCATCCGTACTAACCAGGTCGAATGCTTTTGTGAGGTCTATAAAGGCGATATATAATGATCTTTTCTGCTCTCTTGATTTTTCCTGAAGCTGGCGGAGAGAGAAGATCATGTCTGTTGTTGATCTGCCAGCTCGGAATCCACACTGTGACTCTGGATATATGCGCTCAGCTAACTTGTGTAGTCGCATTAAGATGACTTTGGCAAAAACCTTACCAACAATACTAAGAAGAGAGATGCCTCTGTAGTTATTGCAATCACTTCTGTCTCCTTTATTTTTATACAGTGTTACAATCTTGGCATCTCGCATGTCTTGAGGAATAGTTGTCTCTTCCCAGCACTGGCACAGCATCCTATGCAGGGGATGTAATAGCGTGCTCTTACAGCATTTGATTAAATCAGGAGGAATCCCATCACTGCTTGGTGCTTTGCCAGAGGCCAAGCTATCAATGGCCTTGCTGAGTTCCTCTAATGTTGGTTCGGCATCCAGCTCCTCCATAGTTGGCAGACTGTTGACACCATCAAGGGCTGCAGGCGTAACGGTATTGTCTCTAGCGTAAAGCTCAGAGTAGTGCTCGACCCACCTCTCCATCTGCTTACCCTTATCGGTTAGCTTCTCTCCGCTGATGGTTTTTAGCGGTGCCGTCTTACTTTTATGGGGGCCAAGTGCTTTCTTTATACCGTCATACATTTGTCTAATGTTGCCTGTTTGCGCTGCGATCTGGATGCTCTCACTGAGCTGGAGCCAGTAGTCATTTGCACAGCGTCGAGCAGTTTGTTGAACTTTGCTTCTCGTAGCCCTCAGGATCTGTAGGGTTCTGGCACTCGGTGAACGTTGTATTCATTCATAGCACTGCGCTTAGCTTCAATGACAGGTGCCATCACATCTGATGAAGCATCAAACCAGTCATTTGACTTTGCTGTTTTCTTACCAAAGGTGGCAAGTGCAGTACTTTGAATGGTGTTCCGTAGATGCTCCCAGTTCTCTGTAATAGTATCACCATGCTGAGGGCTACTGAGCACTTTCTCGAAGGTCGCAGTGAATTGAGCGATCATGAAAGGGACTGACATCTTGCTGGTATCAATGCGTGGTTTCCCTTCATGTCTGACACGATAGAGTTTTCTTGGTTGTGCTCTGATTTTGCAGCAAACCAAGGAGTGATCTGTATCACAGTCTGCACTATGGTACGAGCGCGTGGAGAGCACAGACCTGAGGAGTGGCCTTCTGACTAGAATCAGGTCAAGTTGGTGCCAGTGCTTGGATCGTGGGTGTCTCCATGACACCTTATGCTGGGGTTTTGTCTGAAAGTAGGTGTTGGTCACGCAGAGGTCATGGTGGACGCACAACTCTAAGAGCCGTTGTCCATTTTCATTCATCTTGCCAATACCAAACCTGCCCAGACATGAAGGCCATGAAACATTATCGGCACCCACTGTAGCGTTAAAGTCACCAAGGAGAACAAGCTGTTCTTGCCTAGGTATGCTTTTGATAATTGCTGTTAGATTCTCGTAGAACTCATCTTTAGCTTCTGAGGCAGAGTACAGAGTAGGAGCATACACACTGACAAGGGTGATGGGACCTGTGCTAGTTTGCAGGCGGAGCATTAACAGGCGTTCTGATCCATTCTCGCCTGGTTCAACCATTTTAGTTAGCGATTTTTTTACCCCAAAACCTACTCCGTGTTCTCTAGCTTTATTAAGATCTTTCCCTTGCCAATAAAATGTGTAGTCCTTCTCGCTCACCGTTCCAGAGCCCGCCAGGCGCGTTTCCTGAAGTGCAGCTATATCCACCTGAAGTCGTTTAAGCTCATCATTAATTATGGCTGTCTTCCTTACATCGTTTACATCCTGTAAGTTTTCGGATAGTCCAGTCAACATAGTCCGGACGTTCCAGCATCCCAATCTGAGAGTTTGCTTATTTCTATTTTTTCGATAATTGCTTGGTGCAAACTTTTCTGTCCACAGTTCGGGTTTGACCCTAATCCCCATGCACCCAATGGGGAAAGCAGACATACATATATATATATATATATAGCATTTGACGATTCACCGTTCGGGTTTTTGAGTTAGTTGATTAGATGCTGGCGCCATAGTCAACCCTATATTAGTTGCCTCGCAAAGAATGCATCAGAGAGCAGTACTCCCGTTCTTTTGTGTGTGTGGTCTCTCCAGGGATCAACGGCAGCTTTGGTTTGCTTGGGGAGAGAGAGAGAAAAAGAGAGAGGGATAGGGAGAAAGAGACACATAGAGAGACGCAGAGAGAGACAGAGAGAAATAGGGAGAGAGAAACAAAAAGTGGCAGAGACACAGATATAGACAGAGAGAGAATGATAGAAAGAGAGAGAGAAAAAGAAAGAGATAGAGAGAGAGAGACAGAGAGATATACAGAGAGTGACACAGAGACACAAAGAGAGACACAGAGAGACATAGAGAGACACCGAGAGAGACAAGGAGAGACATAGAGCGACATAGAGAGTGTAGGTGGGGGAAACACACATGAAAGAGATTTAAAGTTAAAACTTAAAAGAGAACAAAACAGACATAGAAAAACATAATGGACATATTTGTAGTCTATAGATGTAAATACACATCATATTTGTAGTCTAAAGATGTAAATACACATCATACTTGTAGTCTATAGATGTAAATACACATCATACTTGTAGTCTATAGATGTAAATACACATCATACCCAGGCGTTGCTATCTTGCTTACCCTAATCAAACTTGATAACTCACTCGCCATCATCATCATGTATTGTCCCTTTAGCTTCCTTGAGGAGCGTGGCGCCAACACTGCAGTCAGTCCCCTTGTAGGAAGCCTACACCCAGCATTCTCGTGCTTTTACGGCAGTGGGTTCTGTAGCGATATGTTTTACATGCTGAGGTTGCCATTTCAATGCAAAGCCTTATATTAGTCGCCTGGTACCACATACCTGAGGGCACAGCGGGCTGATCATCCGCTTGCCAGTCACTCTGATTACGGAAACAACAATTAATTTTCTGTTGTACCAATAAACGCCACTAGGCGTAACGGGACAACAGTTGATTTCTTGTTGCCCTAAGGCGCCTCTAGGCGCTCTGGCCACGGACTGCTTTGTCGGTCGGTGGCTAAGGATGGAAGAAGAAGAAGAAGACCACATACCTGAAGGGGCAGTAGTCCTATTTTTTATCTTTGTCTCAACAGAGACCCCAGGGACCAACACGGGGCAAACATGGCTACTGCCTCCGTGTAGTTCCCGTAAAGGGGGAAGGGGAAAGGGGGGGGGGGTTATGAGGAGACAGCAGAAAGACTGTTCTGTCAGCAGGTCGTAAAAGACCACTTAGATGATGATGTGCATGGGGCTAGCAGCATCATTATGAAAAACAAATTGCTACAGAGACTCCAGCAGCTAGAGCCGTGTGATCTATAGGGACCTAAATGGAGTGAAAACGCTGGTAAAGAACAAATGCCAGACAACTTGCAACCTGGAAGAACCAGCACAAGAAAAAACACAAATGCATTACTCTATATATACTGAAGCACATTAAAAACGCACCACTATTATATATACTGATGCCGAGAAGCTGGAAAAAAAAGGTGTGGGAATGGATTTTCCCCGTGTTTGTCATGAGGTAGAGAGCGAATGGCTGCTGGAATGGAAAGTGCATGATTCAACCCACGGGTTTGTGTACAGACTACATGAAAACATTGAAATTTACACGTGCAACACGATTCCCAACAGCTATGACCCTGAAAATGTGTACGCGTTGTGGCAGTATACTCTGTATAAAAAGGCAGTTGAGACAAAGCACACAGTACATGTGCTTGAAATGCCGCGACTATCTGAAAACTACCGCCAACGAGCCATTGGTATGTTGGAGACCGGAATGAGCTCGCGGGCCATTGCCAGAAGGATGAATTGCTACCACAGCACTATTGTACGTCTCAATGAACGTTACGTAACCACTGGCAGTGCCCGGGATAGACTTCGGAGTGGCCAACCACGAGTTACTACCCCTGCGCAAGATCGTCATATTGTGCTGAGTCACCTAAGGAATCGTTCTCTCCCGGCAAGTCAAACAGCAAGAGCAATAGTGGGTAGACGTGGGCAAGTCTCTCGAATGACAGTCATACGACGACTCAGAGATACAGGCCTTACTGCAAGACGACCTTATGTTGGGCCAAACTTGACTCACATACATCGTCAGCAGCGCCTGCAATGGGCACAGCAACATGTCAGATGGACTAGACTGCAGTGGAATGCTGTCCTATTCACAGACGAGAGCAGATTCAACGTATCCTTTGCTGATGGACGTATGCGGATTTGGCGACGGTGTGGAGAGCGCTTTGCAGATTGCTGTGTTCGTCAGCACAACCGATTTGGAGGTGGCAGTATTCACATTTGGGGAGGATTCAGTTTTCACCATCGCTTGCCTCTTCACGTCTTCCGTGGAAATGTTAATGGTGTGACATATCGAGAAGAGGTTCTGGATGCATTGGTTGCTCCTGCGTTCACAAATTATCCAGACTTGCAGCTTCTCCAGCAGGATAACGCACGTGCGCACACCGCATGCATTACGCAGCAATATCTACAGCAGCAGAACATTGTGACGATTGATTGGCCTGCCCTATCACCAGACATGTCCCCTATAGAACATCTGTGGGACGAGCTTGGACGCAGAGTCTACAGGCAAGGTTCTCCAGCTAAACTGCAACAGCTCGAAGCTGCTCTTACGCGTGAATGGGACTTGATTCCCCGGAATTTCCTTCAGAGACTTGTGCGTTCCATGCGGAGCCGCTGCCAAGCTTGTTTGCAAGCACACGGTGGACATACCAGATACTGAGGATAGTGTGAATGAATTTTTTTATTGGTTGCATTTTTGGTTTTCTCCCTTGCCTGCACAGAATGCAATGAATTTCATAACAATCAAATGTACAAATTAATGACCAGCATGGATTCATAGGAAAATAAATAAAGATTCCAAATATGTAAACTTGTAAACACTTATATTTACATTTCACACTCTGTTCCTGGATTATACAGGTGGTGCGTTTTTAATGTGCTTTAGTATATAATTGGGCACGTGTAGTTATCAAGGGTTTCTACGGAGTCCACGAAAGAACAGGACTATTGTCCATCAGGCATGTCGTACAGTGATGACATAAATGAGATTGTGCATGATGCTGACAACCACATGATGCAAAACTAACCAGAAACCACCGCTGCACGATCATACAATTTTGGCGCAGGCTTCATGCATGTGTGCCAACTGCTTTTGTGGCTCTATGCTGCATAAGGAACGATAAAGCAGATGGTGATGATAGTGATGATGATGATAGTGATGATGATGATAGTGATGATGATGAGTATTGATGAGAGAGCAGCGGGTTTTTTTTTTCTTATACCCTTTCCCTCTTTATTTATTTATTTCTATGTTCAAACACCAGTACCTGAAACCAACCACTTTTGTTCCTTGCTCATATTTCTCTATAATCTACTAGACACGCGTGTTCTGGCTTTTGTTTGCTGTTTGGCCTTCACTTGCTAATAGGACGGTTATGTAGGTAATTGAGTCTATGAAAGTTAGGGTAATTGCAGAATCCTATATTCTGTAGATGCAGATAATGTTATGAGAATGACTCCCCCCAAAAAAGGCAATTTTTGGGGTGCTTAATCGGTCGTGTGTCCTTTTCGTGATTCACTCTTGCAGCAAGGCGATGGCGCCATTCGTATTATCCTCGATTCGATCCTCCAATGAGCATATCACTTCTGTTACTTTTCTCATGTTGTCTTGAGTGTGTAATTTTAGAGTATTTGTCGACTAAGACAAAGTGAGTGAACTGCAAGATTTATAGAGAAAACACAGATAAGGTGTGAATTCAGAGAGAACTTAAGACGACCTGGGAGGAGGTCTATTAACGCTATCACTCTTTCCAAGCCCACAACTCACACATGTAATCTTAAGTATCACCCGCTCTCTTTTCTTTCTCACAGACAGATAGAGAAATAGTAAGAGCTTAAATAGGTATGGATGAAGGTCGTGAACAGCGCATTAACAAAAGGTTAAAATTTATTCTCTTTTATTCAAAAAAGTTCTCTTTAGCTTGAGTAGAAGAAAATAATGAAAAATCTCAGCACAACAATAACTGATTAAATAACAAAGTTAACAATTACATTAATTCTTACATCAAGGAACAAAACCGACAGGCCCCGACAGGGAAAATAAACAAAGAGCTAACAATCCTTCCGCTTCTGTGGAAAAATACGAAATAACTTAAGTCAGTGTCTTTATGTCTCTGTTCATAAAGCTGGGGATACTTTATAAATCCACCGAAGACGCTATCGATGCGCCGTGTTCACACACAAAAAAAAAAAAACACAACAAGATAGGCTGTAGATTAACTCTCTCTATATTCTGACCACTAATACACACCGGGTCCGTACCGACCAGTAGACTAAAAAATAGAGGTCAACTCAGGGCAACTTTATTTATGGCGCTCTTATCCGACGCGGCGAATTATAACTGCGTGCCTTGTATATGGTACTCGATATGTAATCCGCTTGGGTCTGGTTTGAGACCTTTTGCTGGAATTGTGTACTCCGTTTAAGGATACAGTAAGATAATTTCCATTAAGCTGGCGATGATGTGTTGATGGACATGCTGGATGCCACTAAGCTCTGACTTGTTCTAAATAGGCAAGTAGAAAACCACTACTGCACAATACGTGACGTCAGGCTGCGGTCGCTGGTTCTACACTGCAATGGAATCGATATTCGCGTAGCTTTCCACCAGTTTAACGGGGTTATGCGAAGTGGGTATAGTTGCCAGGCAATTTGACACTCGTCTTGCTGCAAACCGCTAGACTGGAGGGAGAAATTATGCGTTCCCTCAGCTTGTGTTTGTAGTCAGCTGTTTTAGCAGTAGGGGTACCTGGAACTAAGACAAAACATACACCCATTACCTCAAGCAAAATAAAACAAGAACTTTAATGTTATACTTTAGTATTTGTTTTATTATTGCTAGGCAAGCCTCTGTGCTGTCTCTTTCCACACGAGTTGTCCTCCTGTTAATTCCGCATTATCAATTCTCATCATGCATGCCGCATAGGCTAATATACTGTGTACATACATGTACATCCGAACATTTGCTCTGATAGAAAAAACAATCGACTCAGTGTCCTCTTCCAGCTCAACATATGGGTTGTCCAACCTCATGAACTGGGTACCAGAGCAACTCCGGGAAGGTTAAGGAGGCCGGCGTGATGCTGACCACATCACTCCTAGTGTCGATGGTCAAGAAAATATGGGCCTAATACCATGTTCCCAATATGCATCAATGGGCGTGTAACGGGATCCTTTACCTTTTTTTTTTTTACAGAAAATATAATCAATAGATACATTGCACAATTAAACTGTATGCGCCCCGTGGGGGTCGATAGACAAAAAGGGAAAAGTAATAACCTCCCAAAATGGAATACATACAAGTGCAATGTTTATGCTATTATGATACATTGTGACTTCACATAGGACAGAATTCTTTCAATGGCTGGTGGATAGTTTCTAGACTGCCTGGTAAGTTATATCGAAACTACACAATAGCCATTCCATGGTTCCACACCTTGCCATGAGAAGTTGCTCCCAAAAAATAAATAACTACCTACCACAATTCAGTCGTTATAGCGATCACAGTCACTAGTCAGATTGATATGAATAATTTACACAAATGTTGTTCCCCAAAAGTAATGTCAGCTTAAGCTTACCATTTAACCCATTGTAAACACTGACAAAACTATGAGGATATAAACAGATAAAGCATCTGTTAGCTTAGGTTGTTGACTGCGCTACATTGACACTGAATAAATTAATGAGGAGTTGTCACAAAAAATAACCGTAAATCACTTATATTGGTTATATGTACACTAATAACTAGACATATATGTTTTGACAAATGTCAACTCATCCCGAGATACCAATATTTTTAGCAACACGGTCGAATCTTATGCTCACAATTGCCTGTGTCTCATTCGGATTCACCTCAGGTCCAGGTTTGTTAACGAGTGTAACGGCAGTTAAAATATATCAGGCTATATAGAACGGAAAGGGACGCTGACCTAGCGATTTGCGTTCGCGTGCTTTACACAGGTGTTCGGGTTGCTCCGCTTTCTAGCGTAAACCCGAGTAACATAAACATTAGTCTAGAAACTACATCAGAGGCACCAAAATTTCATGTAATTCCTAACGTTACGCAGCTTTCAAAGCGTTGACTCTCTGCGCCGTTCAACGAAAAGAAGGCTGCCGCCCGTGCATCGGCTAGAGTGGTCAAACCACTATTACGTGTGAGGACCTTCCCTGGGGGTGGCGTCCTACAAACATGCACGCAGGTGTGTCTTATGCAATGCTATCTTATGCTGGCAAGCGCTGGCTACTGAGGACCGAGCAATGAATTTATTACGAGGGCCAGAAACGAAATCAAAAGCCAGAGACGCCTTGGGGTGGGGGGATCTGAGCGGAAAAAATTAATAAGACTACGGCCGCGATAGAAGAATTAAGAAAAAACTAAAGTTCATGTAGCCGGTAAGAATAGAAAAATATGCAAAGTAAGGCCGGGAGGGGCTAGGACGGATTGGAAAAGTCAAATTTACTGTCTCAAATTAAAGGAAAGGTTAAGACTTTCCACATCAATATGTTAAAGCTATTCACAGATAGACCAGAAGAATTCAAGGAAGTTCTGGACTCAGCCTCAAGTAGTGATACAACTCTTGCTAATCTAGCTGTTGTCAAGGCGGAAGACACTGTTTCTGAAACACATCTGGACTTTCCTCTACCACCCCGTGCATCTACTGAATCCTGGAAAGATGTAAACATTTCAACAGAATTGTCTTCGATACATCAAGATCAGGATCGCGACATACTCAGGTCTTACTCTGATGTCTTGACCGAAATTCCAGGTCACACTAATCTGATCTCTCACGATATCATTCTCACGAATTATCGTCCCATCAAACTGCATCCTTACACTAAACCGTTACACCATAGGTTGGAAGTGGAAACAGAGATCAACGAAATGCTTCGCAGGGGGGTTATTACACCATCTGAGTCCCCTTATGCGTTTCCCATGGTCATTGTGAAAAAGAAAGATAAATCTTTACGGATTTTTATAGATTTTAGACGTCTCAATTGCATTACTGTTACAGATGCCGAGCCAATGCCAGTGTTAGAAGATCTTTTATCTCAAGTTTCTAATGCTACCTATTTTAGCAAATTAGATCTCTCTAAGGGATATTGGCAAATCCCTCTTTCAGAAAAGGCCAAAACCACTAACTGCTTTTGTTACTCCACTCGGACTTTTCCAAGGGAATTACGTGTGTTTTGGGCTGGTCAATGCGCCTGCGACGTTTGTGCGCATGATGCAAAGACTACTAGGTAACAGACCGGATGTTATTACATACATTGATGACACCTGCCTTTTTCATAGTTCATGACAAGAGCACATTGAAGGGCTAAATTCTTTGCTTACCCTGTTACGTAGGCATGGTTTGACAGTGCGACCTTCCAAGGTCCAAATTGGTTGTTGGGAAATTTCCTTTCTAGGCCACCGCATCGGTCACCACAGTCTATATCCCGTTGACAAAACAGTCAAGCTCATCTTGGATCTTGATAGACCTACGACGAAGAAACAAGTGAGAAGTCTTCTTGGACTCATACATTTCTATAGGAAATGTATTCCTGATTTCTCGTCTCTGTCGACTACGCTGTCTTCTCTGACATATAAGGGTGCACCAAATAAAGTTGACTGGTCGAGTGAATGTGAGCAATGCCCGGATCAGATCAAACGTAATGTTTCTGAATCCCCAATCCTACTGTTGCCTAATATCATTCATTCATTACTCCTCAGAACCGACGCATCTCAGGTGGGAATCGGAGGCTGCTTGATGCAATGGATGGACGGTACACCTCACCCCTGTTTATGTGAGTAGGAAGCTCCTCCCAGCAGAAACCCGTTACGCCGCTGGAGAAAGAGAACTTTTGGCTGTGGTTTGGTGCATGTCCAAGTTGTCACGGTATTTGATGAAGACTCACTCTTGTCTACAAACAGACCCTACGCCTCTAATATATATCAACTCGAAGTCATTTAACAACCCGAAGCTACATAGGTGGTTCCTTTTGATTCAAGAATACAGTTTCGCCATTTTGCTGATCAGGGTCACGGATAACCGGCTGGCTGACCTATTGGGTAGAAACACTACGTGCCAGTAGAGTACATGTATCAGTTGGGAACCATTCAGTTACTTTAACTAAGATATTGCAACATTTTGTTACAGAAATGACTCTCAGCATGTGTTTCCTTGAACATACCATCACACTAGTTACATTTATTACTTATTTAATTAGTATTTGAATTTATGCATCTCGTGATTTTCCTTCCTTTATAATTAAGTTATTAATGTATACAATATATGATATATAATGTGTGACACATATTAACTGTTATGCAAGCACCCCACTGTCCTCAAGCGCGAACTGATGGTTCGTGCTCGGAGGCAAGGGGGAGATGTTGAGGACTGTATCGGGGGTGTGAAGTAACTTGGATTGTTTGGGTATTTTTTAATTTTATTTTTTTGGTATCGAAGTTTTTGCACCTCGAAACACCCTCTCAACTATGAATACATGTTCACATTAATGATGATTGTTGATGTTTTAACACAAATGAGAAGGGCTCATATTAGTGTTCATAAAAAGTCACGACATGACGGCTCACGAATTCGCGGGTTAACGACTGTTCACAACGATCGTGAACTTTTTTTGACGACGTTGGTAGAACAACGGGACAGTCAGTGGGATTTTCGCTTTTGAGCGAATTAGAGGCGTTCTGCCCTCTGGAAGAGTGTGAGTGTGTGGCCCATGCCATTCTATTCATGTATGTGGAATAATTATTGATTATGTATATCTCAACGTGAGAATTCTATTGGAGTTTGATAGATACATGTAAGCTCAAGGTAGGAGCTGTGTAACTCACCCAGTGATGGCAGATTGCAGCATGTACGTTCGTTAGAGAACAGTTAAATATAACAGAAGTATATTATCTTCATAGAAATCACGGGTTCTGATAGCATGGGACATGTCTGGTGACAGTCCTATAAACTACGAGAGCGTATTCGCTCAGGAACTGAGGCTCAGGTAGCCAGTTCGCTATTTACAAGTCAACGACAGACTTGCATGTGCTATCCGCACAAACTCAGTGCATATCTTCCTATAAATCACCAGCAGGATTTCTGGAGTGCCACGAGTTCGTATTGGTTAAAATCGACGTATATCGTAAACTGTTTTGGAACTGTAATGTGTCGTATAATAAAATATCATGTATTACGTAAATGAATTGTAGAAGTCGTCTATGATAGGCGTCCGAGAAAATTGTATCTGAGTGTGGTGTTCCAGATGCGTTGTGCAGTCTGTAGTATCGTGGGCATTGCCTAGTTTCACAGAACGTCTCCTAACTCACCAGCAAGTCAAGAGAAGCCATCACCAAACAACAAGAAACCCTATAGTGGTCACTCACTAACACAACACGGGACGATTCACACAACCTTCTCAACATTCACGAATGTAAAGAAACATACAGCAGTGAACGAAATATAAGAAGAAAAAAAGAACCCTGCAACAGTTATATTTCCTTTTTCCTCCAAGCCTCCACATGGCGTTTTCCGACAAAACTTCCAATCGAAACGAATGTCTATTTCCTGCTTTCAGTTGATCCAATCCCTGAGCTAGAACGTAGTGGGTAGGGGCTGAAAATATTACTTTCACCCTCATAATGTAAGATATTCTAAGAATATCATGTCATACAATGAAACATAACTACATATGGCTTTGTTCTTTCCGTTTACTCTTATACACCCTGGCGAACCCATCTGTAAACTTATCCCTCAAATCTTGCCATCACTAATTCGTGTCCCCATACTTACTTTAATCTATAATTATTATTACCGAAATCGGGGCGGAAATGCTTACGAACTTCTAATCTGCCATGATTTCAGTCACCAGACAGATAAATTGGCGACATATCACTGACCACAGACGTTTTTTACAGACACACAACTGGTCTTCCTTTGTAGTCCGACTCAGTATTGTCGCGATAAGCATTCACCACCGCATGTGTTTAATTCCTACGTCTGGGTAGGGCGGAAATAGTTCGTGAAAAGGCCGCAGTCATTTTCCCGTTGACCATATGAAGTCAAATCTGGTTCAACAACCTAAGAGATTACAATTAATCCTTAAGGATGGTCAATTAGCCGTGAAATAACACTCTTGCAATGTGAACAGAAGTCAACCGATGATTGAGGCGTGGCGGGACACAGGTTTATGTGCATAAACTGAACAAATGAATGGAGAAAGAGAAAGAAGAATAAAAGGACACAACCAAAATATCGTCACATCCGCTAAGGTCCGCACCTCACTATACCACCGTTAGAGAGGCCCATTTAGACTGTGAGGCCCTAAGCTGTAGCTTGTTTAGATTATGCCTAAATCCGGTCCTGTCTGATACGAATGCTTACAAGGGGCATATTAAAACAAACAACATAACACCACCTTAACCGAGCCAGTAATCACCGAATATTCACGATCCTCGACTCAGTCTTCAGCTGATAATGACATCAGATTATGTGCGCTATAGTGTGTCCCAGCTTAGAGCTACCCCGTTTAGCGCTGTTTCATTATAGCGCTCTTGAAAACTGGTATCCAATATACACTTGAAATTTTTAACAATGTTAAAAATCTAGGAGTATACGAGTGCAAACACAGGTCATAACACTCAGAACTTCCCGAGAGCGCCCATCACCGCTAACATTCATTAAGATAATTAGACATAAGAACTCGGCCGCTCACAACCAATCATGACTCTCTTCTCAGAACATGCAGTGTAATTCTGTCATAATTCAAGGCGTGTGCATAAATTCCTGTTCTCTTGAAATTTTTTTTTTCAATTTTTCCTCCTTCCTTCATTAAGCATGTAAAACAGCCTGCAGCTTCAAATGCTGGTAGTGCATTTAAGATGCAGAATAAAAGCCTTTGCTTGGATCTAGAGCTGTAGTTAGTGAGACAGTTGGAAGTTGGGGACAGCCAGGATCTTATTAGAACTTGACTACGTCCAAGAGTTATATAAAATGCAGACGAGATCACGACAAATATGAGAAACCAGGAGCCAGGGATCCAGACCACAAAGATGACCCAGAGTTCCCTGGGAGGATAACATTACCGAGGACTAGATTGGAACCAGGCCAGGAGGAAGACAGCCGATAGGATAGTATGGTGCTCTCTGACAAACCTCAACATCCCAGGGTAGAAAAGGAACGACTAAGCAGACGGAATACATGTTTCTGCAAGGACAACCTCCACTTTGCCAGCAGTGAAGGTGACGCGTTGAATGAACCATAGAAAAACCTCACCACAAAACATTTCAACCGACTCTTGATGTCTACTTCAAGATGGAACCGAGTCCCTCATCTGAGAGGTAACCTACCAGCTGCTGCGGTGATGCGCTGCTGTTTTATTGACGTAAAGACATATTCATGATATATCGGGGGTCGGAGTGGCTAAGAGGTATGGCGTCCGCATCGAATTCTAGAGGTACCGGGTTCGATTCCCAGTTTAGGGAATATAATTTATGGAACCCCACGGCAGTTGGAAATCGTAAAGAGTAGGCCTATCAGGCCGCTGCCCTGGCAAAATTTAAAAAATTAGAAACCTACGCACCACAAAAATATTTATAGAATGGGCGATTCCTATATACACACATTGGGATTCTCGTCGGTGCTACAGAGTTCGTGCACTGTGCTGAGATCCTCCTTGTGTGATCTGAAGGAGGAGGTCGGAGCACTGATAAAGTTGTCCGTGTGCAAAAACTAAACCAAATCATGATATATCATTCAATAAAGCTTAATTATTGTACTATTAGTTTGTGTATTACACACATGGGACTCCTACTGTACACAAACTGTCTTATGCACGTCAGGTTAAAAATATAAACCTCTCAGGATCGCATCTCCGTTTATTCTACGTTATTTTGACCCTGTAGAGCGCTGTTTCGTTTAGCGCTCCGAGTTCCGTGAACGGTTCCTGAGCGCTAAGCGGGATATTACTTACTATACCTACCTTCTGATTTATCGCGTTGAACAGCGGCAGCAGACGAGCTTTTGAGCACCCTGTTTTCTTCTTTCAATTGCTAAAACATAGACATACCAGATGCAAGCCGTCATTAAAGTGAGACAGCCCCATCAAATGGGATTTTTATTACTTTTTTTTTTATATTCTAGTTTCCCATTTCACCTTTTCTCCCTTATCTATTCCAAAAAACTCTGCGCCTTTTGGAAGACTTTTTATTATTTCTTTCCCTTGTAATGTTATTGCCTCCCCTGAAGAAGAGAAAAAACAGTTTTTTTTTAAAATCCATTTTGTCACGATCTTCCCGCCCCGTGTTATATATTTGTGCTCAGAATAGTATAAGCTCTATGGAGAAACTGCGGGTCGGAAAGAGATAGAAAAACCATTGCAGGCCCTTCCCACAATAAATCTATCACCCTCCCTCCAAATATCTACTCGTCATGTCCTTCCAACTTTGAATTGTATATTGTCAAAAAAAAAAAAAAAATATTGTGCAGACTCCAAGAGAATGAGTAAAGAAAACATGGCCGGACGGTGGTGTAATCGTTGGAACGTGACTGTAATTATGATTTTAAAAAATTTCTTTTTTTAAAATGACATTTCGTTGATTTGAATTTATTAAAAAAAATAGAAACGGGTACATTATCTTCATAAGTCATGCTGTTTTTAAGAGAATTAACAGTTTCCATTTCTCCCACTTTCTCTTCCCGTCCCTGTTTTATTAAGCAGCTTTAGACGATAGATCTAAAAGCAAAGAAGAAGAATAAAAAGTAATGAAGTTTTGTTTCGTTTCGTGTACTGATGGTTGAGTGAGCGTCTGCTTGCCGGCGCGCTTCTTGTTTGTTCTACTTGTTTATTTCAGTCTTACGTCAGAGCGTGCCTTTATTTTGTGGAGTTCATATGATAGCCAAGGCGTAATCGTTTTTTCCCCTCTCTTAAGCAAT
Source organism: Oreohelix idahoensis (assembly GCA_024509875.1). Taxonomy (NCBI): domain Eukaryota; kingdom Metazoa; phylum Mollusca; class Gastropoda; order Stylommatophora; family Oreohelicidae; genus Oreohelix; species Oreohelix idahoensis. The sequence goes on from JAMPIV010012258.1 coordinate 429,662, forward strand.
TTAACCCGTCTACGTCGTTTTCAACTTGATTGATTCAATGTGCAGCATTTTATAGCGTTGCTTGTTACGTATGGAGATTTCATATTGAGGGAAAATCTTTTGAGGGAAATGAGGAAGACAGGGTTAGTGCGGTGCCATTGTATAACTGAAAAACGTAGCGGAAAAATAAATTGAAGCTGTTTTACGGATTCAGAAGAACGATTTTGAATTATTAACTCTTGTGTGAGCGTCTGATTGGTTAAGTGGTTAGAGCATTTGCCTCTCACAGCAAAGTTACCAGGTTCCGGGATTCAAACCTGGTGGCGTCACGCTCCAGTCTACCCAGCTGTAAATGGGTGCCTGTCTGTGCTCTTGAGTTCATTATTATCATCATCATTTTCCTTTGCGCTCCTTTTGGTTCATGGAGTCACCACTACAGCTGGTCTCCCCCCCCCCCCTTTGACGGAAGTCTACACCAAGCATTTACATGCTGTTGCACGTGTAGTCTCTGTGACAATTTGTTTTACATGATGAGGTTGCCAACCTCATACACAACCTCATTTTAGTCGCCGTGTGTAACATGCCCGAATGTGCAGTAGTGCTATTCATCCTTTGTCTTTTTAGAACTACACGGGGCACTCTTTGAGTTACAGACGACAAAATCTTTTTAGAACTACACGGGGCACTCTTGAGTTACAGACGACAAAATCTTTTTAGAACTACACGGGGCACTCTTGAGTTACAGACGACAAAATCTTTTTAGAACTACACGGGGCACTCTTGAGTTACAGACGACAAAAGCTTTTTAGAACTACACGGGGCACTCTTGAGTTACAGACGACAAAATCTTTTTAGAACTACACGGGGCACTCTTGAGTTACAGACGACAAAATCTTTTTAGAACTACACGGGGCACTCTTGAGTTACAGACGACAAAATCTTTTTAGAACGACGCGGGGCACTCTTGAGTTAAAGACGACAAAATCTTTTTAGAACTACACGGGGCACTCTTGAGTTAAAGACGACAAAATCTTTTTAGAACTACACGGGGCGCTCTTGAGTTACAGACGACAAAATCTTTTTAGAACTACACGGGGCACTCTTGAGTTAAAGACGACAAAATCTTTTTAGAACTACACGGGGCACTCTTGAGTTACAGACGACAAAATCTTTTTAGAACTACACGGGGCACTCTTGAGTTACAGACGACAAAATTTTTTTAGAACTACACGGGGCACTCTTGAGTTACAGACGACAAAATCTTTTTAGAACTACAAATCTTTTTAGAACTACACGGGGCACTCTTGAGTTACAGACAACAAAATCTTTTTAGAACTACACGGGGCACTCTTGAGTTACAGACGACTCTTTTTAGAACTACACGGGGAGTTAAAGACGACAAAATCTTTTTAGAGTTACTACACGGGGCACTCTTGAGTTACAGACGACAAAATCTTTTTAGAACTACACGGGGCACTCTTACTACACGGGGCACTCTTGAGTTACAGACGACAAAATCTTTTTAGAACTACACGGGGCACTCTTGAGTTACAGACGACAAAATCTTGTTACAGACGACAAAATCTTTTTAGAAAAACGGGGCCACTCTTGAGTTACTGACGACAACTTCTTTTTCGAACTACGCGGGGCACTCTTGAGTTACAGACGACAAAATCTTTTTAGAACGACGCGGGGCACTCTTGAGTTAAAGACGACAAAATCTTTTTAGAACTACACGGGGCACTCTTGAGTTAAAGACGACAAAATCTTTTTAGAACTACACGGGGCGCTCTTGAGTTACAGACGACAAAATCTTTTTAGAACTACACGGGGCACTCTTGAGTTAAAGACGACAAAATCTTTTTAGAACTACACGGGGCACTCTTGAGTTACAGACGACAAAATCTTTTTAGAACTACACGGGGCACTCTTGAGTTACAGACGACAAAATTTTTTTAGAACTACACGGGGCACTCTTGAGTTACAGACGACAAAATCTTTTTAGAACTACACGGGGCACTCTTGAGTTAAAGACGACAAAATCTTTTTAGAGCTACACGGGGCACTCTTGAGTTACAGACGACAAAATCTTTTTAGAACAACACGGGGCACTCTTGAGTTACAGACGACAAAATCTTTTTAGAACTACACGGGGCACTCTTGAGTTACAGACGACAAAATCTTTTTAGAACTACACGGGGCACTCTTGAGTTACAGACGACAAAATCTTTTTAGAACTACACGGGGCACTCTTGAGTTACAGACGACAAAATCAGTGGGGGGGGGTGTGAGGGAAAGGGGGGGGGGAGTGGGGAAACCCCCATTTTATAAGGCTGGACTTAGCATGGGGGTGTCTACAACTTTATTCCCTACGGCAGTATCAGCAATGCGGCTAACTTTACTTTTAAATTCCAGTGCGGCTTCCGTTATCTGGGGAGATGTAAGAAAAGGACCGTTAATCCATCAAGCATTTTTCGAGGCAAAGCCCGTCATCGAAGCATCATTTATTGGTGATGCCTAGATGGCAGGGAGGATAGTGTGACTCGTTAGCATAGCTAGGCAGGGTTGTCGCACGGAAGGTCCTGGGTTCGAGTCCTGGGTAAGCCACTCACGTCTGTTGTTTTTCTGTTGTCTAGTGTTCTACTTCTTTATTTCTTACGAGTGCCTGAAAACATACCTTTATGTTTGTTTAATATTTATTTAAAGTTCAAAACCTGGTAGCCTCAAGATCCAGTCTATGCGACTGTAAAAGGGTACATGGATCCACTCTTGAGTTAGGGTAGGCAATGGCTGCGATGAGCGGGAACGGGTCCCTATCTCATAAAGTTGAGGCCTGGTCAAATGAAATCTCTAACACTTCACTACCCTACGGCAATATTTGCTATGGGACTACCTTTATGTATTAGGAAGTGAGTACTAAAAGGTTGTGTATGTAGCTGCTAACCCAATCATTTAAAACAACCTGCTACAGACACTACCACTGCAGAAGTACAAAAAGGACCCGTTAAAGGGGTAGTCCCAAGTACCTGACGAGTTAAGAACAAATAGAAGTTTTACCGCAGTTATCCCAGCAGACTTTTTTTTCCCCATCAGCAGCTGTTCTTGAAATTCCTGCTTTTTAGCTAAAGTCTGCCGTTTCGTTCACACGACACCTCCTTACAAACTGCAATCATTTCTCTCGTTAAATTTGCCGGGATGAGCATTTCAGAATTTGATTTGTTGTGCATTTGCCCACGCCATTAAAGCTGAGAGTTATCATTTGTCTTCTCGCTCGTTAGCTTTCACAGGTCTGACTTTCCACCTTCTGTGTCTTTTCCCACAGCCATGATTGTCTGTATAGATCTATTCTTTCCGGTCTGCTTCACACCATATGTGCAAGCATCCCCGATGTCTGTTTTCAAACGTACTTTGTGTATTTTCATATGTATGTTTTGGGTTCTGTTTTTCCTCGAGTCTGCTCCAACTCGGCTTATACTCTATACCAGCGTGGTCCAACTGTTTAGTTTCAACACAGCAATGAAATCTCGTGAGATATCAGGACATTTATATCGTTCTTTGAAGAACTGAATGTTGAATACATTGACATACTGCTGCACTCTAATATCACATCAGGTGGTTAAGTGCCGGGAAGACCTTTCAGCATTTCTTTGCTCTTCGGAAAGAAATACTATTCTTTCTTCAGAATGAGAAGATTGCACAACACTGATTAATATCAAAATCAACTGTAAGATGCAAATTTTCTTTGTTCTCTGGCATTCCTGGCCGACATGACAGGTCATTTAAATGTACTGAACCTGAACTTACAAGGCAAACAGTAAAATGTGTCACAACTAGTTGGACATATTGATGCTTTCCGCAAGAAGATGCAGCTGTTCAGCGCTTGTTTAAGGAAGAATGATCTTCCACACTTTATTTCCTGTCGTGAACTGGCAACAGATGATATCAGAGCTGATTTTTCAGGTTTTGTAAAAAAAAAAAAAACCGAAACTATCTTATATGAGTTTCTTCTTCTTCTTCGCTCGTCCTGAAAAGGACGTTGGTTGGTTGTGTCCGTTTACAGCGAAGCTGCGATATTTGCGCCTTTTGGCCGACACATCCAACTTCAGTACGGCATTTTTGGGACCGGGTTAGCCTTCCCTCTTTGATCCCTACTCACTCAGCCAGACTGCAGTGATGCAGCATGTTTCCAGGACCACCACTTCGAGGTGGAGTAGGGTCTTGGTCAGCTCTGGTTCGCTGACACTGACGCAAGCAGTCTAGATATGGGTCGCTAACTGCATTTCTCACTTTTGACGCGTCTTAGGTCCCATTGACCATATGAGTTTGATAAGAGATTTGCAAACTTTGACAAACTAAAGCTCATTGCAATTTTTAATTTTTTAAATTTCACCCATTTTTCACTGAACTTTTATTTTAAATAATTTTTTTATCATGAATGGCCCGCAAACTTTAAATTTTTGGTTCATGTGGCCCTCAGGTTGAATAAGTTGGACCACTCCGCTCTATACGGTACAGTGGAGGGACAAACGAATAAATAATAAAACTCGTACCCTTTACAGCAATGTGGCAAAGTGACTGTTATTTTTATTTTCAACCCGCCCATTCTTTTTTTTTATAAAGGTTGTTTCTTTTTTCTCTTCTATTTTTAATCAGGTTTTCTTATTTTTAGATGTTTTCATTTCTTGTCATGGTTCTAGTATTGTAGGATCAACCCCACCAACCCTTCTCTTTTCGGGGATGGGTGTAAACCCCTACCGGTGTGGCAGCATGGTCTAGTGAGTCATTCTTGTTGAAAGACGGTCAGATAAATTTACGTAACATTGCGTACATTTTTTAGCGGGCAGGCGGGCTTCGTGAAGAATTTATTCTTTGACCCCCTGTTCCAGCAGAGGTAATAACTCTTCATCGCTCGTGGATTGGTAGTGTTACGGTTCGTCAGATGTTAAGATAATGTTATGATATTTAACGGGAAGCTCTTACGATTGGTTCCGATTATAATTTATGTAGCAGTCATGAGATTACGTCGAAGTGGGGTAGATGCTGTTTTTGGGAGATAATTCTAGCTCTATGACTCGTCGCGTCTTTCTTGCATCAGAAAATTGGCACTATATACAGGGCCCGATCTGTTAGGCGGGGCTCACAGTCCTGGATTATTATTGCCGTAAATAGTCAGACATAAACTCAGTCTGCCCGGTTAGTGGATATTCTGAAAGTCTAGGTATGTACGTAGACTAAAATTAGTGGTGTGTAGGAATTTTAGCTAAAGGATTTTAGCAAGTCAGAGTAAGCTTTCTTCTGGGATTTAATTTTATTTTTAGTCAATAGTTTGCCATCAATTACCTGACCTCTGCCAGTGTATTGTAAGAAGTATAGCCAGTGAAGTTCTGTGTAAAACGTTTGGTGGTATTATTAATTAATATATATCTATATGAATTTAAGACCTACAGCTGGTGTAGTACGGTGTAATATATTAAGAGTACCAGACTATTGTTGCGTACATATTTTGACGCACATATTACAAAAATACGATATGGCTATTTAACATGGAAAATATATATATTTGCATTCATTTGTGTATGAAAATGCTTCCCCTGGTAAAGCTAGATAATTCATGATTGATTTACACTTTTGATTATATGAGTGATCTTTCTTGATATTGATTCGGCGCATGGATATTGTATTCATGTCCGTTCTTATTTGTTCGGGCCAGAAAATAGATTAATTTTGCTTGTTATGTTTATGGCCTGAATTCATGTGTACTACTTGTCTAGTGCAAGTAGATTCAGTCGTATATTGTATACCTTTGTATGTTCAGGTCGGACTATATTCTTTCTGCCAGAATCTAGCGCAGGTTTTCGTAGTCCTACTGGGTTGTGAAGAGTTCCGATATGTCGCCAAGAAATGGCTGAGTGTTTTTTCCAGGGCTGGCACTGTTTAAGGTTTAACAGTGATTCATAGATGTTTTTCTAGGAGAAGTTTATGTCTCTGCAAGAGTCTATTTGTCAGAGATCCTCCTCATATGTGTGATTCATCATCATCTCATCTCAACCCATAACCCGTCATGGGTCGTAGGGGTGCCATGGTGGAAGCATCAGCAGACAGGGTCCTCCACTGCTCTCTATTCTCAGCAATGCGTACAAGTGTGGAGAAACCGTGTCCTGCCCATTCTTTGATGTTATCAGCCCAGGATTTTCTTTGCCTTCCTCTTCTCCGTTTACCTTCGACTGTTCCCTGGAGGATCGTTTTCGAAAGGGAGTCATGACGAGTTACATGCCCAAACCAGGCAAGCTTTCGACGTTTCACTATTGACAAAAGTGGTTCTTGATGGCCTGCATAGGTGTTTATCTTCTCTCTAACATAGACATTTGTTTTGTGCTCTTTATAGCAAATGCGCAAAATTCTTCTATAACATTTATGCTCGAAAGCCTGAATCCTTCGCTCCGTATCTGCAGTGAGTGTCCAGCCCTCACACCCATACAAGAGAATAGATAATACAAGTGATTTGTATAATTTGATCTTCACAGGAAAACTGATGTTACTTTTCCAGATCACATTCAACCTTATCATGGCAGCTGAGGCCATCTCAAGTCTTGTCTTGATTTCTTTATTTGATCTTCCATCACTATGTGTGATTCGGACTCCAGTTATGCCAGACCCTATTTTTGATGATCTCAAGTCGATTAGACCTAGATGGAACATTGTGCTTCGTATCGCTAGGGTCGTGTTTTGTATCGACGAAGATGACAGGCTTTCCTACAGCAGTTATGTCTACGTGAATTAACTTGATTACTGTAGAGCTGTATGGAAAAACTTTATGAAATTATTTATATGCACATTATAAATTAACTTTGGCTTATATCTACCTTCCTACGAGTGAGTGAGCGACAACTCAGGAAGGCGGCCATGTTATATTCCTGTCATCATATTTTTGATCACTGTCAAGAGAACAGATTATGTATCCTACTATCGGGCAGTGGTATCGAGATCTTGTTATGAGGTGAAAACCCACTATCGTGGTTTATGATTATTATACAAACATTGGACGTATTTCAGCTTAAGAACTTAGCTATGAAATGAAGGTTCGGCCAATGACTTTTGTATGTTTACCGATCCTCATTGACGCGTTCAGTCAGTAGAGGATACGGCGATTAGTTACCAGAACAGTGAATACTACCTTGGGTTGAATGATATTTCACTACTACATGAATGTATCATCCACGATTCAAATAACCAATGAATTTTTGTCAACATATATCCATGACTGTATCCGTGCTGTCCAGTTTGCGTGCCTTCATTAAACTATTGAAATGTCAGAGGCAGTTCAAGTCGTCATTGCATTACATGAGAGTGTGTGAGAGTTATTATCAAGTGGTCTGTTACATCGAACTACTACACCATTCGCGTTACTTGACACTCCCACTCAATGTCTACATGACAGGTTCATTCGATGATGCAGAGGTAATCGAAGAAGACTTTCTTCAGTAATGATCAATACATAACATCTGCACCCAGACATAGAACAGACCTGACACTCTACAGTAGTGGCCAGACATTCAACAGTGGCCTATACACAACAACACGTTATTCTACAGTGGTGAACCAGATTCCTGGGGTTATGATAACCAGACCATCCCTGACGCCACATACGACACGCATGAACACCAGTGTACAAGTTACAACGGGGCAGTCGATGTCAGCTTGACCTGTATTACCGATCGAATGCTGTATCTAGGTCAGCGCTTGTTGACACTTTTTCGCTGTACAGACGGTATTACACAGGACATTTGTATTAAGTGTAGAAAATATCGGGAGCAGTACTGTTGACATTTCTCATCGTACAGAAGAGAGAAGTGATTGTTGATCCTGTACAGAAGAATCACAGTGTTGTTGAACATAAAGTGCATATTTCATCGTTGGATCTCCATATGCTCAAGACTAAAAAAAAAAAATTGAACATTGTAATAGTGTAGAAAACAAATCTATTATTTAATTGTTCATTAAAAGTGGCAAGTTATTGTTACAACACTATACCAGCATCACATTCTATCCACAATACATTTTATTAAGTATATATATATATGTATGCATTTATGCTATTAAGGTTTACATGTATTTATGTTTATATGTTATTTGTTATTTGTTGTGTGTTAAGTTAGTTTGTATTCTGCGGGCCTGGATGGGAGGTGACTAGAACAGGAAATACCAAGTGACATTGGTCTTGCTCTAGCGTTCTATAGGGAGCAAATTTCTTAATTGAAATTTGCATGCAACATTGTTTGCAAATAGTTGTTAGCTGTGACGAAATTGTCCTTCTTGTTGTTTTTGTAATATTTCTATGTTCTTTAGTTTTGTTTGATTTGTTTGTATAATTGTAGGTCTCATCTTTCCTTTTATTTCAGTTCTTTACACCCTTATGTTTATACACTGTTGCGTTATTTGTCTTGTTGATTTCATTGCGGTTATCATCACAGATTCTGTGATCATTTGTTTTTTGATTTTTTTCTATTTGATTTAATTTGATTCCCGCAATTGTTTTCATATTGTCTTTTCTTGTTTGTCCTTGTTAATGTCTTTGGTTGACAAATAATATATAAAGTATATTTGAATATATTTATATTATAGTACAGAGCAGTACTTAATTACTACCATTGGTGTACAAGTAATTATAAAGTAGTTGGGATAGAAAATATTATTTTCCACAGGTACTCAAGTGATCATTGATTACATTAAGGAAGTATACAAGACCTTTGTAAGGCTTGTCTCCCACAGTGTTTGGGATATACAGATATTGTTTTCCACAGGTACTCAAGTAACCATACAAGTTTTTCACTAAGACTAAGTCTATAGTATAGACTTGTCTCCCATTAAAGTGGGATAGGGTAATTTATTTACTTTTTCAGGTTTCTGATTTTATAAGACAAGATGTCTACTTTAGATTACTTTATTGCACAAGGGAAATCCCTTGATAAGACTGGTAAAGAGTTAGAAGAATGGGCAACTGCTCAATTTGCTATTGCATTAAAATCAGAAGAGAGAAAAGCTGCTGCTGCTGCTGAGGAGAGAAAACTTCAAATAGAAGAAAAAAAATTAGAAGTTGCTGCTGCTGCTGAGGAGAGAAAAGCTGCTGCAGAAGAGAGAAAAGCTCTGGCTGAAGAGAAAAGATTAGAAAAAGAAGCTGATGCTGCTGCTGAACAAAAGAAATTGCAGATGCAGGTGGAGGAAAGGAGATTTGTGGCAGAACAGAAAAAATTAGAAGCTGCTGCTGCTGCAGAACAGAAAAAAATTAGAAGCTGCTGCTGCTGCAGAACAGAAAAAAATAGAAGCTGCTGCTGAACAAAAAAAATTAGATAGAGAAGCTGAAGAGAGAAAAGCAATAAGAGAACATGAATTTGAGTTAGAGAAATTAAGATTGACAAGTATGACTAATGTTAATCAGGCATCTGGTGGTAATGGTAAACCCTTCAATTATAAGGTCAAGGTGCCAGCGTTCAACTCTGCCAGTGATGATATAACAGTCTGGCTTGATAGATTTGAACGTGCTTGTCGAGCTCATAATGTTGACAAATCACAGTATGTGAATCAGTTGTCTGAAAATCAAAAGGGGAGTCTCTGACTAAGTTATGTTTGGTTGAAGAGGCCGACAAGGATGATTATGATGCTATTAAGGCAGCTTTGATAAAGAGATATCAGCTGTCAGAAGAAGGTTATCGTCTTTTGTTTAAAACAATGAGACCTGAGGTAGGTTTAGAATTCTCAGATTTCATTTCAAAAGCACGACTTACACTCTCACGATGGATTGAATTATCCAAAATAGAGAAAACATTTGATGGTCTTACGGATTTATTGCTAAGAGACAAGGTCATGTCTTCGGTAAATAAACCATTCCTAGAGTTTTTACATGAGCGTAAACCTAGTACATTAAAGCAAATGGAAGAATATTGTGACCAGTATGCCACGGCACACCCTGACATGATTCTTAGTAACACTAACATTAAAGAGGGTATGCCAGTTGCTTCAGCAACAGAATATAATCATAATTACTCACACAAATTCCAAGGAGCTCAAAATAAATTTGATAAAATGGTTAATTGGAATAAGTATCAAAACCAAGGTAACCACTCAAATCAGGGTTCTTCTTCGAAGAACTGGAATCGGGCTGACAGTCCTCGATACGCGAGGGGTGCCCATAATTTTAGAAATTTCCGAAAAGGGAGTAACCATAGGAACTACCCAAGTTCTTCATGGAAACAACAAAACCAACATTACAGGGATACTCATTATAATGAGCATTATGATTATGATAATGAATATTGTGATTCAAACCCAAATAGGGGTTATAACAGAGGTAATAATAATTACAGAGGCAATTATAACCGAGGTAGATCACAACACAAAAGACAGGGTAAATCTCACTACCAGGCTAACTCTGCACAACAAGAGTTCCATGAGTCCGGTAGTCAGAATAATGATAAAAAAGACTCTAATAATGTAGGATGTTCTGCTTTCGATTTTGACAGAGCATTTCAGTGTTCCCAATGCAAAACATTATTCGAGCCAACCACAGTTTCGACTTTAAGCTGTGGTCATCCTCTTCCTGCTCTTCCTGCGTCAGTCGCGCATGATGGAAGAGGTGCTCTTGTCTTGAATAGAGGTCTAGTAGAAGGTACTCCGGTCTCAATTCTTTTCGATTCTGGGTGCACAACTATTGGAGTGAGGCAGTCACTTATACATCCTTCTCGAGCCACTGGCAAAATAATCAAATGCATAACATTTGGTGGCACATTGGAGAAGTACTCCACTGCCATTATCAACATTTCTACTCCCTTCTTTACAGGAGATGTGCACGCATGTCTTCTGCCGAATCCGATCGCTGATCTTATCGTCGGTCGCATTCATGGTGCGAAAGAATGCACTCCACAACAAATTGCCGAGTGGGAAAGTGATAATATGCATACTGCAAATGCTGTAGTCACTAGAGCTCAAGCTCTAAACATGCCGCAATCTTCGCCTTCTGGAGATAATGATGACCAGAACCAAGGTGATCTCTTGGAGATTTCGCATGTTTCCTTTATAAAACAGCAGGAAGATGATCCTACTCTAAAGAAATTCTTTACTCTAGCAGAAGAAGGTGATCCGAATAAGGACACGAATCGTAAATCTTGGATTACGATGAGGAATGGCGTACTTGTACGTATGGTACAAGACTCCGCTAAATCCATTCATTCTCAAATTCTTGTGCCCAAAAATATGAGAGTTAAAATCTTACAGCACGCTCATGATTCTCAGTGTGCTGGACATATGGGTTTTTCCCGTACTAAATCTAGAGTTCTTGCATCTTTCTTTTGGTCTGCTGTGAATAAGGACATACGAATCTATTGTCGATCTTGTAAAGTATGTCAAGAGGTTAAATCCAGAGGTCCACGTCATGCTGCACCTATTCAGGCTGCAGACATTCCCATTCGACCATTTCAAAAAATGGCGATAAACATCATTGGTCCATTTAAGATAAAGTCTGCTAGAGGACACCAATTTATTTTGACGTGTGTGGATATGTGCACACGTTGGCCAGAGGCTGTTCCTCTAAAGAGCATAACTACTGCTGATATTGCAGATGCTCTTTGGTTAATATTTCCTCGTCTGGGATTTCCAGCAGAAATATTATCGGACCATGGTACCCAACTCGTATCGGATACCATGTCTCAAGTGATGTCAACTCTTAAGATAGAAAGATCTCTGAGTAGTATTTATCATCCTATGTCCAATGGGATGGTAGAACGTCTAAAAAGAACTCTGAAAAACCTACTAGGTAAGATAACTGAGGATCATCCTCAGGATTGGGACAGGGTTTTACCCGCGGCTCTCTTTGCATATAGAGAGGTCGCCAACGAACATACAGGATTTTCTCCTTTTGAACTTGTCTTCGGCGCGAAACCGCGAGGTCCTATGTCCTTACTTCATGATCTCATAACTGCTGATAATATTGTCGATGACACAAAATCCTCTTACGAATATGTCATTGCACTTAGACATAAGATTATCGAAGCATGCAAATTGGCAACTGCTTCTTCTGAATTTGCGAAACAGAAGGCAAGGCAATTTGCCAATAAGACCAGACGCTTGCGACAACTCTGTCCAGGTGACAAAGTATTGGTCCTGCTACCTTGTAGAGAAAACAGACTCCTTATTTCTTGGAAAGGTCCGTACGATTTAATATCAAAAGTTTCCGATGTTGACTATATCGTCGATATTGACAGGAAGCATAATACCTTCCACATCAACATGCTCACGGAATTCCATGAACGTCCGGATTATTTACAACCTGTTTTCCAGGCAACGGACGATTTTCCAGTCCAACATGGACATTACTCATCACTGTCAGTAATACAGGATGAGGAAACGATTTTCTCGGATGTAAATCTACCTTTTCCAATGATTCCGCTTCACTCTAATAAATCATGGAAAGATGTTGCGATTTCTCCTGAATTATCTCCAGGAGAACAGAAACAAGTTTCTACTATGTTAGAACAATTTCAGGATGTCCTTACTGACATTCCTGGTCAAACTGATGTCATTCAACATGACATTATTCTTACTGACCATAATCCTATAAGAGTCAGACCGTATCCTATCCCGATACATTTTCAAGCACAGGTAGAGAAAGAGTTGGATGAGATGATAGAGTTAAAAATTATTGAACCATCCACATCAGCATATTCTTCACCGATGGTTATCGTGCGAAAAAAAAAGACAACAACATACGTCTTTGCGTTGATTATCGCAAATTGAACCAAGTGACAAAATTTGATGCTGAACCTATGCCTTTACTTGAAGAGCTACTTACCAGACTATCGAATTCTCATTTCTTTAGTAAACTCGATTTGTCTAAGGGATATTGGCAAGTTCCATTATCCGAACACGCCAAACCGTTTACTGCTTTTTCGACGCCTAGGGGTCTATTCCAATGGATTTTCATGCCTTTCGGCCTTATGAACGCCCCTGCAACATTCGTACGCATGATGCGTCGAATCCTATCTCATCGCTCAGATGTCATTGCATATCTTGATGACATCTGTCTTTTCAGTGATACTTGGAACGATCACTATAATGGGATAAATGAACTATTGTCTATCTTACGCGAGCATAACCTGACAGCAAAACCATCGAAAGCGTGTATTGGTTTTAGCGAAATATCTTTCTTAGGTCACCGTGTTGGTCATGGGTTCCTAAAAACAGAAGACCATAATACAAGTAAGATACTTAACATTTCTATTCCTAAGACTAAAAAGCAAGTGCGAAGTCTCTTAGGTCTAATACAATTTTATGGCCGATTCATTCCGAATCTGTCCTCCATTATGTCACCTCTTTCTTCCTTGCTAAAGAAAGGGTCTCCTAATGTAGTCCATTGGACTCAAGAATGTCAATCCTCTTTGGATAAGGTTAAAACTATGTTTTCTACTTCACCTATCCTAGTATTGCCTTCTAAGGATAAGACATTTATTCTTCGTAGTGACGCTTCATCCACAGGGATTGGAGCAGCACTAATGCAAGAGTACTCTAAAACTCTGCATCCTGTGATGTATATTTCTCGAAAATTAAATGCCGCAGAGAAGAATTACTCGGTCCTAGACCGTGAATTATTGGCTATGGTTTGGTCAATCCTTAAACTGCAAAGATTTCTTCTTGGCGCGCATTTCATTGTGGAAACTGACCAGAAAGCTCTTACGGCTATTCAGAGTAAAAATCTGAAGAGCGCGAGATCAACGCGATACGCGATTGCTCTGCAGCCGTTTCATTTTTCGGTGCGAGCTATCCGTGGGTCAGAAAATGTGATGGCAGATATTTTGTCTAGATGCCCTCATGATTCATAACTGTTAAATTATATGCCTAACTTTGCTACTGTTGTTCCTATGTTGAAATGTGTATACATATGGAATATATCATATATTAATTGTAACACTACTTAGCGGTTTATTGATGTTTATTCACCGCTGATCTTTCAATGTTTTTTCGTCTTTGATGATCATGATGTTAAGATATCTAAGATGAAATTTATGTATAAACTGATGTAGAAAGTGTGGCATTGCCAGTATTGTAGTATGCGTTGGTGACACCTCTCTGGAAATATTTATACTTAGAGAAATACTTTCTCTAAGTTCATGAAATATATTCTCAATGCTTATCATCTGCGCATTGTTATTGGTGCGTTGTGAGCCTATTGTATGTTGCTCCTATATGTATTTCAAAAAAAAAAAAGTACCATTTTTTTCCCGAGGGGTGTGGTAATCTGTTGCGTACATATTTTGACGCACATATTACAAAAATACGATATGGCTATTTAATATGGAAAATATATATATTTGCATTCATTTGTGTATGAAAATGCTTCCTCTGGTAAAGCTAGATAATTCATGATTGATTTACACTTTTGATTATATGAGTGATCTTTCTTGATATTGATTCGGCGCATGGATATTGTATTCATGTCCGTTCTTATTTGTTCGGGCCAGAAAATAGATTAATTTTGCTTGTTATGTTTATGGCCTGAATTCATGTGTACTACTTGTCTAGTGCAAGTAGATTCAGTCGTATATTGTATACCTTTGTATGTTCAGGTCGGACTATATTCTTTCTGCCAGAATCTAGCGCAGGTTTTCGTAGTCCTACTGGGTTGTGAAGAGTTCCGATATGTCGCCAAGAAATGACTGAGTGTTTTTTCCAGGGCTGGCACTGTTTAAGGTTTAACAGTGATTCATAGATGTTTTTCTAGGAGAAGTTTATGTCTCTGCAAGAGTCTATTTGTCAGAGATCCTCCTCATATGTGTGATTCGGACTCCAGTTATGCCAGACCCTATTTTTGATGATCTCAAGTCGATTAGACCTAGATGGAACATTGTGCTTCGTATCGCTAGGGTCGTGTTTTGTATCGACGAAGATGACAGGCTTTCCTACAGCAGTTATGTCTACGTGAATTAACTTGATTACTGTAGAGCTGTATGGAAAAACTTTATGAAATTATTTATATGCACATTATAAATTAACTTTGGCTTATATCTACCTTCCTACGAGTGAGTGAGCGACAACTCAGGAAGGCGGCCATGTTATATTCCTGTCATCATATTTTTGATCACTGTCAAGAGAACAGATTATGTATCCTACTATCGGGCAGTGGTATCGAGATCTTGTTATGAGGTGAAAACCCACTATCGTGGTTTATGATTATTATACAAACATTGGACGTATTTCAGCTTAAGAACTTAGCTATGAAATGAAGGTTCGGCCAATGACTTTTGTATGTTTACCGATCCTCATTGACGCGTTCAGTCAGTAGAGGATACGGCGATTAGTTACCAGAACAGTGAATACTACCTTGGTTTGAATGATATTTCACTACTACATGAATGTATCATCCACGATTCAAATAACCAATGAATTTTTGTCAACATATATCCATGACTGTATCCGTGCTGTCCAGTTTGCGTGCCTTCATTAAACTATTGAAATGTCAGAGGCAGTTCAAGTCGTCATTGCATTACATGAGAGTGTGTGAGAGTTATTATCAAGTGGTCTGTTACATCGAACTACTACACCATTCGCGTTACTTGACACTCCCACTCAATGTCTACATGACAGGTTCATTCGATGATGCAGAGGTAATCGAAGAAGACTTTCTTCAGTAATGATCAATACATAACATCTGCACCCAGACATAGAACAGACCTGACACTCTACAGTAGTGGCCAGACATTCAACAGTGGCCTATACACACAACAACACGTTATTCTACAGTGGTGAACCAGATTCCTGGGGTTATGATAACCAGACCATCCCTGACGCCACATACGACACGCATGAACACCAGTGTACAAGTTACAACGGGGCAGTCGATGTCAGCTTGACCTGTATTACCGATCGAATGCTGTATCTAGGTCAGCGCTTGTTGACACTTTTTCGCTGTACAGACGGTATTACACAGGACATTTGTATTAAGTGTAGAAAATATCGGGAGCAGTACTGTTGACATTTCTCATCGTACAGAAGAGAGAAGTGATTGTTGATCCTGTACAGAAGAATCACAGTGTTGTTGAACATAAAGTGCATATTTCATCGTTGGATCTCCATATGCTCAAAAAAAAATTGAACATTGTAATAGTGTAGAAAACAAATCTATTATTTAATTGTTCATTAAAAGTGGCAAGTTATTGTTACAACACTATACCAGCATCACATTCTATCCACAATACATTTTATTAAGTATATATATATATGTATGCATTTATGCTATTAAGGTTTACATGTATTTATGTTTATATGTTATTTGTTATTTGTTGTGTGTTAAGTTAGTTTGTATTCTGCGGGCCTGGATGGGAGGTGACTAGAACAGGAAATACCAAGTGACATTGGTCTTGCTCTAGCGTTCTATAGGGAGCAAATTTCTTAATTGAAATTTGCATGCAACATTGTTTGCAAATAGTTGTTAGCTGTGACGAAATTGTCCTTCTTGTTGTTTTTGTAATATTTCTATGTTCTTTAGTTTTGTTTGATTTGTTTGTATAATTGTAGGTCTCATCTTTCCTTTTATTTCAGTTCTTTACACCCTTATGTTTATACACTGTTGCGTTATTTGTCTTGTTGATTTCATTGCGGTTATCATCACAGATTCTGTGATCATTTGTTTTTTGATTTTTTCTATTTGATTTAATTTGATTCCCGCAATTGTTTTCATATTGTCTTTTCTTGTTTGTCCTTGTTAATGTCTTTGGTTGACAAATAATATATAAAGTATATTTGAATATATTTATATTATAGTACGGTAAGTCTATAGTAACCAGCAACTTGTACAATTTTTTTTCACTAAGACTAAGATAGTATAGACTTGTTCTCCCATAATAAAATAGTGGGATAGGTAATTTTTACTTTTTCAGGTTTCTGGTTTAAGAAGACAAGATGTCTACATGAGATTACTTTATTGCACAAGGGAAATCCCTTGATAAGACTGGTAAAGAGTTAGAAGAATGGACAACTGCTCAATTTGCTATTGCATTAAAATCAGAAGAGAGAAAAGCTGCTGCTGCTGCTGAGGAGAGAAAACTTCAAATAGAAGAAAAAAAATTAGAAGCTGCTGCTGCTGGGGAGAGAAAAGCTGCTGCTGCTGCGGAAGAGAGAAAAGCTCTGGCTGAAGAGAAAAGATTAGCAAGAGAAGCTGATGCTGCTGCTGAAAAAAAGAAAGAGAAGATGCAGGTGGAGGAAAGGAGATTTGTGGCAGAACAGATAAAAATAGAAGCTGCTGCTGCTGCAGAACAGAGGCAGCTGAACAAAAAAAATTAGATAGAGAAGCTGAAGAGAGAAAAGCAATAAGAGAACATGAGTTTGAATTAGAGAAATTAAGATTGACATGTATGAGTAATGTTAATCAGGCATCTGGTGGTAATGGTAAACCCTTCAATTATAAGGTTCAAGGTGCCAGCGATTTTCAACTCTGCCAGTGATGATAATAACAAGTCTGGCTTGATAGATTTGAACGTGCTTGTCGAGCTCATAATGTTGACAAATCACAGTATGTGAATCAGTTGTCTGAAAATCTAAAAGGGGAGTCTCTGAGTAAGTTATATTTTGTTGAAGAGGCCGACAAAGATAATTATGATGCTGTTAGGGCAGCTTTGATAAAGAGATATCAGCCTGTCCTCAGCAAGAATCGGTTATCGTCTTTTGTTTAAAAACAATGAGACCTGAGGTAGGTTTAGAAATTCTCAGATTTTCTATTTCAAAATGCACGACTTACACTCTCACCGATGGATTGAATTTACTCCAATTAGATAGAGCGCATAAAAACCTATTTGATTGGTTCGTTACGGAATTTATTGCCTAACAAAAGAGACAATGGTCAAGGTCATTCGGAGTTATGTTCTTATAACCATTACACTATGAGTTTATTTCATTGAGCGGTATTAATACCGCTATCTACCTTAATAGCGCAAAATGGAGAATATAGAACTAATGTTGACCCAGTACTGCCATCGGCACACCCTGACATGATTCTTAGTAATAACACTAATAACATTAGAAGCCCAGGAGGTTATTGGCCTGTTCGCGTTCAGCACAACCGAATCATATATCATAATATACTCTCTCACCACACAAATTTCAAAGGAGCTCTAAAAACAAATAAAAATTCTTTGATAAACAAATGCTTAATTTGGAATAAGTATCGAAACACCAAGGGTTACACCACTCTATATCAGGGTACTATCTTCCGAAAGAACTGGAAATCGGGGTGCACTCCAGTCCTCGATACGCGCAAGGCGGTGCCCATCATAATTTATAGTAGGATATTTTCCGAGCGTATATAGGGAGTCGTTTGATTAGGCTCCTCAGCGTAGTAACCATAGGTAACCACTACTTCCAAAGCTTGTCTTCATGGAATGACAAACAAATAACTACATAAACCTTACATGGGATTTACACTCATTATATTTGTGAGCAATTATGATTTATGATATACATGATAAGTAATGATGTTGATATGTCAACACTCACACTCACACATGGGGTGTTTATATTCAGACTACAGAGGATAATAATAATTACAGACGGGCACAACACTATATATAACGAAGAGTAGAAATCTCAAAACAAGACTTACAGATTAGATAAGATACAGGTGTAACTCGTCGCAATATGGACAAGGCCTTCAACCTGATCTGAAATATAGATCTCAGTATCAACGTCGTTATCAATAGCAGGTTCAGGATAGTCAGCGAACCTTCAATGATCAATAAAAGAAAAGAATAATGCACTACTTAACAAGATGTCCGCGTATGTATCAGTGCTGATTAACTCGGAGTTGTAGTTGACTCAGATGACATATCAGTGTTCAAGTCAGTTGTCAACACTCATATCAAATGCTCAAAATACATTATTCTCTTAGAGATAATGCCCATATAAAATCATAGCTGTCGCACTAGAATATCGTGATTTACTAAGCTCCCGTGGTCTCTTACCTCTTCCCGGCTCATCTGAATGCGTCTCAGGTCTGCGCATGATTGAAGACGATTCGTGACTACTCTGTAATGTAGCATGGGTCGAAATGGGGAGGCGTCTAGGATGCCTAGGTACTACAACCAGGTGAGATCTCAATGAGGGGGCGTTTACTCACAGATTCTGTCGTGCCTGCCACAAAACTCATTGGCTCGTTGACCGGCTGCACGTGTACACTTATACATTCACCTTCTAGACAGAGCCAATCGGCTCAAAACAAAAACAATATATAAAAAACAAATAATCTCACTCAATATTATACATGCATGTAACATATTATTACAAGGTGGCACATCTGGAAGAAAGTTGTACATATCTACTCTCAACATGCATTAATAAAAACAATTCCTCTATACTACTAACTATGTTACAAAGGAATGATATAGTTGACTCAAGCCTCATGTTTCTGCTCCCCTCACGCTAGAAGAATCTCAAGGTCGATAGATGTCCACTTATCTAGAAGCCACTCACCCCAGGTCGCACATTCCATGGTAGCACTCACGAAAAGAACTGCATTCAGACACACATATATTGCGCCAGTACCGTGGAGTAATAAAGTGGATTAATATGCAATTACTGCCAACATAGACATGTAAGCTCTCACTAGAAGCGACAAGTCATCTGTACACACACATGCCGCCCCCCCCCCCCCCCGCTGATCATCGCTCTCTATACTGGACCGATAATGCTATGACCAGAACCAAGGTAGATCTCCTGCGACCGAAATTTCGCATGTGTTTCTCCTTTATAAAACTAGCAGGGAAGTATGCTCCTACTACTAATTAGAAAATATCTAATTCATCTCCTGCTAAAGAATGACAGGTCTGATACCTGGAACTAAGGTTACGAAGAGTCGTAACTTCTATGCGGATTTGACGAAAGTCGCAGGAAATTCGGTCGAGAACTAATGTACGATATCGGCTCACTAGGGGAATCCCCAGCTCAAATCCAATTCCATGGCTCTCAAAATTCATTAGCTGCCCTTCTATATATACTATGACAGACGTTTTAAACAATCTTGTTGCACTCATGCACCGCTCCATGATTTTGTATTCTCAGTGTTTGCTGGAGACATGATGAGGGTCATCGCGCATACTCACGGTTACTCTACATAATTATGAAGGTTCTCTGCTCATACTACTTACATTTATGGTCTGCTCCTGCTGTGAATAAGGACAGTACGAAAACCCAAAACTATCACGTAACAAATCTATTGTCGATCTTTGTTAAAGCTTCATGGTCCAAGGAGGGTTCATATCCAGAGGGACACACGCACATGCCTGGCAACCTATTAAGGCTACTGATCAGCACATTGTTCACCTATTCTCGACCATATTCAAAAAATGGCCGCATTAAACCATCATTTGGTCCATATTAAAGATAACTAAAGTCCTTGCTACCGCGGACACCAAAATTTATTTTGACACGTGTGTGCGTTCATATGTGCACCACCGTTTGCTCAGAGGGCATGTTCCATCTATAAATAGAGCTATAAAATCACTGCTGATATTGCAAGATTGCTCACTATTGCCGTTAATATTTCTCCTCGTTTACTGGGATTTCCAGACGCTGCAGATAAATATTTTCGGACCATGGACTAGCCACCACAACTTCGTATATCGGAAATACCAATGCTCTCCTCAAGTCAGACTGTCGGAACCTCTTTATAGACTATAGAGATGATCATCATGTGTAAGTAGGACTTTAATCCATCGCTAATGTCCAATGGGATGCCGATGGTACAGTTAACCCCCGGTTACCGATTAGTTAGAGGTCTA
The DNA here is from genome assembly GCA_024509875.1 of Oreohelix idahoensis. Classification (NCBI taxonomy): domain Eukaryota; kingdom Metazoa; phylum Mollusca; class Gastropoda; order Stylommatophora; family Oreohelicidae; genus Oreohelix; species Oreohelix idahoensis. Next base: position 450,454 of record JAMPIV010012258.1, read on the forward strand.
TTTTAAGAACTCTTCGAACAAACCTACTATTCAGGATTAAGATACAACTGTAGGTATGGTGGGGTCTGGGGAGGATTGCGGAAACAGGATTTTTTACCCGCGGCTATATTCTGCATATAGACGACGGTCGCCCCAAACTCGAAAACATTAGAAGGATTTTCTCCTTTTGAGACTTAGTCTTTTAACGGGACGCGACAGTACGCGACCGGTCCATATCGTCACTTCATCGCTCATCGATATCATTAAATGATTATAATAGATTGTACACGATGAACCAAAGAATAATCCTTATCTTACGAACTAAGTCATATTTGCACTTTAGACATAAGATTATCTCGTAAGGCTCAAACATACAACACAATCCATGACCAGTTGCAAACTAATTGGGCAACTGCATTTACTTCCTGTAATCTGTTGCGAATAAACAGAAGGGCCCCCACAAAACTCTGTCCCAGGTGACAAAGTATTGGTCCTGCTTACCTTGCTAGAGAAAACAGACTCCTTATTTCTTGGGAAAGGGTCCGTACGATTTTAATATCAAAAGTTTCCGATGTTGACTATATCGTCACGATATTGACAGGAAGCATAATACCTCCATCCACATCAACATGCTCACGGAATTCCATGAACGTCCGGATTTATTTACAATCCCTGTTTTCCAGGCAACGGAACGATTTTCCAGTCCAACATGGACATTACTCATCACTGTCAGTAATACAGGATGAGGAAACGATTTTCTCGGATGTAAATCTACAACTTTTCCAATGACTCCGCTTCACTCTAATAAATCATGAAAAGATGTTGCGATTTCTCCTGAATTATCTCCAGGAGAACAGAAACAAGTTTCTACTATGTTAGAACAATTTCAGGATGTCCTTACTGACATTCCTGGTCAAACTGATGTCATTCAACATGACATTATTCTTACTGACCATAATCCTATAAGAGTCAGACCGTATCCTATCCCGATACATTTTCAAGCACAGATAGAGAAAGAGTTGGATGAGATGATAGAGTTAAAAATTATTGAACCATCCACATCAGCATATTCTTCACCGATGGTTATCGTGCGAAAAAAAGACAACAACATACGTCTTTGCGTTGATTATCGCAAATTGAACCAAGTGACAAAATTTGATGCTGAACCTATGCCTTTACTTGAAGAGCTACTTACCAGACTATCGAATTCTCATTTCTTTAGTAAACTCGATTTGTCTAAGGGATATTGGCAAGTTCCATTATCCGAACACGCCAAACCGTTTACTGCTTTTTCGACGCCTAGGGGTCTATTCCAATGGATTTTCATGCCTTTCGGCCTTATGAACGCCCCTGCAACATTCGTACGCATGATGCGTCGAATCCTATCTCATCGCTCAGATGTCATTGCATATCTTGATGACATCTGTCTTTTCAGTGATACTTGGAACGATCACTATAATGGGATAAATGAACTATTGTCTATCTTACGCGAGCATAACCTGACAGCAAAACCATCGAAAGCGTGTATTGGTTTTAGCGAAATATCTTTCTTAGGTCACCGTGTTGGTCATGGGTTCCTAAAAACAGAAGACCATAATACAAGTAAGATACTTAACATTTCTATTCCTAAGACTAAAAAAGCAAGTGCGAAGTCTCTTAGGTCTAATACAATTTTATGGACGATTCATTCCGAATCTGTCCTCCATTATGTCACCTCTTTCTTCCTTGCTAAAGAAAGGGTCTCCTAATGTAGTCCATTGGACTCAAGAATGTCAATCCTCTTTGGATAAGGTTAAAACTATGTTTTCTACTTCACCTATCCTAGTATTGCCTTCTAAGGATAAGACATTTATTCTTCGTAGTGACGCTTCATCCACAGGGATTGGAGCAGCACTAATGCAAGAGTACTAGTACTCTCAAACTCCGCATCCTGTGATGTATATTTCTCGAAAATTAAATGCCGCAGAGAAGAATTACTCGGTCCTAGACCGTGAATTATTGGCTATGGTTTGGTCAATCCTTAAACTGCAAAGATTTCTTCTTGGCGCGCATTTCATTGTGGAAACTGACCAGAAAGCTCTTACGGCTATTCAGAGTAAAAATCTGAAGAGCGCGAGATCAACGCGATACGCGATTGCTCTGCAGCCGTTTCATTTTTCGGTGCGAGCTATCCGTGGGTCAGAAAATGTGATGGCAGATATTTTGTCTAGATGCCCACATGATTCATAACTGTTAAATTATATGCCTAACTTTGCTACAGTTGTTCCTATGTTGAAATGTGTATACATATGGAATATATCATATATTGATTGTAACACTACTTAGCGGTTCATTGATGTTTATTCACCGCTGATCTTTCAATGTTTTTTCGTCTTTGATGATCATGATGTTAAGATATCTAAGATGAAATTTATGTATAAACTGATGTAGAAAGTGTGGCATTGCCAGTATTGTAGTATGCGTTGGTGACACCTCTCTGGAAATATTTATACTTAGAGAAATACTTTCTCTAAGTTCATGAAATATATTCTCAATGCTTATCATCTGCGCATTGTTATTGGTGCGTTGTGAGCCTATTGTATGTTGCTCCTAGATGTATTTCAAAAAAAAAAAGTACCTTTTTTTTCCCGAGGGGTGTGGTAATCTGTTGCGTGCATATTTTGACGCACATATTACAAAAATACGATATGGCTATTTAATATGGAAAATATATATATTTGCATTCATTTGTGTATGAAAATGCTTCCTCTGGTAAAGCTAGATAATTCATGATTGATTTACACTTTTGATTATATGAGTGATCTTTCTTGATATTGATTCGGCGCATGGATATTGTATTCATGTCCGTTCTTATTTGTTCGGGCCAGAAAATAGATTAATTTTGCTTGTTATGTTTATGGCCTGAATTCATGTGTACTACTTGTCTAGTGCAAGTAGATTCAGTCGTATATTGTATACCTTTGTATGTTCAGGTCGGACTATATTCTTTCTGCCAGAATCTAGCGCAGGTTTTCGTAGTCCTACTGGGTTGTGAAGAGTTCCGATAATGTCGCCAAGAAATGGCTGAGTGTTTTTTCCAGGGCTGGCACTGTTTAAGGTTTAACAGTGATTCATAGATGTTTTTTCTAGGAGAAGTTTATGTCTCTGCAAGAGTCTATTTGTCAGAGATCCTCCTCATATGTGTGATTCGGACTCCAGTTATGCCAGACCCTATTTTTGATGATCTCAGTCGATTAGACCTAGATGGAACATTGTGCTTCGTATCGCTAGGGTCGTGTTTTGTATCGACGAAGATGACAGGCTTTCCTACAGCAGTTATGTCTACGTGAATTAACTTGATTACTGTAGAGCTGTATGGAAAAACTTTATGAAATTATTTATATGCACATTATAAATTAACTTTGGCTTATATCTACCTTCCTACGAGTGAGTGAGCGACAACTCAGGAAGGCGGCCATGTTATATTCCTGTCATCATATTTTTTGATCACTGTCAAGAGAACAGATTATGTATCCTACTATCGGGCAGTGGTATCGAGATCTTGTTATGAGGTGAAAACCCACTATCGTGGTTTATGATTATTATACAAACATTGGACATATTTCAGCTTAAGAACTTAGCTATGAAATGAAGGTTCGGCCAATGACTTTTGTATGTTTACCGATCCTCATTGACGCGTTCAGTCAGTAGAGGATACGGCGATTAGTTACCAGAACAGTGAATACTACCTTGGGTTGAATGATATTTCACTACTACATGAATGTATCATCCACGATTCAAATAACCAATGAATTTTTGTCAACATATATCCATGACTGTATCCGTGCTGTCCAGTTTGCGTGCCTTCATTAAACTATTGAAATGTCAGAGGCAGTTCAAGTCGTCATTGCATTACATGAGAGTGTGTGAGAGTTATTATCAAGTGGTCTGTTACATCGAACTACTACACCATTCGCGTTACTTGACACTCCCACTCAATGTCTACATGACAGGTTCATTCGATGATGCAGAGGTAATCGAAGAAGACTTTCTTCAGTAATGATCAATACATAACATCTGCACCCAGACATAGAACAGACCTGACACTCTACAGTAGTGGCCAGACATTCAACAGTGGCCTATACACAACAACACGTTATTCTACAGTGGTGAACCAGATTCCTGGGGTTATGATAACCAGACCATCCCTGACGCCACATACGACACGCATGAACACCAGTGTACAAGTTACAACGGGGCAGTCGATGTCAGCTTGACCTGTATTACCGATCGAATGCTGTATCTAGGTCAGCGCTTGTTGACACTTTTTCGCTGTACAGACGGTATTACACAGGACATTTGTATTAAGTGTAGAAAATATCGGGAGCAGTACTGTTGACATTTCTCATCGTACAGAAGAGAGAAGTGATTGTTGATCCTGTACAGAAGAATCACAGTGTTGTTGAACATAAAGTGCATATTTCATCGTTGGATCTCCATATGCTCAAAAAAAAATTGAACATTGTAATAGTGTAGAAAACAAATCTATTATTTAATTGTTCATTAAAAGTGGCAAGTTATTGTTACAACACTATACCAGCATCACATTCTATCCACAATACATTTTATTAAGTATATATATATATGTATGCATTTATGCTATTAAGGTTTACATGTATTTATGTTTATATGTTATTTGTTATTTGTTGTGTGTTAAGTTAGTTTGTATTCTGCGGGCCTGGATGGGAGGTGACTAGAACAGGAAATACCAAGTGACATTGGTCTTGCTCTAGCGTTCTATAGGGAGCAAATTTCTTAATTGAAATTTGCATGCAACATTGTTTGCAAATAGTTGTTAGCTGTGACGAAATTGTCCTTCTTGTTGTTTTTGTAATATTTCTATGTTCTTTAGTTTTGTTTGATTTGTTTGTATAATTGTAGGTCTCATCTTTCCTTTTATTTCAGTTCTTTACACCCTTATGTTTATACACTGTTGCGTTATTTGTCTTGTTGATTTCATTGCGGTTATCATCACAGATTCTGTGATCATTTGTTTTTTGATTTTTTCTATTTGATTTAATTTGATTCCCGCAATTGTTTTCATATTGTCTTTTCTTGTTTGTCCTTGTTAATGTCTTTGGTTGACAAATAATATATAAAGTATATTTGAATATATTTATATTATAGTACAGAGCAGTACTTAATTACTACCATTGGTGTACAAGTAATTATAAAAAGTAGTTGGGATAGAAAATATTATTTTCCACAGGTACTCAAGTGATCATTGATTACATTAAGGAAGTATACAAGACCTTTGTAAGGCTTGTCTCCCACAGTGTTTGGGATATACAGATATTGTTTTCCACAGGTACTCAAGTAACCATACAAGTTTTTCACTAAGACTAAGTCTATAGTATAGACTTGTCTCCCATTAAAGTGGGATAGGGTAATTTATTTACTTTTTCAGGTTTCTGATTTTATAAGACAAGATGTCTACTTTAGATTACTTTATTGCACAAGGGAAATCCCTTGATAAGACTGGTAAAGAGTTAGAAGAATGGGCAACTGCTCAATTTGCTATTGCATTAAAATCAGAAGAGAGAAAAGCTGCTGCTGCTGCTGAGGAGAGAAAACTTCAAATAGAAGAAAAAAAATTAGAAGTTGCTGCTGCTGCTGAGGAGAGAAAAGCTGCTGCAGAAGAGAGAAAAGCTCTGGCTGAAGAGAAAAGATTAGAAAAAGAAGCTGATGCTGCTGCTGAACAAAAGAAATTGCAGATGCAGGTGGAGGAAAGGAGATTTGTGGCAGAACAGAAAAAATTAGAAGCTGCTGCTGCTGCAGAACAGAAAAAAATAGAAGCTGCTGCTGAACAAAAAAAATTAGATAGAGAAGCTGAAGAGAGAAAAGCAATAAGAGAACATGAATTTGAGTTAGAGAAATTAAGATTGACAAGTATGACTAATGTTAATCAGGCATCTGGTGGTAATGGTAAACCCTTCAATTATAAGGTCAAGGTGCCAGCGTTCAACTCTGCCAGTGATGATATAACAGTCTGGCTTGATAGATTTGAACGTGCTTGTCGAGCTCATAATGTTGACAAATCACAGTATGTGAATCAGTTGTCTGAAAATCAAAAGGGGAGTCTCTGACTAAGTTATGTTTGGTTGAAGAGGCCGACAAGGATGATTATGATGCTATTAAGGCAGCTTTGATAAAGAGATATCAGCTGTCAGAAGAAGGTTATCGTCTTTTGTTTAAAACAATGAGACCTGAGGTAGGTTTAGAATTCTCAGATTTCATTTCAAAAGCACGACTTACACTCTCACGATGGATTGAATTATCCAAAATAGAGAAAACATTTGATGGTCTTACGGATTTATTGCTAAGAGACAAGGTCATGTCTTCGGTAAATAAACCATTCCTAGAGTTTTTACATGAGCGTAAACCTAGTACATTAAAGCAAATGGAAGAATATTGTGACCAGTATGCCACGGCACACCCTGACATGATTCTTAGTAACACTAACATTAAAGAGGGTATGCCAGTTGCTTCAGCAACAGAATATAATCATAATTACTCACACAAATTCCAAGGAGCTCAAAATAAATTTGATAAAATGGTTAATTGGAATAAGTATCAAAACCAAGGTAACCACTCAAATCAGGGTTCTTCTTCGAAGAACTGGAATCGGGCTGACAGTCCTCGATACGCGAGGGGTGCCCATAATTTTAGAAATTCCGAAAAGGGAGTAACCATAGGAACTACCCAAGTTCTTCATGGAAACAACAAAACCAACATTACAGGGATACTCATTATAATGAGCATTATGATTATGATAATGAATATTGTGATTCAAACCCAAATAGGGGTTATAACAGAGGTAATAATAATTACAGAGGCAATTATAACCGAGGTAGATCACAACACAAAAGACAGGGTAAATCTCACTACCAGGCTAACTCTGCACAACAAGAGTTCCATGAGTCCGGTAGTCAGAATAATGATAAAAAAGACTCTAATAATGTAGGATGTTCTGCTTTCGATTTTGACAGAGCATTTCAGTGTTCCCAATGCAAAACATTATTCGAGCCAACCACAGTTTCGACTTTAAGCTGTGGTCATCCTCTTCCTGCTCTTCCTGCGTCAGTCGCGCATGATGGAAGAGGTGCTCTTGTCTTGAATAGAGGTCTAGTAGAAGGTACTCCGGTCTCAATTCTTTTCGATTCTGGGTGCACAACTATTGGAGTGAGGCAGTCACTTATACATCCTTCTCGAGCCACTGGCAAAATAATCAAATGCATAACATTTGGTGGCACATTGGAGAAGTACTCCACTGCCATTATCAACATTTCTACTCCCTTCTTTACAGGAGATGTGCACGCATGTCTTCTGCCGAATCCGATCGCTGATCTTATCGTCGGTCGCATTCATGGTGCGAAAGAATGCACTCCACAACAAATTGCCGAGTGGGAAAGTGATAATATGCATACTGCAAATGCTGTAGTCACTAGAGCTCAAGCTCTAAACATGCCGCAATCTTCGCCTTCTGGAGATAATGATGACCAGAACCAAGGTGATCTCTTGGAGATTTCGCATGTTTCCTTTATAAAACAGCAGGAAGATGATCCTACTCTAAAGAAATTCTTTACTCTAGCAGAAGAAGGTGATCCGAATAAGGACACGAATCGTAAATCTTGGATTACGATGAGGAATGGCGTACTTGTACGTATGGTACAAGACTCCGCTAAATCCATTCATTCTCAAATTCTTGTGCCCAAAAATATGAGAGTTAAAATCTTACAGCACGCTCATGATTCTCAGTGTGCTGGACATATGGGTTTTTCCCGTACTAAATCTAGAGTTCTTGCATCTTTCTTTTGGTCTGCTGTGAATAAGGACATACGAATCTATTGTCGATCTTGTAAAGTATGTCAAGAGGTTAAATCCAGAGGTCCACGTCATGCTGCACCTATTCAGGCTGCAGACATTCCCATTCGACCATTTCAAAAAATGGCGATAAACATCATTGGTCCATTTAAGATAAAGTCTGCTAGAGGACACCAATTTATTTTGACGTGTGTGGATATGTGCACACGTTGGCCAGAGGCTGTTCCTCTAAAGAGCATAACTACTGCTGATATTGCAGATGCTCTTTGGTTAATATTTCCTCGTCTGGGATTTCCAGCAGAAATATTATCGGACCATGGTACCCAACTCGTATCGGATACCATGTCTCAAGTGATGTCAACTCTTAAGATAGAAAGATCTCTGAGTAGTATTTATCATCCTATGTCCAATGGGATGGTAGAACGTCTAAAAAGAACTCTGAAAAACCTACTAGGTAAGATAACTGAGGATCATCCTCAGGATTGGGACAGGGTTTTACCCGCGGCTCTCTTTGCATATAGAGAGGTCGCCAACGAACATACAGGATTTTCTCCTTTTGAACTTGTCTTCGGCGCGAAACCGCGAGGTCCTATGTCCTTACTTCATGATCTCATAACTGCTGATAATATTGTCGATGACACAAAATCCTCTTACGAATATGTCATTGCACTTAGACATAAGATTATCGAAGCATGCAAATTGGCAACTGCTTCTTCTGAATTTGCGAAACAGAAGGCAAGGCAATTTGCCAATAAGACCAGACGCTTGCGACAACTCTGTCCAGGTGACAAAGTATTGGTCCTGCTACCTTGTAGAGAAAACAGACTCCTTATTTCTTGGAAAGGTCCGTACGATTTAATATCAAAAGTTTCCGATGTTGACTATATCGTCGATATTGACAGGAAGCATAATACCTTCCACATCAACATGCTCACGGAATTCCATGAACGTCCGGATTATTTACAACCTGTTTTCCAGGCAACGGACGATTTTCCAGTCCAACATGGACATTACTCATCACTGTCAGTAATACAGGATGAGGAAACGATTTTCTCGGATGTAAATCTACCTTTTCCAATGATTCCGCTTCACTCTAATAAATCATGGAAAGATGTTGCGATTTCTCCTGAATTATCTCCAGGAGAACAGAAACAAGTTTCTACTATGTTAGAACAATTTCAGGATGTCCTTACTGACATTCCTGGTCAAACTGATGTCATTCAACATGACATTATTCTTACTGACCATAATCCTATAAGAGTCAGACCGTATCCTATCCCGATACATTTTCAAGCACAGATAGAGAAAGAGTTGGATGAGATGATAGAGTTAAAAATTATTGAACCATCCACATCAGCATATTCTTCACCGATGGTTATCGTGCGAAAAAAAGACAACAACATACGTCTTTGCGTTGATTATCGCAAATTGAACCAAGTGACAAAATTTGATGCTGAACCTATGCCTTTACTTGAAGAGCTACTTACCAGACTATCGAATTCTCATTTCTTTAGTAAACTCGATTTGTCTAAGGGATATTGGCAAGTTCCATTATCCGAACACGCCAAACCGTTTACTGCTTTTTCGACGCCTAGGGGTCTATTCCAATGGATTTTCATGCCTTTCGGCCTTATGAACGCCCCTGCAACATTCGTACGCATGATGCGTCGAATCCTATCTCATCGCTCAGATGTCATTGCATATCTTGATGACATCTGTCTTTTCAGTGATACTTGGAACGATCACTATAATGGGATAAATGAACTATTGTCTATCTTACGCGAGCATAACCTGACAGCAAAACCATCGAAAGCGTGTATTGGTTTTAGCGAAATATCTTTCTTAGGTCACCGTGTTGGTCATGGGTTCCTAAAAACAGAAGACCATAATACAAGTAAGATACTTAACATTTCTATTCCTAAGACTAAAAAGCAAGTGCGAAGTCTCTTAGGTCTAATACAATTTTATGGCCGATTCATTCCGAATCTGTCCTCCATTATGTCACCTCTTTCTTCCTTGCTAAAGAAAGGGTCTCCTAATGTAGTCCATTGGACTCAAGAATGTCAATCCTCTTTGGATAAGGTTAAAACTATGTTTTCTACTTCACCTATCCTAGTATTGCCTTCTAAGGATAAGACATTTATTCTTCGTAGTGACGCTTCATCCACAGGGATTGGAGCAGCACTAATGCAAGAGTACTCTAAAACTCTGCATCCTGTGATGTATATTTCTCGAAAATTAAATGCCGCAGAGAAGAATTACTCGGTCCTAGACCGTGAATTATTGGCTATGGTTTGGTCAATCCTTAAACTGCAAAGATTTCTTCTTGGCGCGCATTTCATTGTGGAAACTGACCAGAAAGCTCTTACGGCTATTCAGAGTAAAAATCTGAAGAGCGCGAGATCAACGCGATACGCGATTGCTCTGCAGCCGTTTCATTTTTCGGTGCGAGCTATCCGTGGGTCAGAAAATGTGATGGCAGATATTTTGTCTAGATGCCCTCATGATTCATAACTGTTAAATTATATGCCTAACTTTGCTACTGTTGTTCCTATGTTGAAATGTGTATACATATGGAATATATCATATATTAATTGTAACACTACTTAGCGGTTTATTGATGTTTATTCACCGCTGATCTTTCAATGTTTTTTCGTCTTTGATGATCATGATGTTAAGATATCTAAGATGAAATTTATGTATAAACTGATGTAGAAAGTGTGGCATTGCCAGTATTGTAGTATGCGTTGGTGACACCTCTCTGGAAATATTTATACTTAGAGAAATACTTTCTCTAAGTTCATGAAATATATTCTCAATGCTTATCATCTGCGCATTGTTATTGGTGCGTTGTGAGCCTATTGTATGTTGCTCCTATATGTATTTCAAAAAAAAAAAAAAGTACCATTTTTTTCCCGAGGGGTGTGGTAATCTGTTGCGTACATATTTTGACGCACATATTACAAAAATACGATATGGCTATTTAATATGGAAAATATATATATTTGCATTCATTTGTGTATGAAAATGCTTCCTCTGGTAAAGCTAGATAATTCATGATTGATTTACACTTTTGATTATATGAGTGATCTTTCTTGATATTGATTCGGCGCATGGATATTGTATTCATGTCCGTTCTTATTTGTTCGGGCCAGAAAATAGATTAATTTTGCTTGTTATGTTTATGGCCTGAATTCATGTGTACTACTTGTCTAGTGCAAGTAGATTCAGTCGTATATTGTATACCTTTGTATGTTCAGGTCGGACTATATTCTTTCTGCCAGAATCTAGCGCAGGTTTTCGTAGTCCTACTGGGTTGTGAAGAGTTCCGATATGTCGCCAAGAAATGACTGAGTGTTTTTTCCAGGGCTGGCACTGTTTAAGGTTTAACAGTGATTCATAGATGTTTTTCTAGGAGAAGTTTATGTCTCTGCAAGAGTCTATTTGTCAGAGATCCTCCTCATATGTGTGAATCGGACTCCAGTTATGCCAGACCCTATTTTTGATGATCTCAAGTCGATTAGACCTAGATGGAACATTGTGCTTCGTATCGCTAGGGTCGTGTTTTGTATCGACGAAGATGACAGCAGTTATGTCTACGTGAATTAACTTGATTACTGTAGAGCTGTATGGAAAAACTTTATGAAATTATTTATATGCACATTATAAATTAACTTTGGCTTATATCTACCTTCCTACGAGTGAGTGAGCGACAACTCAGGAAGGCGGCCATGTTATATTCCTGTCATCATATTTTTGATCACTGTCAAGAGAACAGATTATGTATCCTACTATCGGGCAGTGGTGTCGAGATCTTGTTATGAGGTGAAAACCCACTATCGTGGTTTATGATTATTATACAAACATTGGACGTATTTCAGCTTAAGAACTTAGCTATGAAATGAAGGTTCGGCCAATGACTTTTGTATGTTTACCGATCCTCATTGACGCGTTCAGTCAGTAGAGGATACGGCGATTAGTTACCAGAACAGTGAATACTACCTTGGGTTGAATGATATTTCACTACTACATGAATGTATCATCCACGATTCAAATAACCAATGAATTTTTGTCAACATATATCCATGACTGTATCCGTGCTGTCCAGTTTGTGTGCCTTCATTAAACTATTGAAATGTCAGAGGCAGTTCAAGTCGTCATTGCATTACATGAGAGTGTGTGAGAGTTATTATCAAGTGGTCTGTTACATCGAACTACTACACCATTCGCGTTACTTGACACTCCCACTCAATGTCTACATGACAGGTTCATTCGATGATGCAGAGGTAATCGAAGAAGACTTTCTTCAGTAATGATCAATACATAACATCTGCACCCAGACATAGAACAGACCTTACACTCTACAGTAGTGGCCAGACATTCAACAGTGGCCTATACACAACAACACGTTATTTTACAACTATGTTACAATAACTTTGGAGATAATAGTGGATGAACTCGGGAGTTTTGTTTAACTAAAGTGGCCATGGGTATTTAAGTTAGTTGCTGAAGGATACAGGTGGTGAAGGGTGTTACGTATTATGATATGGTGTATGCAGTTGTGTGTAAATATTTGGGCTATTTTGATAACCTTCAATGGGCCGCCTTTAATACAAGAATAGTGCTGGGGAATTATTTAGTAAAAATTATACTAGGTCACGAGCTGCCCTCAGAAGCAATCAGGTCAGCCCGCGTCTGTGTTAAGCGTAAGAGACAAGCTGTTGTCGGTGAAAGAGAGGGGAAGGGGTGAGCTGTTAAGTCTGACCCGAAGGCAGAGATAGGGTAGAGCATGAGGGCTTGTATTAAGTAGAGTTTTATTATGGTATGGGAAAGCGGGGTGTATGTAAATATTTAGTTGTTAATGTCTTTGAATTATAATTTTGTGAATTGGTGTATATAAGTTGTTATTTTGTTTTACAGCGATTCACGGCGTTGTAGGTAACCCTAAGCCTGCAACGGACTTTGCCTTCTCGGAGAGGGAGGCAAGAGACATCAGTGTAATTGAAAAACTGGGTACGCGCAAAGTAACGGGCGGCCCTAGTTACGTCTGCAAGACGGGGAGGCGTTGGGAATTCTCCTGACGTGAGGAAACATATACCTCAGCGTGGAATTGCTTAGAAATTGGAGCGCTTGACTCCTACGGCCCAATACACAACAGGCTACGTTGCCTGGTATTGTTTACATACTGCCACAATAAAGCAGTAGGCCAAAACCCGAAGCGGTTTTAATCGTCGTTTGTGTGAAGAATTGAGTGCCATCATCATTGCTAGATCTACAACCAGAGGCACAAATATATATATATATATATATATATATATATATATATATATATATATATATATATATATATATATATATATATATACTGAAGCACATTAAAAACGCACCACTATTATATATACTGATGCCGAGAAGCTGGCAAAAAAAAGTGTGGGAATGGATTTTCCCCGTGTTTGCCATGAGGTAGAGAGCGAATGGCTGCTGGAATGGAAAGTGCAAGATTCAACCCATGGGTGTGTGTACAGACTACATGAAAACAATGAAAGTTACACGTGCAACACGATTCTCAACAGCTATGACCCTGAAAATGTGTACGCGTTGTGGCAGTATACTCGGTATAAAAAGGCCGTTGAGACAAAACACCCAGTACATGTGCTTGAAATGCCACGACTATCTGAAAACGACCGCCAACGAGCCATTGGTATGTTGGAGACCGGAATGAGCTCGCGGGCCATGGCCAGAAGGATGAATTGCCACCACAGCACTATTGTACGTCTCAATGAACGTTACGGAACCACTGGCAGTGCCCGGGATAGACTTCGGAGTGGCCAACCACGAGTTACTACCCCTGCGCAAGATCGTCATATTGTGCTGAGTCACCTAAGGAATTGACTCTCCCGGCAAGTCAAACAGCAAGAGCAATAGTGGGTAGACATGGGCAAGTCTCTCGAATGACAGTCATACGACGACTCAGAGATACAGGCCTTACTGCAAGACGACCTTATGTTGGGCCAAACTTGACTCACAGACATCGTTAGCAGCGCCTGCAATGGACAGAGCAACATATCAGATGGACTAGACTGCAGTGGAATGTTGTCCTATTCACAGACGAGAACAGATTCAACATATCCTTTGCAGATGGACGTATGCGGATTTAGCGACGGTGTGAAGAGCGCTTTGCAGATTGCTGTGTCAACCGATTTCGAGGTGGCAGTATTCACATTTGGGGAGGATTCAGTTTTCACCATCGCTTGCCTCTTCACGTCTTCCGTGAAAATGTTAATGCTGTGACATATCGAGATGAGGTTCTGGATGCACTGGTTGCTCCTGCGTTCACAATTTATCCAGACTTGCAGCTTCTCCAGCAGGATAACGCACGTGCATTTTTTTGTATTTTTGGTTTTCTCCCTTGCCTGCACAGAATGCAATGAATTTCATAACAATCAAATGTACAAAATAATGACCAGCATGGATTCATAGGAAAATGAATAAAGATTCCAAATATGTAAACTTGTACACACTTATATTTACATTTCACACTCTGTTCCTGGATTATACAGGTGGTGCGTTTTTAATGTGCTTCAGTATATATATATATTCATCAAGGGCCCCTTCATCAGTTATTCTGGAGAGGAGAGAATGAGATCATACCTCTCTAAATGCTAACGGGAGGAGGTACCCGACGAAGGGTAACGCACCTGAGCCTCAGACGAAGGCGATAGCGTCAGGAAGGCACTAAACTGAAGTAGAGGGGAGAGAGTGGAGTTAGTTTTTTTTTTCAGGAACTGTAGAGTTAGATAGATAATACTTAGAGGGGAGCCTCTGTGTTAGTTCTGCAGAATTCAGTGGAGTAGGATTTAGTGGTGTATAAGTTAGTTGTGTAGGACCGCCATGAGCGCCTTTGAGACATTTTAGTCAGATTAGTTAATAAGTCTTCCGCTGACTGGTTAAACGGGACAGAGTGAAAACTAGTGGAGAGTATTCGTGTGGTGTTGTCGCGAGAGGGTTGTTGTTATGTAAAGTATTATGCTATCCTGGACAAAAAGATGTATCAGATGATACCAGGATAGTGCCAGATAAGAGACTGGTCTTACAAGAAATACCCCCTTTTCTGAAAAGAATAAGGGTGTATCGACATCAAAGGTAGGATCCAGCTGTATAAACCTCCAGGTATGATGATAGTATATGTTCCTGAATGTCTATGGGCTCCCTCTCAAGAATCCTCCCCTGATATTATTATTCTTATTATTAAATGTATTAGCTCTGCTAGGGGATTAATTAATTAATATAAATATATATAAATATATATATAATATATATATATAAATATATATATATATATATATATATATATATATATATATATATATATATATATATATATATATATATATATATATATATATATATATATATATATATATATATATATATATATATATATATATATATATATATATATATATATATATATATATATATATATATATATATATATATATATATATATATATATATATAGTCTGATATTACATATTTACAATTTATTTACCCTATACCGTTTATCTTTTCGGTTAGGTAACTTATAAAGAATCAAATGTATTTACATAATGAAATAAATAAGCATGGAATATCAATTATCAAAATGGATCAATATGATGAATTTCTCTTTTCGAATAACAATTATCTATTACACATATGTTTTGTTACTCTCACTGGACTGTGAAGTTAGTATTCATCAAATTTATGTCCACAAGGATTCATCATACACTGAATTTTTTATCTTTTTATTATATATATTAGAGGTAGAGTCTGAATAGGCTGACCAGTGGCTCTGCTTTGCCACTTAACTTCTATGTAGAGATCAATCACACTCCCGCCATGGATGCCAGGCAGTGGATGCTGGGTATCTGGCTCCAATGACTTTAAGAGCACTTGCAGCTCAGAGTCCAACAGAGATAGATGATTTCTATACTTCTGGTAGTTTGCAGGATAAAACTCTTAGGCAAAACACACAAGCTGTTAATGGGCATCTAATGTCTGCTCTACAGATGCGGACGGCAAAGGTACAAGACGTTTTCACTTTTACCGCTTCTTCTGTTCAGCTGTGTTGTTTCAAATTTTGTGGCCTCAATTTAGCCAAGGACGATATCTTATATACTAGCACATTCTCCGTATCGGATGGCGTGGGGCAAAAGGGGTGTTAAAAATCTCAAAATGAGGCATAATTTTGCTCTCTGTTCAATTAGTAAAAATTATTATTTCCAATATCTTTCTTATTTATGGGGCGATTTTGGTCATCTAACGGGCTGATCACCCGTTTGCCAGTCACTTTGATTACGGAAACAATGACAAATGGATTGATTTGTCGTTGCCCTAAAGACGCCATTAGGCGTGATGGGAACAACGACAAAGAAAATCTATTCGCTGTTCCCCTTAAGACGCCACTAGGCGTAATGACCACTGACTGCTTTGCCGGTCGTTGGCTAAGGACGGAAGAAGAGAAGAAGAAGTTTGGTCATCTAAAGCTTGAATTATTTTGTGAATTATTCTGTATTGATCTATCTACTAATTGGTTAGTTTGCAAAATGCATTTTAATATATGCATGCTTTAACTAGCTAAATTGGGACTAACCTGATGTAACGAAGCCCTTTCCCTCGATATTTCTATCTTACTAAAATACTATTGAGAAAGTTTTTACACCTACCTCTAACGTAACATTCCCGTTGTTGAATTATATAATCCTTCCCGGTGATACTTCTGTATTCTTTCCAAAATTAAATGGCATTGTACCATCGCTTACACAAAATGGGCCTCTATGTTCAAGTCTAGTACGTTTCACAACACACTCCAAGAAGAACGCGTTTTCATTGGCTAGTGTATCAGAGAGTTCTCAACATATGGCGTGCGGTATGGTCAGAGTTACACAGAATTTTCTAGGAGGCCGTGTTGTGAGACAGACTAAATCACGACAGAGCTCCCCGATTTAAAAGCGTGAACCACCTGGTGGAGCTTTCCTGTCTGGATTTACAATCGCGGCATTCTCCCAATATGGGGTTTCCTCTTCCTTCCTTCTCTCCTGGTTTCCTGCAGGTGGGTCATGTAGCGAGATTTGGTACCTCTTGCTTTGTTTGTGAAACAAAATGTGTAGCGCGACACACACACACACACACACACACACACACACACACACACACAGCGCAAGGATAACACGCGACGGATCTTGCTTTGAAGTTTGAAGTAGGCGGAAAAAAATGTGACTTACGTTCAGCAGGACGGTATTGAAAAAGGTAGGATAGCGAATATAGGAATGAATGGCCGACTTTAAAAGTTTGCATTTACAGGAAATTAAAATTAAAACTACAAGAAAACGCCTGGTTGGAATACAATTAAATAAAAATAATTCACCAAAGGAGATAGACTATAAATGATATCCAAAAGGATATTATTCAAATATAAATAGTTTTAAAAATAATTAACAATTTTCATCGTTATCACATCTGCTAAAAGTTAGCTAATAATCTTTAAAAATTTATTATAACTACATGCCTAAACGGATTTAAATATAAATTGGATAGAATGAAAGCCTCATATGGGGAAAATGAAAGGATACATAGGAAGGAAGGAAGGATATAAGTGTGTAGTGAAAAGAAGAGAAAACAAGTACAGAAAAAGCACAGATCGCCTCAAACCAGGAGATGAAACGAAAACTTTATGGGTCTTCAAAGTGTGCTTTCTAGTACGGGCGAGAGACTCAAATATAAGGACAGAGCGGAGCGTTGAAAATCACACACACCAAATCCAGAAGCCAGAGTGAGAAACTGGAAGACAGCATCTGCAAGAAAAGTTCTTTTTTCACGCTGCATGCAGGGCAGATTAAATTCAGCCAATACAGTCTCACCGGGTGCTTATTAATCCTAAGAGGGTATGTAAGTTTATTAAAGATATATGTATGACTAATATCATTTTATTTCAGATGTTATTTACGATTTGATTGTATCAGACATGATAAAAAGGGAATGACGCTAACCAGAGATAACCTCCACCGGCATTGTCAGGAAGCATAACCATTAATTGGTTAGCCAAATATATCATGGCTAGTTCTTGCCTGGAAGCTTACGACATACCAGCAAGTACATAAGTGACTTGGCATCCATAAGTGGAAGGCAAAGGTTATATCGTACCCATGCATCATAACATTTAATTTATTCATGTATTTTGTTAATTCTGCACAGTATACATTATCTTATCACGCTATCTCTGTAACATACTACCATGATTCATTCATTTATATACATACAAACACTGAAGACATGGTTGCATCATGAACAGCAGTTGGTGGTGAGATTGTTGGAACACCATGGCCACCTATTACCTTTTGTTCCAGGTTTTTATGATCAATTTTTATGATCATTCCTGATCGAGAAACTAAAGACTTGAGGACCGTTGATCCTGCTAACTGAAGCCTAGAGGTCAACCAATATTCAACACCTTAGTCCCCCGTAGTTATAGGGCGGGCTGAGGGACAGTCTGTTTATTCAAGTGTGTCTCAGGAACCTCTAGCAGACGTGGCTAATATCAGATGAGTGTTATGTGTATCCATCCAACAAATCCTGTGAGCCGTTTCAAAAGCGTTGTCAATGATGATATCATCTAGAAACTAGATAGCAATACATAAACAGTATGTGACAGACTGTTCTAATTGCATTGGAAGTTCATCCAAGATTTTTTCTATTATTTATTTTAATTTGTAACTATAAATAATCATACATTTTACCATCTTCCAACACCCATTTCTCATTACAAGAATATATAGATGTACATAATAAATTATGAAATTGTACTCATTTGACTTGGTAAATTTTTAACTGTTAAATTTTGAGTTACTTTTTCTAATTTAATTATATTATCACATAGGGTTATTATAGCGAAAGTGGCAACGTATACTTCTGAAGTCTAAATCTATTGTCCGGCTCAGAGTATTCACAGCCGTAACTCAATTGTGATACCAGTGTACTTCTCGGGCACTGGAACTTCATACTTTCTGGAGAGAGATTCTACTTCTTCTCTACCACTATCATCACACTAGGAAAACCTTTCGCTACAGGTCACCTCAAGTAGGCACTACTCAAGAAATCTGCCCCAACATTCTGAGATCCAGGGATATACCGCATGTGTTAATAAACAGCGCAGGTGCTGCTGCCTGTCTAATTGCTGATTATCAATTAATATTCACCATTACTCTTCTCTGAGTCTGTCCAATGACATGTCCAGAGGTGTTAGATGTTTCTCAAGGTTCCAATAGTTATGAGGATGTCATCTGTAAAATTGGTAATAGCTGAGTTTAATAAGGGAATCCAGTAATTTCCTCATCATCCTGGATAAAACACTCGGAGTATTCTTCAACCCAACAAGCAACATATGGAACTCATAGTGCCCCTCCGAAGTGCTCACAGCCAGCAATGGTCTGAGCTCAGGCTTGACGGGAATCTGGTAATGCCCTTATCTAGATTCACTAGTGACTCTGTTACTGTGATTATTCCCCAAATCCAGGTAGAACCTATGTTCACCAGAGGGTTCTCTCAGCTAAACCTCACTTTAGAGATAATATATAATATGGGGAAATGAATTTCCTACACTAAGAAATCAATTCTCACGTTAGCATGGCTATATAATATATATATCTCAGTCCATGTCCGTGTTCATACTTCCAATGGACTGTGTAGGGGCCGGCCAACTACCACTGTTGACGGTGCCCTCATAATGCTAATTTCATAGCGGTATAGTGAAGTTGGCTTTGCATCAGTCAATTGGTTTGCATAAACCAATCGTCCACTACCTATTTTCTTGGGGATTCCCCGTCGTGTCATATGAAAAGATGGCCTATTAACCTCATTGCTAATTTTATCCAGTTCCACATATTTCGATCCAATTTGTGTCGGGGTGGACTGGGTTGTGTTTCCTCTCTGTACCACACGGAGAGTTGCCAGTGTAACTGGTTTTGTGGAAGACGGTTGGTGAAAAGGTGTCCTCCTATCCACTCTTGTGGTGAAATTACAGTGATGCAACGCTAAAATTCCTCCATTTATAAAGATAACAGGTAAAATAACAAGTAGGGATAAAAATATAGGTAAGATACGCGGATACATTCTCGCCCACGCCAGCGTTTTCTAGCGCCATTGAAAACCAACTAGTTATAACATGAAGACAAAAAAACGGCATATTAGTTTAGACGGGGCAAGAACGGAGAGGAAAGAAAAGAAAAAATGATGCGGTCTGCACACGTGCTTGAATCTAAAAGCCTAGCAGACGCAATTTGTAGTTTTTATTTAAAAAATTACGACACTAGTGACACAATGTAGGAATTGCATACGAAAACGACCTTAGCTCTTATCAGAAACAGACGTATCTTTGACGTTTTACGGTAAATAGTCGTTTTAGTTTGAATATAGCGGCAAACGCCGTGAACGAATTGTGAAAACAATTTTCAGGACTAACATTGAAAAAAAAATATGAACTTTCTTAATAATAAGTTTAGGAGAATAAAATTTAGCTAGTTTGATAGGCTATCTTTTTCTGAGAAATAATATACTTTTGATTACGAAGACGGACAGATAACACGGAAGATATTGACGAAAGACTGTATTGTTCAATACAGACGAGCAGACAGTTTTTTGTGCATACTTTCACTAAAGTTACATTTTGACGTCCTTGAGACTAAAAATGCAGAAAAACATTACCTGTGGACAAGGGGCAGGATAGGAGGATAGTAGCTAAAAATAACTTAGTATAGAAATCTTAGAAGTAGGGGGAGACAAAATTTGTGTAGTTTTTTCTTGTAGTTAGTCCAAAAACAAGTGTAATTTTGAGAAAAACCAAGTTCGGACGGACAGACCGACAGAAAAATATTACACACTAGACTGAGACTGGACCGAAATTGGACATAGTAGTTTAAATCTTTGAAAGGTCGAGTGGAAGTCCGCTGATTGGACGAAAGAGTTCATATCAGAGAAAAAAAGTAGCCGGCAAGTGCCATTTTTAAAAGACTGTCCATATACACAGTTCATTAATGCTAGAAGTGAGACTTCCAGGAAATATTATATATTATCAGTGGGACGCCATAATCTAGCCAGCAGCTCAGCTGAGTTTTGCTAGTACAACGTAACTGTGTTTTCAATTTTGAATTGTGGTAAGGAGAAAAATTCATTAATCTTTTATTTAATAATTCTGAGTGATTGATACTGCCATATAATGAAACATGATTACGACAAGTGAGTACTTCTTCTAGGTCCCCAGCGACAGTCCAGGGCCTAGAGGCAATGAACCAAATGAAAAAAAACATAACCAAGAATATAAAAGACAGCTATTTATTTCAGGAAATCAGTGGGAACATATGACCTACCTTATTCTATAGAAGAAAAGAGATTAATGAAAATATTTCAGATGCAGTGCAGTTCATAAAGGAATGGGAAACTAGTGCTATTTGATACCGCCTGGGTGAGATGTGCTGGGTCTGTCAGAGAGATCTGACCCGGTCTTTGTAATTTTTTTTTGGCTTTGTTGTTTGTAAAAATGGTGAAGTAGGCAGTGTCTTGACACATGGCAAAAATTTTGGTTTCAGAGTTTCTGGTCTGGCACTGCACTAGTGTCAGATGTTTTGAAGAGATCCAAGAGTGGATGACTTAGAAGCCTACCATTTTACCTCAACAACTGTGAGGAGTGGACCACTTAAATTCTTTACTACATCGTCACAGGCCAGATAAGTTGAAAACCTGGCCTGCTGTTGATTCATCAAATTTTTCCACACTAAAATAAATAAAAATCCTTGTGTATAGAAACTATACCTCATTTCCATAATTAAAGAGACAATGACTATTGTACACAGAGATCGGGCGTGATGACACCACCATGACCAGACATCCAGTGCTAGTTTTCCAAAAACTCTGTAGTTAGTGTTAATATTAACCAATGTAACCAATATATCTATGTACAAAGTGTTTCATTTTGATTATTCAATATATATACACTTTTATTGATAAATACATATTGTTTCATACGTCCTGACCAGAAGAAAATTTGGTTAAGGACTAAATAAATTCTAAAAAATTGTAAAATTTAAATTCTAAAGCCAGTGTTAGTTGAGTTGATCATAGAACTTATTATTATTAGACTTAGTGTTTATATGTGTGTGTGTCTGTGTATTTAATTACCTACACATCACATTTCATTACCCTAGACATTAAACGTAGCTAACATACATAATAGCAGAATAAGTCTGTTTGAGGTCATAAGTGGTAGCAGAAAGGCATTCTGTAACTCACATAAACTGTTATCTTCAGGAGCCTTCACAGCTGACCTCATCCAGTACACTAGGTAACATAGCAACCACGCAATAACATAAAAAACCACTACATATATTGGGTAGCTCTTGTCCGGGATTTAGATTTATCAAAGATATTAGGGTCTCCTGGTCCGGGGATTAAACTATTGGGGGCATAAGTTGTATAAATTTAACAGTGTCCCAAAAATTAAAAGTGGAAAGTAAAAGTTGATGAATCTTCACAGCCAGTGGTAATTAATTAATTAGTATATTACCTTAGTAATTAGACTTTGTAATTTACCTTAGTCATTGTTAAATTGTGTGATATAGTATGGCAGATCTAGCCAAATTCAGATCGGCTGCTGTGCTGACGACTAAAGAAATGAACATGGAAGGTCAGGTTTTGGTTCAATATGTAACGTTAGAATGTGACAAGTATATTGAAAGGGAAGATAGGAGGTTAGCTGAAGAGAAGAGGTTACAAATTGAGGCTGACAAAGAACTTAAGAGGCTGCAGATTGAGGCAGAAGAAAAACGACAGCAAAGGGAGGCAGAAGAAAAACGACAGCAAAGGGAGGCAGAAGAAAAGAGATTGACTGCCGAAAGGGAAGCAGAAGATAGGAGATTGCAAAGGGAGCACGAGTTACGACTAAGGGAGTTGGAATTACAAGGCCATGCTCCTGAAAATGGTGCCAGCCCCTTTGCCTCAGATGCCACGCCTAGTCAGGGAGCCTCAACCTCAGCTATGGGGTTTCATTTAGACCATTTTGTTGAGAAAGACGATGACATAGAGGGGTACCTAAGTAGATTTAAACTATTGGCTACTACGTATGGGTTAGAGAGAGAGAGGTGGAGTCTCAAGTTATCCCAGGGGCTTAGGGGTACATCTTATGAAGTTTTTGCCAAAATGAATAGAGACGACCAAGACAATTATGACATGCTAAAGCAGGCTTTGTTTTAAAGATATGAAAAGAATGGTGAATTTTATCGTAAGAAGTTTAGAAATGCCAAGCTGTTGTCTGGGGAGACATACCACCAATTCTCTGCCAGACTGGAAACCTATTTGGAGAAATGGACTGCTCTGGGGAAGACCCAAGATCTCAAAGAAATGATCATTATAGAGCAATTAAGAGAGTCCATGGCTCCCGACCTGAGAAAATTTCTCATGGAACAAGGTGCAGAGAAGTTAGGGGCGGTATTGAATGTCGCTGAGAGGTATCAAGCAGCCCAGGCAGAGGTAGCTGGGTCTAAAAAGAAACATATAGAGAATTTTAAAGCCCCACAGCACTTCAATAAATTTGATACCAGAGAACAAGGTAATAAAGGTAGGACAAACTTTGATAGGCCACGAAATGATTATCGTGATAGAAACTCACAGTTCAATGACCAAAAATATAATGAAAGAAAACCGTTTAACCAAGGAAAGAGGTGGTGCAAATGGTGTAAGAAGGACAACCATAAAATCGAATTTTGTAAAAGGAAACCTTCAAACATTGCTGTAATGAAATCGGGGAACCAGAGATTAAAGGTTAAACCTACTGGACAGCAGGAACCTTATCACCCCCCAGTTTGTGAGGATGTTGTTTGTAACGGAGTCACCATAATGTGCTTATATGATACAGGTTTGGATTTTGATTCAGTTGTGAAGGCTAGCCTAGTAGACCCAAGTCAGTATACCACCGAAACAGTGGAAATACAAGGGGCGACTAAGGACATACCACTCATGACACTTCCCATCGCAAGGATAACGGTGAAAACTCGCTATGTGGAAGGAGAAATCAGAGCAGCAGTGATAGATGAACCAATCTACCCTCTGATATTGGGGTGTAGATACGTCTTCTTAGGGAATCCCGAGAGACCTGTGATCATGGCGACAGTGCAGACCAGGTCACAGTCAAAGAAGGAAGAAGGTGAACCTATAAATGCTCATCCAGAAGAGATGAGGAAGGCGCAGGCTGAGGATAGGACACTCAAGCAATGTTTTAAAAAATTTCCCAAATGCCACAAACCTCCAAGCAAGGGAGATTATTATCTGAAGAACAAATTGCTATACAGGAAGACCGGAACTAGATCCACTGGTCACGGACAGTTGGTTCTTCCCAAGGCATATAGGGCAAAATTAATAAGGAGCTTACATGTTGGAAAAGATGGTGACCATGAGAAAATAGGTACCATCTGCCAAAAGGTTGCTCGAAAATACTATTGGCCCGACGTAAATGTCGATATTGAGAACTTTGTAGAAGCATGTGGCGTATTTCATGAGGGAACACCCACAAAGGGAAAAAATGTGCAGGACCTAGAAACGCCACGGGGCAAACTTAGGCCTGGAAGGAAAAATAATTATAATAAAGTAGACAAAGTGGAATGGGAGCCCCCTTTTCACACCCAGTCTTTACTTGAATGTATTAACATGGCAACTATGCGACGAGTACAAAGAGTAATTTTACCCCCAGAATAAGCTGTCAGAATTATATAAACTGGAGGAAACTAAAAGAGAGCGAAGATCTCTCACAAGTAATCTAAAGTTGGAAGACAACCCCAAGAAAAAAATTGGTAGTGGTCGATTTGAGAGTGATGATTCTAGGAAGAAAAGTCCTCACTACAATGCTTCTAATGGAAAGGACCCGACGGGTGCCATGAAAAATAAGTATGAAAATTTAAAAGTCCATATGTAAACCTTGTTGAGGACCTGGACAGATGAGAAGGCAGAAGAGACTGTTACCTCATCCTACCAATATGTGAACGAGCTGGCCACTCGTCTGAAAGCTGGATGAAACTGGCAAATGATAATTTGAGACAAGCCAGGAAGAAACATGCAGCTTATTTTAATCGGAAGGCAAAGGACAGAGAATTAGCTGTGGGATAGAAAGTGCTTCTTCTACTACCCGGCAGCAATAATAAGTTGCAAATTGGATGGCAAGGTCCATATACGGTTCTAGAGAAGGTGTCTAGAACAAACTATAAAATTGACAAAAAGGGGAAGGAGAAGATATATCATGTGAATCTTTTAAAGAAGTATCTGGACAGACAAATCCAGGAAGGCACCCCCTTACTGACCTTGGCTATCGCAACTGAAATGAAAAAGGAACCACTCACCTCACATGAATACCCATTACATCCCTGTGAGACAGCCGCACAGGTAAAAGTCAGTAAGCACCTGACTAAAACTCAGAGGGAGAGAGTTCAACAGGTTCTGGAGGAACATACGGATGTGTTAACAGACAAACCAGGACATACTAATTTGCTACAGTATGACATGAAGCTGGTAGACTCAACACCAATCTGTATGAGAGCCTATTCTGTTCCGTTTGCTAAGGAGAAAGCATTGAAAGAAGAGATAGAGTATTTGTTGAAAGAGAGGATTATTTCTCACAGTGAATCTTCTTTTAGCTCCAGTGTAGTTTTGTTGAGGAAACCGTCTGGGGAACATAGACTGTGCATAGATTACAGGAAACTGAATGCTATCACAGAAGATCAGGTGGATCCATTACCGGACACAAAACAGTTATTTGCCAGACTAAATAAGGCAAAATATTTTTCGAAGGTGGATCTTAGCAAAGGCTATTACCAGATCCCAGTGAAACCTGTAGTTCGACCTTATTTAGCTTTTAGCATCTCGGAAGGACATTATGAATTCAACATGTTACCATTCGGACTGAAAAATGCTCCGAGTGTATTTTCTAGGATGATGCGCAAACTGTTAGATCCCTTGAATAATCCATGTATCACGAATTTCATGGATGATATCCTCATCGCCACAGAAACATTTGAAAAACACATTAACTCTCTGAATATGCTATTTGATAGGCTCAGAGAAGCGAACTTGACTGCTAGACCAACAAAATGTTGTATTGGATGCAAAGAGTTGGAATTCTTGGGACATACTGTATATCAGGGTAACATGACCCCTGACCCCAAGAACTTGGAAAAACTGCAGAGAGCACCTCGACCGCAAACCAAAAAAGACGTGCGATCATTCGTGTCGTTGTGTGGTTTTTATCAAAAATATATCAAAAATTTTAACTCTATATGTGCTCCTCTGACTGATCTGACTCGCAAGGGAAATCCAGATAAAATTGTTTGGTCAGCGCAATGTGAATTTGCATTCCAAGAGTTAAAGGAAAAACTCACTAGCAAGCCGATTCTCAAATTGCCTGATTTGACTCAGGACTTTGTGGTGAGAACGGACGCAAGCAATGTAGGCCTGGGGGCTACTTTGTTGCAAAGGTCCTCTTCACCCAATGGGGAATTGAACCCAGTCGCTTATGCTAGCCGCAAGTTGAACAAAGCGGAACAAGGGTATTCCACAAGCGAAAAAGAGTGTTTAGCGTTAATCTGGGCAATAAAAAAGTTCCAAATCTATCTGTATGGCAGGACTTTTGTGGTCCAAACAGATCACCAGCCTCTTGTATTCTTATCTCAGGCCAAGCATGAAAATGCAAGATTGTTACGTTGGTCTTTATTGTTACAACCATATCAGTTTAATATTGAATATATCCCGGGCTCACAGAATGTCGGTGCAGATTTCCTCAGTAGGCACCCCTGTGATCAAATTTAGAGTAGTTGGCAGGCGTGAGGAGTTAATTTTATCTATGTGTATCACTGGTTTTGGAACTTGCATTAGTGCATGTTCTCAGGTGGGGAGATGTGTGGTGAGATTACAGTGATGCAACGCTAAAATTCCTCCATTTATAAAGATAACAGGTAAAATAACAAGTAGGGATAAAAATATAGGTAAGATACGCGGATACATTCTCGCCCACGCCAGCGTTTTCTAGCGCCATTGAAAACCAACTAGTTATAACATGAAGACACAAAAACGGCATATTAGTTTAGACGGGGCAAGAACGGAGAGGAAAGAAAAGAAAAAATGATGCGGTCTGCACACGTGCTTGAATCTAAAAGCCTAGCAGACGCAATTTGTAGTTTTTATTAAAAAAATTACGACACTAGTGACACAATGTAGGAATTGGATACGAAAACGACCTTAGCTCTTATCAGAAACAGACGTATCTTTGACGTTTTACGGTAAATAGTCGTTTTAGTTTGAATATAGCCCCAAACGCCGTGAACGAATTGTGAAAACAATTTTCAGGACTAACATTGAAAAAAAATATGTACTTTCTTAATAATAAGTTTAAGAGAATAAAAGTTAGCTAGTTTGATAGGCTATCTTTTTCTGAGAAATAATATACTTTTAATTACGAAGACGGACAGATAACACGGAAGATATTGACGAAAGACTGTATTGTTCAATACAGACGAGCAGACAGTTTTTTGTGCATACTTTCACTAAAGTTACATTTTGACGTCCTTGAGACTAAAAATGCAGAAAAACATTACCTGTGGACAAGGGGCAGGATAGGAGGATAGTAGCTAAAAATAACTTAGCATAGAAATCTTAGAAGTAGGGGGAGACAAAATTTGTGTAGTTTTTTCTTGTAGTTAGTCCAAAAACAAGTGTAATTTTGGGAAAAACCAAGTTCGGACGGACAGACCGACAGAAAAATATTACACACTAGACTGAGACTGGACCGAAATTGGACATAGTAGTTTAAATATTTGAAAGGTAGAGGGGAAGTCCGCTGATTGGACGAAAGAGTTCATATTAGAGAAAAAAAGTAGCCGGCAAGTGCCATTTTTAAAAGACTGTCCATATACACAGTTCGTTAATGCTAGAAGTGAGACTTCCAGGAAATATTATATATTATCAATGGGACGCCATAATCTAGCCAGCAGCTCAGCTGAGTTTTGCTAGTACAACGTAACTGTGTTTTCAATTTTGAATTGTGGTAAGGAGAAAAATTCATTAATCTTTTATTTAACAATTCTGAGTGATTGATACTGCCATATAATGAAAAATTTTTACGACAAGTGAGTACTTCTTCTAGGTCCCCAGCGACAGTCCAGGGCCTAGAGGCAATGAACCAAATGGAAAAAACATAACCAAGAATATAAAAGACAGCTATTTATTTCAGGAAATCAGTGGGAACATATCACCTACCTTATTCTATAGAAGAAAAGAGATTATTGAAAATATTTCAGATGCAGTGCAGTTCATAAAGGAATGGGAAACTAGTGCTATTTGATACCACCCGGGTGAGATGTGCTTTGTCTGTCAGAGAGATCTGACCCGGTCTTTGTAATTTTTTTTTGGCTTTGTTGTTTGTAAAAATGGTGAAGTAGGCAGTGTCTTGACACATGGCAAAAATTTTGGTTTCAGAGTTTCTGGTCTGGCACTGCACTAGTGTCAGATGTTTTGAAGAGATCCAAGAGTGGATGACTTAGAAGCCTACCATTTTACCTCAACAACTGTGAGGAGTGGACCACTTGAATTCTTTACTACATCGTCACAGGCCAGATAAGTTGAAAACCTGGCCTGCTGTTGATTCATCAAATTTTTCCACACTAAAATAAATAAAAATCCTTGTGTATAGAAACTATACCTCATTTCCATAATTAAAGAGACAATGACTATTGTACACAGAGATCGGGCGTAATGACACCACCACGACCAGACATCCAGTGCTAGTTTTCCAAAAACTCTGTAGTTAGTGTTAATATTAACCAATGTAACCCATATATCTATGTACAAAGTGTTTCATTTTGATTATTCAATATATATACACTTTTATTGATAAATACATATTGTTTCATACGTCCTGACCAGAAGAAAATTTGGTTAAGGACTAAATAAATTCTAAAAAATTGTAAAATTTAAATTCTAAAGCCAGTGTTAGTTGAGTTGATCATAGAACTTATTATTATTAGACTTAGTATTTATATGTGTGTGTGTCTGTGTATTTAATTACCTACACATCACATTTCATTACCCTAGACATTAAACGTAGCTAACATACATAATAGCAGAATAAGTCTGTTTGAGGTCATAAGTGGTAGCAGAAAGGCATTCTGTAACTCACATAAACTGTTATCTTCAGGAGCCTTCACAGCTGACCTCATCCAGTACACTAGGTAACATAGCAACCACGCAATAACATCAAAAACCACTACATATATTGGGTAGCTCTTGTCCGGGATTTAGATTTATCAAAGATATTAGGGTCTCCTGGTCCGGGGATTAAACTATTGGGGGCATAAGTTGTATAAATTTAACAGTGTCCCAAAAATTAAAAGTGGAAAGTAAAAGTTGATGAATCTTCACAGCCAGTGGTAATTAATTAATTAGTATATTACCTTAGTAATTAGACTTTGTAATTTACCTTAGTCATTGTTAAATTGTGTGATATAGTATGGCAGATCTAGCCAAATTCAGATCGGCTGCTGTGCTGACGACTAAGGAAATGAACATGGAAGGTCAGGTTTTGGTTCAATATGTAACGTTAGAATGTGACAAGTATATTGAAAGGGAAGATAGGAGGTTAGCTGAAGAGAAGAGGTTACAAATTGAGGCTGACAAAGAACTTAAGAGGCTGCAGATTGAGGCAGAAGAAAAACGACAGCAAAGGGAGGCAGAAGAAAAACGACAGCAAAGGGAGGCAGAAGAAAAGAGATTGACTGCCGAAAGGGAAGCAGAAGATAGGAGATTGCAAAGGGAGCACGAGTTACGACTAAGGGAGTTGGAATTACAAGGCCATGCTCCTGAAAATGGTGCCAGCCCCTTTGCCTCAGATGCCACGCCTAGTCAGGGAGCCTCAACCTCAGCTATGGGGTTTCATTTAGACCATTTTGTTGAGAAAGACGATGACATAGAGGGGTACCTAAGTAGATTTGAACTATTGGCTACTACGTATGGGTTAGAGAGAGAGAGAGAGAGAGGTGGAGTCTCAAGTTATCCCAGGGGCTTAGGGGTACATCTTATGAAGTTTTTGCCAAAATGAATAGAGACGACCAAGACAATTATGACATGCTAAAGCAGGCTTTGTTATTAAGATATGAAAAGAATGGTGAATTTTATCGTAAGAAGTTTAGAAATGCCAAGCTGTTGTCTGGGGAGACATACCACCAATTCTCTGCCAGACTGGAAACCTATTTGGAGAAATGGACTGCTCTGGGGAAGACCCAAGATCTCAAAGAAATGATCATTATAGAGCAATTAAGAGAGTCCATGGCTCCCGACCTGAGAAAATTTCTCATGGAACAAGGTGCAGAGAAGTTAGGGGCGGTATTGAATGTCGCTGAGAGGTATCAAGCAGCCCAGGCAGAGGTAGCTGGCTCTAAAAAGAAACATATAGAGAATTTTAAAGCCCCACAGCACTTCAATAAATTTGATACCAGAGAACAAGGTAATAAAGGTAGGACAAACTTTGATAGGCCACGAAATGATTATCGTGATAGAAACTCACAGTTCAATGAATAAAAATATAATGAAAGAAAACCGTTTAACCAAGGAAAGAGGTGGTGTAAATGGTGTAAGAAGGACAACCATAAAATCGAATTTTGTAAAAGGAAACCTTCAAACATTGCTGTAATGAAATCGGGGAACCAGAGATTAAAGGTTAAACCTACTGGACAGCAGGAACCTTATCACCCCCCAGTTTGTGAGGATGTTGTTTGTAACGGAGTCACCATAAGGTGCTTATATGATACAGGTTTGGATTTTGATTCAGTTGTGAAGGCTAGCCTAGTAGACCCAAGTCAGTATACCACCGAAACAGTGGAAATACAAGGGGCGACTAAGGACATACCACTCATGACACTTCCCATCGCAAGGATAACGGTGAAAACTCGCTATGTGGAAGGAGAAATCAGAGCAGCAGTGATAGATGAACCAATCTACCCTCTGATATTGGGGTGTAGATACGTCTTCTTGGGGAATCCCGAGAGACCTGTGATCATGGCGACAGTGCAGACCAGGTCACAGTCAAAGGAGGAAGAAGGTGAACCTATAAATGCTCATCCAGAAGAGATGAGGAAGGCGCAGGCTGAGGATAGGACACTCAAGCCATGTTTTAAAAAATTGCCCAAATGCCACACACCTCCAAGCAAGGGAGATTATTATATGAAGAACAAATTGCTATACAGGAAGACCGGAACTAGATCCACTGGTCACGGACAGTTGGTTCTTCCCAAGGCATATAGGGCAAATTTAATAAGGAGCTTACATGTTGGAAAAGATGGTGACCATGAGAAAATAGGTACCATCTGCCAAAAAGTTGCTCGAAAATACTATTGGCCCGACGTAAATGTCGATATTGAGAACTTTGTAGAAGCATGTGGCGTATTTCATGAGGGAACACCCACAAAGGGAAAAAATGTGCAGGACCTAGAAACGCCACGGGGCAAACTTAGGCCTGGAAGGAAAAATAATTATAATAAAGTAGACAAAGTGGAATGGGAGCCCCCTTTTCACACCCAGTCTTCACTTGAATGTATTAACATGGCCACTATGCGACGAGTACAAAGAGTAATTTTACCCCAGAATAAGCTGACAATCCCTCGGTCAGAATTATATAAACTGGAGGAAACTAAAAGAGAGCGAAGATCTCTCACAAGTAATCTAAAGTGGGGAGACAACCCCAAGAAAAAAATTGGTAGTGGTCGATTTGTGAGTGATGATTCTAGGAAGAAAAGTCCTCACTACAAGGCTTCTAATGGAAAGGACCCGACGGGTACCATGAAAAATAAGTATAAAAATTTAAAAGTCCCTACGTAAATTGTTGAGGACCTGGACAGATGAGAAGGCAGAAGAGACTGTTACCTCATCCTACCAATATGTGAACGAGCTGACCACTCGTCTGAAAGCTGGATGGAAACTGGCAAATGATAATTTGAGACAAGCCAGGAAGAAACATGCAGCTTATTTTAATCGGAAGGCAAAGGACAGAGAATTAGCTGTGGGAGAGAAAGTGCTTCTTCTACTACCCGGCAGCAATAATAAGTTGCAAATTGGATGGCAAGGTCCATATACGGTTCTAGAGAAGGTGTCTAGAACAAACTATAAAATTGACAAAAAGGGGAAGGAGAAGATATATCATGTGAACCTTTTAAAGAAGTATCTGGACAGACAAATCCAGGAAGGCACCCCTTTACTGACCTTGGCTATCGCAACTGAAATGAAAAAGGAACCACTCACCTCACATGAATACCCATTACATCCCTGTGAGACAGCCGCACAGGTAAAAGTCAGTAAGCACCTGACTAAAACTCAGAGGGAGAGAGTTCAACAGGTTCTGGAGGAACATACGGATGTGTTAACAGACAAACCAGGACATACTAATTTGCTACAGTATGACATGAAGCTGGTAGACTCAACACCAATCTGTATGAGAGCCTATTCTGTTCCGTTTGCTAAGGAGAAAGCATTGAAAGAAGAGATAGAGTATTTGTTGAAAGAGGGGATTATTTCTCACAGTGAATCTTCTTTTAGCTCCAGTGTAGTTTTGTTGAGGAAACCGTCTGGGGAACATAGACTGTGCATAGATTACAGGAAACTGAATGCTGTCACAGAAGGTCAGGTGGATCCATTACCGGACACAAAACAGTTATTTGCCAGACTGAATAAGGCAAAATATTTTTCGAAGGTGGATCTTAGCAAAGGCTATTACCAGATCCCAGTGAAACCTGAAGTTCGACCTTATTTAGCTTTTAGCACCTCGGAAGGACATTATGAATTCAACATGTTACCATTCGGACTGAAAAATGCTCCGAGTGTATTTTCTAGGATGATGCGCAAACTGTTGGATCCCTTGAATAATCCATGTATCACGAATTTCATGGATGATATCCTCATCGCCACAGAAACATTTGAAGAACACATTAACTCTCTGAATATGCTATTTGATAGGCTCA
Organism: Oreohelix idahoensis; assembly: GCA_024509875.1. NCBI lineage: Eukaryota > Metazoa > Mollusca > Gastropoda > Stylommatophora > Oreohelicidae > Oreohelix > Oreohelix idahoensis. Next base: position 483,369 of record JAMPIV010012258.1, read on the forward strand.
GAGAAGCGAACTTGACTGCTAGACCAACAAAATGTTGTATTGGATGCAAAGAGTTGGAATTCTTGGGACATACTGTATATCAGGGTAACATGACCCCTGACCCCAAGAACTTGGAAAAACTGCAGAGAGCACCTCGACCACAAACAAAAAAAGACGTGCGATCATTCGTGTCGTTGTGTGGGTTTTATCAAAAATATATCAAAAATTTTAACTCTATATGTGCTCCTCTGACTGATCTGACTCGCAAGGGAAATCCAGATAAAATTGTTTGGTCAGCGCAATGTGAATTGGCATTCCAAGAGTTAAAGGAAAAACTCACTAGCAAGCCGATTCTCAAATTGCCTGATTTGACTCAGGACTTTGTGGTGAGAACGGACGCAAGCAATGTAGGCCTGGGGGCTACTTTGTTGCAAAGGTCCTCTTCACCCAATGGGGAATTGAACCCAGTCGCTTATGCTAGCCGCAAGTTGAACAAAGCGGAACAAGGGTATTCCACAAGCGAAAAAGAGTGTTTAGCGTTAATCTGGGCAATAAAAAAGTTCCAAATCTATCTGTATGGCAGGACTTTTGTGGTCCAAACAGATCACCAGCCTCTTGTATTCTTATCTCAGGCCAAGCATGAAAATGCAAGATTGTTACGTTGGTCTTTATTGTTACAACCATATCAGTTTAATATTGAATATATCCCGGGCTCACAGAATGTCGGTGCAGATTTCCTCAGTAGGCACCCCTGTGATCAAATTTAGAGTAGTTGGCAGGCGTGAGGAGTTAATTTTATCTATGTGTATCACTGGTTTTGGAACTTGCATTAGTGCATGTTCTCAGGTGGGGAGATGTGTGGTGAGATTACAGTGATACAACGCTAAAATTCCTCCATTTATAAAGATAACAGGTAAAATAACATGTAGGGATAAAAATATAGGTAAGATATGATGATACATTCTCGCCCCGCCAGCGTTTTCTAGCGCCATTTAAAACCAACTAGTTATAACATGAAGACACAAAAACGGCATATTAGTTTAGACGGGGCAAGAACGGAGAGGAAAGAATCGAAAAAATGATGCGATCTGCACACGTGCTTGAATCTAAAAGTCTAGCAGACGCAATTTGTAGTTTAAAAAAAAAATTACGACACTAGTGACACAATGTAGGAATTGGATACGAAAACGACCTTAGCTCTTATCAGAAACAGACGTATCTTTGACGTTTTACGGTAATTAGTCGTTTTAGTTTGAATATAGCGGCAACCGCCGTGAACGAATTGTGAAAACAATTTTCAAAACTAACATTGAAAAAAATAGGTACTTTCTTAATAATAAGTTTAGGAGAATAAAAATTAGCTAGTTTGATAGCCCATCTTTTTCTGAGAAATAATATACTTTTAATTACGAAGACGGACAGATAACACGGAAGATATTGACGAAAGACTGTATTGTTCAATACAGACGAGCAGACAGTTTTTTGTGCATACTTTCACTAAAGTTACATTTTGACGTCCTTGAGACTAAAAATGCAGAAAAACATTACATGTGGAAAAGGGGTAGGATAGGAGGATAGTAGCTAAAAATAACTTAGCATAGAATCTTAGAAGTAGGGGGAGACACAATTTGTGTAGTTTTTTCTTGTAGTTAGTCCAAAAACAAGTGTAATTTTGGGAAAAACCAAGTTCGGACGGACAGACCGACAGAAAAATATTACACACTAGACTGAGACTGGACCGAAATTGGACATAGTAGTTTAAATATTTGAAAGGTAGAGGGGAAGTCCGCTGATTGGACGAAAGAGTTCATATTAGAGAAAAAAAGTAGCCGGCAAGTGCCATTTATAAAAGACTGTCCATATACACAGTTCGTTAATGCTAGAAGTGAGACTTCCAGGAAATATTATATATTATCAGTGGGACGCCATAATCTAGCCAGCAGCTCAGCTGAGTTTTGCTAGTACAACGTAACTGTGTTTTCAATTTTGAATTGTGGTAAGGAGAAAAATTCATTAATCTTTTATTTAATAATTCTGAGTGATTGATACTGCCATATAATGAAACATGATTACGACAAGTGAGTACTTCTTCTAGGTCCCCAGCGACAGTCCAGGGCCTAGAGGCAATGAACCAAATGAAAAAAAAACATAACCAAGAATATAAAAGACAGCTATTTATTTCAGGAAATCAGTGGGAACATATGACCTACCTTATTCTATAGAAGAAAAGAGATTAATGAAAATATTTCAGATGCAGTGCAGTTCATAAAGAAATGGGAAACTAGTGCTATTTGATACCGCCTGGGTGAGATGTGCTGGGTCTGTCAGAGAGATCTGACCCGGTCTTTGTAATTTTTTTTTGCTTTGTTGTTTGTAAAAATGGTGAAGTAGGCAGTGTCTTGACACATGGCAAAAATTTTGGTTTAAGAGTTTCTGGTCTGGCGCTGCACTAGTGTCAGATGTTTTGAAGAGATCCAAGAGTGGATGACTTAGAAGCCTACCATTTTACCTCAACAACTGTGAGGAGTGGGCCACTTGAATTCTTTACTACATCGTCACAGGCCAGATAAGTTGAAAACCTGGCCTGCTGTTGATTCATCAAATTTTTCCACACTAAAATAAATAAAAATCCTTGTGTATAGAAACTATACCTCATTTCCATAATTAAAGAGACAATGACTATTGTACACAGAGATCGGGCGTGATGACACCACCACGACCAGACATCCAGTGCTAGTTTTCCAAAAACTCTGTAGTTAGTGTTAATATTAACCAATGTAACCCATATATCTATGTACAAAGTGTTTCATTTTGATTATTCAATATATATATACACTTTTATTGATAAATACATATTGTTTCATACGTCCTGACCAGAAGAAAATTTGGTTCAGGACTAAATAAATTCTAAAAAATTGTAAAATTTAAATTCTAAAGCCAGTGTTAGTTGAGTTGATCATAGAACTTATTATTATCAGACTTAGTGTTTATATGTGTGTGTGTCTGTGTATTTAATTACCTACACATCACATTTCATTACCCTAGACATTAAACGTAGCTAACATACATAATAGCAGAATAAGTCTGTTTGAGGTCATAAGTGGTAGCAGAAAGGCATTCTGTAACTCACATAAACTATTATCTTCAGGAGCCTTCACAGCTGACCTCATCCAGTACACTAGGTAACATAACAACCACGCAATAACATCAAAAACCACTACAACTCTGTCTATCGGTTTATGTTTATTTTCAGGCCTACATCCGCCCCAATGGGTTTCTAGGTCCTGATGATTTTCCCAACGTTTGAGTTGTTCCTTGCTACATTGTGCACAGGCAGTCACATACCGAGCTATGTCTTCAGCAACGCCTGGCCAATAATGATGCACTGAGATCCGTTGACAAGTGGTACCAATTTTCGTATGTCCACCGTCTGAATCAACATGTGCTAGTTCCATAACCTTATCCCTATAACTCAATGGCAGTACTAACTGTCCATGTCCACTTTGTCTTGCTCCAGCTTTCCTGTAAAGCAATCCATCCTTCAAATAAAACTGTCCGTTTTTAGGGGGTTTATGGCTGTCTGGCAATTTGCCAAAGCAAGGTTTTAATGTTTTATCTTTTGCTTGGGCCTTTCTCATCTTTTTCGGATGAATATTTAGTGGTGTTCCCTCCTCTTTCTTAGCGCTTGACCTGGTCTGGAGTGTTGCCATGACCACATGTTTTATTGGGTTCCAGCGGGTAATTAGGATCTTCACACACTGCTGCACTAATCACTCCTTCCACGTAGACGAGTCTTTACATTGATCTTTGCTATGGGAAGTGTCATGGTGGCTATTCCTTTTAATGCCCCTTGTATCTCCACTTTTTCTGTGGTGTATTGATCAGGGTGCACCAAGAATGCACTGAGTCATATTCCAATCCGGAATCATAAAGACACATTACCTTAGTACCACTACATGTTACTTCTTCACATGTGGGGGGATGATAGAAATCTACCTGACTATCTGTCAGTTTCTTCCTTCCCTTGTCCACTGTTATCATACATGCAGCATGATATGGAGGGACTTTCTTTCCACATTCCAGTGTATTGTGGTTGTTCATTTTGCAAATTTTGCACCACTTATCTCCCTGTCTGTAGGGTTTCTTATCTTGTACCTGAGGGTTCCTGTTTCTATGATCAAATCCAAGTTTGTCATAGTCTTGTTTGCATCTGTGTCGTTGGTCCCTATTATCATACTCATCTTGGTTTGGGGGTGGCCTACTATTTTCTACCTGCTTCTTCCTAATTCCTGCTATCTCTTTCTGAGCTGCCTGATATCTCTCAGCAACTGTTAAAATCTCCCCCAACCTCTCTGCACCTTGATCCATAAGAAATTTTCTCATGTCTGGAGGCATGGACTCTCTCACTTGCTCCATCATGACCATTTCTTTTAGGTCTTGACATTTTCCTAGAGCAGCCCACTTCTCCAAGTAGGTTTCTAATCTCGCAGAGAATTGGTGGTAAGTTTCTCCAGAAAGTAGCTTAGCAGTTCTGAATTTCTTCCTATAAATTCTGAGTTCTTTTCGTAGCGAACCAGCAATGCCTGTTTCAAGATTTCATAATCTTCTTGTTTCTCTCTTCCAAGTTTTGCAAAAACTTCATAAGAAACTCCCCTCAGCCCTTGTCATAACTTAAGGCTCCATTTCTCTTTCTCTAGGCCATAGTTAGTTGCTAACCTTTCATAGCGACTTAGATAAGACTCAATATCATCTTCTTTCTCCACAAATGGGTCCAAGTGAAAGTTTTTGGCTCCATTTGAGGCACCTTGACTTGCACTAATGTCAGAGGTAGTTGGGCTACTTCCATTTCCTGTAACATGTCCTTGAAGTTCAAGCTCTTTCAGTCTCAATTCACGCTCCCTTTGCAACCTCTTTTCCTCTCTATCAGCTTCTATTTGCCTAGCCTCCCTATCAGCTTCTATTTGCCTAGCCTCCCTATCAGCTTCTATATGAAGTTTCTTAGCCTCAGCTTCTATTTGCCTAGCCTCCCTATCAGCTTCTATTTGTAATCTTCTTTCTGTTTCCAACTTCTTATCTTCTCTCTCTATAAACTTGTTACATTCAGTAGTGACATATTTAATAAGGTCCTCCCCACTTAACCCAAACTCCTTTGCCGCCTGCACTGTAGCAGATCTAAACTTTGCCAAGTCTGCCATTCTCATACACTCTTATCAATATATTAATTACAGACTTAATTAATACAAATATAATTAATTAAAGACCAATGTCAGCGTATTCAGTCATCAAAATTTTGCTTTGTACTCACTAATATTACAATGTGCTTTATTTAGCTTTTTTCCCCTTACATTTATCTTTATTATTAAATTACTCCTACTGTTAACCATAAGACTGAATGTCTCAAAGAAAAGACCCCAGGGTAGTAACTGAAATCCCGGACTGAGACACTGTTATGACTAAATTCATAACAGTTTTCTATAGCACTCGACTTCCTTGTTGATTAGCGTTACCAGGACGACCCCGGAAGTACGTCATATAGTCTGCTGATTTTAAGCAGACGATTCGTTGCCGGTTTTAGATCGAAGATTTGAGCTGTAGGTCGCTCTCTTTGGCTGTGTATTCTCTGTGTGAGAAAGTCGTGTTTGAACGAGCTCCAGAAAGTGTACTCTTGTTATAGAGTTTTATGTTCTTCATATCAGCTAGGTTGTCCTACAGTTGGAGCCTAAGCGTGATTATATTTAGACGGACTTGTCAGCGCTGAAAGGAGAGGAATGAGTGAGAAATATTATATTAAATACTTCAGCAAGATGCCTCTGACATTGTTTCCGTAGTCTACATGACGATAGACTGATTTTATGGACAGGCTAGAGAATTGCCATTGTCTATTTTGTGGATGCATTCATTGAGGTGCTACGTTTCGTTCATTAAACTATATATTGTATAAAACGTCAATCAGGCATTATGGAGTTTTCTACTGTTGAAGACTAGCCTTACGTTTTGAGGACTTTGCAAAAGTTGGACTAAAATTAAACGCTACCCTAGACAGCTACTTGAAATACTCTAATGAACTCGGAGAGGGAAGAAGTATCTGTACCATCTATCAGATAAAGAATATTATCCCTCTACATTTCTGGGCGCCAAGCCGGTGTTTCACTACATTTATGGAAGCTACAAGCCAATGATCGCCTACAATCTGTTCAAAGACATTATGTCAACTTTTTTTTATAGGAAATCGTGCTTCAACCCAGTTCTTCAAAATAACGCGTCTGTCGTCTGCTAGAGTATGAAAAGGCCGGAAGACAGTTTCCAACGTTCCAGTCCTTCATCTTTGCAAGTTTCCAAAGAGCAAGTATTTATGAATATTATATCTGCATCCTTGATGTATAAAATCATCAATTTTTCTGCCGAAGATGGCGAATTTTTCTGGCGTCGATGAATCAAGTGTATTCTGAATCGTGTCAGCTGTGTCAACGGGTAGACCTAGTGAGCGGTCTTGGTATCCAGTTCGCATCAGTGCTGGGAGGAACAGCCATTGGAACTAGGAGGATTTTGAGGCTTGGCATTCAGATAAGTCACGTTTATTGTTTCATACATCGTGTGACTAGATTATATTTGTTTGCCTGCGTATTTTTTCAAAATTTATGTTTCATGTTATAATGGTGTGTTGTGTTTAATCTGTGGCCGGTAGGCGGGACTTATGTTTCTATCAATACCGTTTCGACTGGTCGATAGATTCATGAGCGTTTCCTTAGGGTTTGGAATGGGATTGTTTCAAATAGTGGGGCCAGCAATTACAAAGCGGAGAGTTACTGCTACTATTGACATAATCATAACCTGTGACTGTTAGCCGTGAAGTTTTGTTAAGTGTATCATTTGTAATTGTTGTCCAGTCAATTATTGTTTTTCCTTCATTTGCTACATTATTGTTTGTGATAATCTGATTCTTATCTGACTATCTTTGATTTAATAGATGTGATTAATGTTGTAAAAAAATCGTGATGTATTGTCATATGTGTGAATAGAGCTATATTTTTTTTCCATTGTTCTATTTCATATAGTTCTGCCTTGGTTTTCCATTTGCATTTTCTTCTTATGGGCTCTGATCACTGTATTCTGTCTGCTGTTTGTACTTTTCTTTTATGCTCCATTGTTAACATCTGCATCTTCTACTATTAATGCATCAAGTTGAGTGAATTTGAAGTAGTGTTATTATTATTGAAAATATTATTCAAAAAGTAATAATATTATAAAGTTACCTTATTTGTTGCTATTGAAAAAGCACAATAAGAGTAAATCATGGCAACCTTGAAAGATTTAGTAAAGGTTGGAAAAGATTGTGGTTTGGAGGGAGAAGCCTTGCAATCTTATATAGATAAGGAAATCAGAAGACAAGAAGAAAAAGAAAGAAGACAAGAAGAAAAAGAAAGAAGACAAGAAGAATTTGAAAAGGAAAAACTAAAACAGGCTCAAGAAATCAAATTAGCTGAGATTGAACTTGAGAAATTAAGATTGCAACAACCTCAGGTGCATATAAGAAATATGGATGATGATAGAAGAGATCATAACAAATATGTTAAGGTAAATTTGCCTAAATTTAACTTTTCCATAGACGATATCCAATGCTTCCTGAGTAGATTTGAGACCGATGTCATGAGTTTAATATCGATAAAGCTACATGGCCTAGTAAGCTCATGAACTTATTGGTTGGAGATGCATGTACGGCTGTGTGTACAATGGATGACCAGTCGAGAAATGATTATGATTCAGTCAAGATACTGTTACTTAAGAAGTTTCAATTAGATGAGGATGGCTATAGGTAAAAATTTAAATCACTAGTACCTGATTCTGCTAAAGACTTTACAGAATTTATTGCCTCAATAAAGGTGTGCTTTTCGAGATGGATTTATCTCGCTAAAATTGAAAAGACATTTGAAGGGTTATCTGACTTAATCCTCAGAGATAAGGTTTTATCCTCCATTAGCGGAGATTTTTTATCCTTTTTACAGGAGAGAAAACCAGATAAATTGGCTGTGAGTGAAGCTCTCGGTAGACAATACCAGGCTGCACACCCAAATAAGAATCTAAGCAGAGATAACTTTAGGGATTCTCTTCCAGCTGCTTCAGCCAGGGTGATGAATTTTAACAATGCTAAGCAGAGATCTAATAGTATTGACAGGAATTATAAATTCAATCAAAACATTCATTATGGCAACCATAGAGGCAAATATAATTTTCATAAGAAATCTCAACAGCCTTAGAGATATGATAACTATAACAGTAATAACGATTATTTTGGTCCTCACTCATCTCACATACAAAATGATTACCAAAATAGAGGAGGTTATGGTGCCAAACCAAACAGGGGTAATAGGTCATTCCACAGGAATAATGATTATTACTCAAATAATAGAGGTTCTTTTCAGAACAATAATTATAGACAGTCAAGAAACCCAGAACGTGTTAATACTGTCGTGAATGGTGATAATAATAATGCAAATCAAAACAATGTGCCTATTGCGCACGCAAATGCTTGCAGTGTTGATTTGGCTAATAGTACTAACTGTACTCAATGCAGTTCTTTGTTTCAGCCACAGAGTGTGCCGAGACTTTTGTGCAGACACCCTCTACCTGTCATGTCATCTGTTGAAAACACAGGTTCTTTGGTACTGGATAGGGGTTTTGTCAACAATAAATTAGTGTCGTTGTTGCGTGAGGAAGCCACTGACATGAAAACGGATGTCCTGACCGCAAAACAGGATACAAGAATAGGTTTTTGGAATGTCAGGACAATGTACGAGACAGGTAAACTAAGACAGGTCACGGCAGAAATGAGAAACTATAGGTTACACATTCTAGGGATAAGCGAAAGCAGATGGACAGGGGCAGGAAAAGTCAAAACAGCAACAGGAGAAACAGTACTTTACTCTGGAAGAGAGGATGGACAGCACAATGAAGGCGTAGCCATTATTCTACAGAAAGGAATAGAAAGGACATTACTGGAATGGAAACCCATCAACAACAGACTGATAAGATTAAGATTGAGAGGGAGATTCACCAACACCACAATAATACAATGCTACGCACCAACGAATGACAGCGATGAGGAGGTCAAGGATGAATTCTATTACAACTGCAGAAAGAAATGGAAGACACACCTAGATATGATCTTGTTATAGTAATGGGAGACCTCAATGCGAAAGTTGGTACACACAATACATATAACGAAAGAACAATGGGGAAATGCGGCAGCGGAACAGCAAACGAAAATGGGGATAAACTAATAAGTTTCTGTAGCATTAACAGCCTGGTCATTGGAGGAACACTCTTCCCACATAAAGAAATTCACAAATTAACATGGGAATTTCAACAATATACAAAGAAAACAGCAAATCATGCTTGGGATTCCAGGAAAGGAAGAAGCAAGACTGGATAACACCAGAAACATTAAACACCATAACGATGAGAAAAGAAATGGAAAGAAAGAAAGAAAACAGAAGCGAAGTCCCCCAGGTTAAAGCAACTATATAGCGAACAGTACAGTCAGTTGAACAAGGAAGTTAAGCGCCAAACCCGAGCCAACAAAAGGAATTTCCTAGACGATCTTGCAAGACAGGCAGAAGAGGCAGCACTGAGAAATGAACAAAGCACAGTATACAAAATAACTAAAATCATCAGCGGAAAACGAGGTGCAAACAATATTATATTAGTAAGAGATGAGCAAGGAAATTTCATCACGACAGTAGCGGGACAGGAAACAAGATGGGCAGAGAATTTCAGAGAAACTCTGAACAAGAAACCACCAGAGAAACAATTAAATGTTCCTGAGGCTGAAAATGATATAGATGTTAATACAGACATTCCACGAAAAGAAGAAATCATCACAGCAATCAAAGGGTTAAAGAAAGGAAAAGCTCCTGGCCATGATAACTTAAATGCAGAGCTATTTAAGACAGACCCTGAGCTAGCAGCAGAACTATTAGAACCACTTTTTGCACAAGTCTGGAAAACGGGGACAACACCATCGGAATGGAACAAAGGAATAATTGTCAAATTGCCCAAGAAGGGAGATCTTGCAGACTGCAATAATTGGAGAGGAATCACTCTTCTCTCAGTTCCCAGCAAAATACTAGGCAGGATTATTATACAGAGAATTTCAAAGGCAGTAGACCACAAACTGAGGAAAGAACAAGCAGGATTTAGAAAGAACAGGAGATGTGTAGATCATATATTCACTCTCAGGAACATTATAGAGCAGTGCTCAGAATGGCAAAGACAGCTTTACATTAATTTTGTTGATTTTGAAAAGGCTTTCGACAGCATACATAGGGACAGTTTATGGAAAATACTGAGGGCTTATGGAATTCCAAGCCGCATAGTGTCAATCATAAAAAGCCTCTATGCCAACTTTACGTGTAGTGTTGGTCAGAGCAACCTAACCTTTGAGGTGAAGACAGGAGTACGACAGGGATGCCCCTTATCAACCACTCTATTTTTAACAGTCTTAGACTGGGTGATGCGCCAGACAACAGAGGGCAGTCCAAGAGGAATAAGATGGACTACATTTTCTACATTGGAAGATCTGGAATATGCAGATGACATTGCACTACTAGCACATTCACATCAACACATCCAGGAAAAAACGGATAGACTTAATAAGTTTAGCCTGGTGGCGTCTTGTAGGGCAACAACAAATTGGTTCCACTTTGCTCGGTCGGTGGCCATCTTTCGTACAGTGCCCCAACTCTGGTTCATTCTTTGCATCTCAGCCTCCACAGTCCTCCGCCATGTTGTTTTTGGTCGGCCTCTCTTTCGTTTTCCTTCAGGGGTCCATAGCATGACTGTTCTTGCGATGGCATCGGGGTCTCTTCTGAGGACATGGCCAATCCAGCTCCAGCGTCTGCCAGCTATGATGGTGTGCATGTCCTCTTGCTTGCTCCGAATAAGCAGATCTTGGTTGGTGATGGTATTCGGCCTAAAGATTCGGAGAATTTTTCTTAGGCATTTTGTGTGAAAAGAGGACAATTTCGACATTTCTTTCTCTGTAACTCTCCAGCATTCCGCACCATAGAGAAGCACAGAAAGCACACAGCTCTGATATAATCTTAATTTTGTGCTTGTGCTGTACTGAGAGGACTTCCAGATGTTGTTTAGACTAAAAAAGGTTGTTCTTGCTTTGTTCATTCTGTTGTTGATGTTTTTGCTTGCTCCGCCGTCTGGTGTTACTATGCATCCTAGGTATGTGAAGGTGTCTGTCTGTTCCAGTTGCTGATTCCTTACTGGTATGGGCTCAGGGTTGCTCACATTGAGCGTCATGACCTCTGTCCTCTTTAGATTGATGTTCAAGCCCACCTGCTGGCTATACTTATTAAGTCTATCCGTTTTTTCCTGGATGTGTTGATGTGAATGTGCTAGTAGTGCAATGTCATCTGCATATTCCAGATCTTCCAATGTAGAAAATGTAGTCCATCTTATTCCTCTTGGACTGCCCTCTGTTGTCTGGCGCATCACCCAGTCTAAGACTGTTAAAAATAGAGTGGTTGATAAGGGGTATCCCTTTCGTACTCCTGTCTTCACCTCAAAGGTTAGGTTGCTCTGCCCAATGCTACTCGTAAAGTTGGCATCGAGACTTTTTATGATTGACACTATGCAGCTTGGAATTCCATACGCCCTCAGTATTTTCGAAAAACTGTCCCTATGTATACTGTCAAAAGCCTTTTCAAAATCAACGAAATTAATGTACAGCTGTCTTTGCCATTCTGAGCACTGCTCTATAATGTTCCTGAGAGTAAATATATGATCTACACATCTTCTGTTCTTTCTAAATCCTGCTTGTTCTTTCCTCAGTTTGTGGTCTTCTGCTTTTGAGATTCTCTGTATAATTATCCTGCCTAGTATTTTGCTGGGAACTGAGAGAAGAGTGATTCCTCTCCAATTATTGCAGTCTGCAAGATCTCCCTTCTTGGGCAATTTGACAATTATTCCTTTGTTCCACTCCGATTGTGTTGTCCCTGTTTTCCAGACTTGTGCAAATAGTGGTTCTAATAGTTCTGCTGCAAGCTCAGGGTCTGTCTTAAATAGCTCTGCATTTAAGTTATCATGGCCAGGAGCTTTTCCTTTCTTTAACCCTTTGATTGCTGTGATGATTTCTTCTTTTCGTGGAATGTCTGTATTAACATCTAAATCATTTCAGCCTCAGGAACATTTAATTGTTTCTCTGGTGGTTTCTTGTTCAGAGTTTCTCTGAAATTCTCTGCCCATCTTGTTTCCTGTCCCGCTACTGTCGTGATGAGATTTCCTTGCTCATCTCTTACTAATGTAATATTGTTTGCACCTCGTTTTCCGCTGATGATTTTAGTTATTTTGTATACTATGCTTTGTTCATTTCTCAGTGCTGCCTCTTCTGCCTGTCTTGCAAGATCGTCTAGGAAATTCCTTTTGTTGGCTCGGGTTTGGCGCTTAACTTCCTTGTCCAACTGACTGTACTGTTCGCTATATAGTTGCTTTAACCTGGGGGACTTCGCTTCTGTTTTCTTTCTTTATATTTCCTTTCTCATCGTTATGGTGTTTAATGTTTCTGGTGTTATCCAGTCTTGCTTCTTCCTTTCCTGGAATCCCAAGCATGATTTGTTGCTTTTTTTAAATATATTGTTGAAATGGTGTTGAATTTCTGGTCTAAATCATCAGTCAATGTCTTTTCCTGACTTTTGGCAAATTGATATCGCTTATTTATCTCAGCCGCAAAAGCTTTTCTTTTAAGGGGGTCCTTCAATTTGCTGATGTCAAACCTTTTCTGTGTAGTTACAGTTTGTCCAGCCGTTCTGAGTTTCACTTTCAGTTTTGCTACTACTAAATGGTGATCACTTCCCACATCCGCACCTCTTCTTACCTTCACATCTTGTAATGCATGTCTCCATCTACCGTTAATCATAATGTGGTCTATCTGGTTTCTGTCCCGACCATTTGGTGATTCCCATGTTAATTTGTGAATTTCTTTGTGTGGGAAAAGTGTTCCTCCAATGACCAGGCTGTTAATGCTACAGAAACTTATTAATTTATCCCCATTTTCGTTTGCTGTTCCGCTGCCGCATTTCCCCATTACTCTTTCATTATATGTATTGTGTGTTCCAACTTTCGCATTGCGGTCTCCCATTACTTCGATAAGATCATATCTAGGTGTGTCTACTATTTCTTTCTGCAGTTGTTGATATAATTCATCCTTGACCTCATCATCGCTGTCATTCGTTGGTGCATAGCATTGTATTATTGTAGTGTTGGTGAATCTCCCTCTCAATCTTATTCTTATCAGTCTGTTGTTGATGGGTTTCCATTCCAGTAAGGTCCTTTCTATTCCTTTCTGTAGAATAATGGCTACACCTTCATTGTGCTGTCCGTCCTCTCTTCCAGAGTAAAGTACTGTTTCTCCTGTTGCTGTTTTAACTTTTCCTGCCCTGTCCATGTGCTCTCGCTTATCCTTAGAATGTGTAATCTATAGTTTCTTATTTCTGCTGTGACCTGTTTTAATTTACCTGTCTCTTTCATTGTCCTGACATTCCAAAATCATATTCTTGTTTCACGTTTCACGTCCGTTTTCGTGTCAGTGGCTTCCTTTCGGCTTTCACCACTGAGAGTCATAACGAGCCTCAGACTCCGGATGTCCGTCCCGCAGCAAAGTTTGTTCATTTGTTGTCGTTTCCGTAACTTCATTTCTTTTTGCGTAGACAGGGGTGTCAGCCCTATGCTAAAACCCCCAACCTGGAGGACCAGGGTGTCTGCTTTAGTTTGACCCCTGCCCGCGCAAACCTGTCCAGCTTGGTAGAACCTTCCAGGAGTAAAACTCCAGCTGGCATAGCTCTGGGGTAATCGGGGTACGCAAGCCGCCATACCTCGAAAAGGTATTGACACCGGTGATGGCTAATATATATATATATATATATATATATATATATATATATATATATATATATATATATATATATATATATATATATATATATATATATATATATATATATATAAAGGTAAGGGATCCCGTTACACGCCCATTGAGGCATATTGGGAATATGGTGTTAGGCCCATATTTTCTCGACCGTCGCCACACTGGGAGTGATGTGGTCAGCATCACACCGGCCGTCTTAACCTTCCCAGAAGTTGCTCTGGTACCCATTTAGGGCTGGGTCGACCCAAGAGCCGTTTGCGGCCTAAAAAAATCCCACCTCATCTGGCGATCGAACCATAAACCACTGAGCTTGGAAGCCCTTGCACTAACCACTATGCTACCGCGGCTCCCATATATATATATATATATATATATATATATATATATATATATATATATATATATATATATATATATATATATATATATATATATATATATATATATATATATATATACTGAAGCACATTAAAAACGCACCACTATTATATATAGTGATGCCGAGAAGCTGAAAAAAAAGGTGTGGGAATGGATTTTCCCCATGTTTGTCATGAGGTAGAGAGCGAATGGCTGCTGGAATGGAAAGTGCATGATTCAACCCACGGGTTTGTGTACAGACTACATGAAAACAATGAAAGTTACACGTGCAACACGGTTCCCAACAGCTATGACCCTGAAAACGTGTACGCGTTGTAGCAGTATACTCGGTATAAAAAGGCCGTTGAGACAAAACACCCAGTATATGTGCTTGAAATGCCACGACTATCTGAAAACGATCGCCAACAAGCCATTGGTATGTTGAAGACCAGAATGAGCTCGCGGGCCATTGCCAGAAGGATGAATTGCCACCACAGCACTATTGTACGTCTCAATGAACGTTACGGAACCACTGGCAGTGCCCGGGATAGACTTCGGAGTAGCCAACCACGAGTTACTACACCTGAGCAAGATCGTCATATTGTACTGAGTCACCTAAGGAATCGTTCTCTCCCGGCAAGCCAAACAGCAAGAGCAATACTGGGTAGACGTGGGCAAGTCTCTCGAATGACAGTCATACGACGACTCAGAGATACAGGCCTTACTGCAAGACGACTTATGTTGGGCAGAGCAACATGTCAGATGGACTAGACTGCAGTGGAATGCTGTCCTATTCACAGACGAGAGCAGATTCAACATATCCTTTGCTGATGGACGTATGCGGATTTGGCGACGGTGTGGAGAGCGCTTTGCAGATTGCTGTGTTCGTCAGCACAACCGATTTGGAGGTGGCAGTATTCACATTTGGGGAGGATTCAGTTTTCACCATCGCTTGCCTCTTCACGTCTTCCGTGGAAATGTTTATGCTGTGACATATCGATATGAGGTTCTAGATGCATTGGTTGCTCCTGCGTTCACAAATTATCCAGACTTGCAGCTTCTCCAGCAGGATAACGCACGTGCGCACACCGCATGCATTACGCAGCAATATGTACAGCAGCAGAACATTGTGACGATTGATTGGCCTGCCCTATCACTAGACATGTCCCCTATAGAACATCTGTGTTACACAAAATGTGTTACAGCAAAAACTGTAATCTTAGGTCGGGGGGGGGGGGGGGCGCACGAGAATGGTCCAAATCGTGCCCAGCAATTATAAAGGCCGAAACTGATGGCACGTATAGTTCTTCATGAATAGCAACTTGCAGAATCCACCGTGATAAGAACTGGAGTACGACAGGGATGCCTCTTAACACCATGTCCTGTTCTTACTTACTTACTTAGTCGTTCCCCTTCTACCGTGAGGTGTAGAGGTTTGGAAGAGAGAGCGCCAGACTATCCTATCGGCTGTCTTCCTCCTGGCCTGGTTCCATTCTAATCCTCGGTCCTTCAAAGATTGTCTAATGTTGTCCTCCCAGCGGACTCTGGGTCGTCCTGGGGGTCTGGATCCCTGGCTCTTTGTTTCCCATGCTTGTCGTGGTAGCCGATCTTCTCCCATTCTGCAGACATGGCCAAACCATCTTAGTTGGGACTGTTCTACGTGGGTCTGCAGCGGGTTGGATTTTATGCCTTGACGTATCGTCTGGTTGCGGACCATGTCTCTTCTTGTTACTTAAACCACCTTCCTCAGATACCTCATTTCTGAGGTTTGGATCTGGCTTTTATGGGTTGTAGTCATTGCCCATGACTCGCATCCATATGTCAAGACTGGGACATAGGTGGAGCGGTATACAGCCATCTTCGTTTTCTTACCAACCTCTCTCTTGCTGAGGAATCCTCAATTTATGGCCTGAAAAAGTCTCCCAGCTGCTGCTTTTCGAGTGGCCAACTCTTCTTTGATGCCTCCCTTTCGGTCTATAATAGCTACAAGATATTTAAAGTGGTCGACCTGCTCCAGGACCTGTTCTCCCAGCTTAATCTAATGTCTTCTTTCTTCTCGTGTTATCAATATGGATTTTGTTTTAGAGCTGCTTATGACCATCCCTCTCTTCTCCAGCTCTTCCTTCCAGACTTGCAGGTTGGATTGGAGATGTGCCTCTGATTTAGCAATCAGGGCAACATCATCAGCAAATGCCAGCTCTGAAATACATACCTGTCTCATCTTCCAGTACCCCACTGAATACGTTCTTGTTCTCTCCTTACATGACTTGATAACATCGTCCATGAGGAATATGAAAAGATAAGGTGACATGTCCTATTCTTACTATCTCTAAATTTGACTGAAACTATAATCGGCCGCAAAAAGCGAAGTTTAGGGGACTCAAGTGAAATTAATTGCTATATAATCTTTCCTTTCCTAAAGATCTTACCTTTTTTATCTTAAAATTAAACCAGATGCAAGATAAAATAACAATACTAGATTGTGACAAAATTGTCTGTTCTCTTTTCCAAGCATTCATGTTTAGTAATAGTAATAGCCCCTTCAGTCATAACTGACTATGGGAATGCGCCCCTGAGGTGACAGCCCTCAGCTGCTTATTTTCCTGGTGTTCCTTTCGACGTTTTCTCCTCACCTCTGCTTCTTGTGTGAGCCTCTCTTCGCCCAATCTGAGGTGGCGCCGTAAATAGCATCGCCACTTAGTGCGATCGGCAGCTTCATCCTCCCATGTTGCTGGATCCATGTCCAGTGCCCTCATATCTCTCTTGCACACATCTTTGAACCTCAGCTGTGGTCGCCCAACTGTTCTCTTGCCATCTGCTAATTGTCCGTAGAAGATATCTTTTGGGATGCGGCCATCTTCCATGCGGCGAACATGGCCAAGCCAGCGAAGTCTGCGTTGTCTAAGAAGCGTATACATACTTTGAAGGCCAGCACGTGACAACACCTCGACATTTGTCACTTTATCTTTCCACGAGATGCCGAGGATGCGGCGTAGACACCGCAAATGGAAGGTATTGAGCCTTCTTTCTTGCTTAGCATAGGTCGTCCAGGTCTCGCTGCCATATAGGAGTGTGCTGGTGACGCAGGCATTATATACCGCAGCTTTGGTCTTCATTGTGAGTTTAGAGTTTCCCCAAACACGCGATGTGAGGCGGGCAAAGGTAGCTGCAGCTTTGCCAATGCGGCTGTCGATTTCTGTATCCAGTGAGAGTTTGTCATTGATGGTAGACCCTAGGTAGTGGAAGTGGTGCACAACTGCCAATTCATAGTTATCGATAGTGATAACTGGTGCAGCACCCACATCCTGACTCAGCACATTCGTTTTCTTTAGACTTATTGTGAGGCCAAAGTCCTTGCATGCTTTAGTGAAGCGATTCATCAAGCTCTGAAGCTCCTGTTGGCTTTGAGTGACGACTGCAGCATCATCAGCGAACAACAAGTCTCTTATAGTGACCCTTTTGATTTTTGTTTTTGCCTTCAGCCTTGAAAGATTAAACAGACGGCCATCTGACCTAGTGTGAAGGCATATTCCTTCAGTTGCATCTCTGAATGCATGTTTCAAGAGTAAGGCAAAGAAGATTCCGAAGAGGGTCGGAGCCAGAACACAGCCTTGTTTAACGCCACTTCGTATATCAAAGGGCTGTGACGTGCTTCCAGCATATTGGACTGTTCCCTTCATGCCGTCATGGAATGACTTTATCATTTCCAGCATTTTAGAAGGGCAGCCTATTTTCAGGAGGATTTTAAAGAGTCCATCCCTACTAACCAGGTCGAATGCTTTTGTGAGGTCTATAAAGGCGATATATAATGGTCTTTTCTGCTCTCTTGATTTTTCCTGAAGCTGGCGGAGAGAGAAGATCATGTCTGTTGTTGATCTGCCAGCTCGGAATCCACACTGTGACTCTGGATATATGCGCTCAGCTAACTTGTGTAGTCGCATTAAGATGACTTTGGCAAAAACCTTACCAACAATACTAAGAAGAGAGATGCCTCTGTAGTTATTGCAATCACTTCTGTCTCCTTTATTTTTATACAGTGTTACAATCTTGGCATCTCGCATGTCTTGAGGAATAGTTGTCTCTTCCCAGCACTGGCACAGCATCCTATGCAGGGGATGTAATAGCGTGCTCTTACAGCATTTGATTAAATCAGGAGGATTCCCATCACTGCCTGGTGCTTTGCCAGAGGCCAAGCTATCAATGGCCTTGCTGAGTTCCTCTAATGTTGGTTCGGCATCCAGCTCCTCCATAGTTGGCAGACATTTGACACCATCAAGGGCTGCAGGCGTAACGGTATTGTCTCTAGCGTAAAGCTCAGAGTAGTGCTCGACCCACCTCTCCATCTGCTTACCCTTATCGGTTAGCTTCTCTCCGCTGATGGTTTTTAGCGGTGCCGTCTTACTTTTATGGGGGCCAAGTGCTTTATTTATACCGTCATACATTTGTCTAATGTTGCCTGTTTGCGCTGCGATCTGGATGCTCTCACTGAGCTGGAGCCAGTAGTCATTTGCACAGCGTCGAGCAGTTTGTTGAACTTTGCTTCTCGTAGCCCTCAGGATCTGTAGGGTTCTGGCACTCGGTGAACGTTTGTATTCATTCATAGCACTGCGCTTAGCTTCAATGACAGGTGCCATCACATCTGATGAAGCATCAAACCAGTCATTTGACTTTGCTGTTTTCTTACCAAAGGTCGCAAGTGCAGTACTTTGAATGGTGTTCCGTAGATGCTCCCAGTTCTCTGTAATAGTATCACCATGCTGAGGGCTACTGAGCACTTTCTCGAAGGTCGCAGTGAATTGAGCGATCATGAAAGGGTCTGACATCTTGCTGGTATCAATGCGTGGTTTCCCTTCATGTCTGACACGATAGAGTTTTCTTGGTTGTGCTCTGATTTTGCAGCAAACCAAGGAGTGATCTGTATCACAGTCTGCACTATGGTACGAGCGCGTGGAGAGCACAGTCCTGAGGAGTGGCCTTCTGACGAGAATCAGGTCAAGTTGGTGCCAGTGCTTGGATCGTGGGTGTCTCCATGACACCTTATGCTGGGGTTTTGTCTGAAAGTAGGTGTTGGTCACGCAGAGGTCATGGTGGACGCACAACTCTAAGAGCCGTTGTCCATTTTCATTCATCTTGCCAATACCAAACCTGCCCAGACATGAAGGCCATGAAACATTATCGGCACCCACTCTAGCGTTAAAGTCACCAAGGAGAACAAGCTGTTCTTGCCTAGGTTTGCTTTTGATAATTGCTGTTAGATTCTCGTAGAACTCATCTTTAGCTTCTGAGGCAGAGTACAGGGTAGGAGCATACACACTGACAAGGGTGATGGGACCTGTGCTAGTTTGCAGGCGGAGCGTTAACAGGCGTTCTGTTCCATTCTCGCCTGGTTCAACCATTTTAGTTAGCGATTTTTTGACCGCAAAACCTACTCCGTGTTCTCTAGCTTTATTAAGATCTTTCCCTTGCCAATAAAATGTGTAGTCCTTCTCGCTCACCGTTCCAGAGCCCGCCAGGCGCGTTTCCTGAAGTGCAGCTATATCCACCTGAAGTCGTTTAAGCTCATCATTAATTATGGCTGTCTTCCTTACATCGTTTACATCCTGTAGGTTTCCGGATAGTCCAGTCAACATAGTCCGGACGTTCCAGCATCCCAATCTGAGAGTTTGCTTATTTCTATTTTTTCGATAATTGCTTGGTGCAAAATTTTCTGTCCACAGTTCGGGTTTGACCCTAATCCCCATGCACCCAATGGGGAAAGCAGACAGTGGCGGGACAACACCTTATTGACTGGGGGCTGCCCAGCTTGAAGCGGGCGGTAGCTGTCCAGTGAGATCCTAGAACCTCTCCCACTGTCGGAAGTAGCCTCTGGCGCCATGCCCTACGCCAATTGGGCAAAATGCTTATAACCGGTAACTGCTACTTCCTGTGTTTTGCCGACACCTATACGGTGAAGCTGGAGTGTCCTCTCCAGGGCGCGAGCTTGGGCACAGTTATATGGAGATCAAGCTGTTGCCCATGCAGCATGTTCCCCCTCTCCACACAGCCGGTAGATCCAAAGGAACGGCAGTAGCCGATACAGTTTGGTACCAGCCATGTCGCAGGAGTTGCCAGAATAATGTCCAATCGACATTAGACTGCCTTAGGGACTCCGACTCCGGATTTATCCTCAGGGTTTACTCCCGAAGCCAATTCCATAAATGGATATTCCCGCAAGGCAGCGGTGGTTTGAATTCAGAGTTCCTTCTCTTAGATAAGCTACCAACCAAGGATCACGAGCCCTATCTGCCCGAAGCTGCTGGTTTTAAGGCGCCAGTCGCTCGCCTTTGCCCCTTCTCCCGTCAGTGGAAACAGTTCCGCCGGGCTCAAATTGAGCCACACGTGAAGGCCGGGAGCTGGACTTGGTTGTCAGAGGCTGTTTGAGGCGCGTGCCATAGAAGTATTTTATCTGCAGTGAGAGCTTATCCTCACTACATCTCCCGGCAATAACAACCTTTGGAACCATTCATGTTTATCGCCGACATTATTGCGCTACGTCTCATTTTCTGTTCTTAATTATTGTTTACAGTCCCTTCCCTCAATTCTTGTCATGTCGGGACTTCAGCGACCATCTTTTGCTGATTATGATAATCAGTCACTTCCGTTTGAACTCATATTGACACCTTTGATCTGTGTCGTAAGTTTAGGCCGCAATTGTCGTAAGTGTATACTGGCGCTGCGGATGGCCAATGAAATGTTGTCAAGAAGGTCTCCAGAAATTGGCTGGTTAAGAAAGAAAGAGACCTATTCAAGATAAGGACAATAAGAAGAGAATGCGAATGCTTTTCACTAGATAGTATTTTCTAGTAAATTATGGAAAGTGTTCTATTGCCCCACGACCTTAGCTTCTGTCCTCTGATGCCGTAAAAGAAAAAGCCCCCAATCTCATCTAAATGTAGAATTTTACCTATAGATATATACTTAACAGACAGCACGAGTTATACATTAACTAACTAGGTAATGATCAACGCGACTTTGTTTTATTAGTTAAACATATACACATATAGGGTTAGTAGTGAATAAAAGTGATAATTGTGAAAGACGATTCACACACACAGATGCGATGCAATTCATGTGGTTAGTTAGAGAGGAGAATGAACCTATGTGAAGTGAAGTGATGATGTGATATGATACGTGTTACCAAACTGATGTCAAATCTACACTGTCTATGCGTCTCTTCACTGTTTGATTATACACTGGTATGTATATGTCACGGATTGCCTCCCATGCTTTGCAGTAGTGGTCCAACAGTGGCCAAAACTCAAGAGTATCTAAATGGGTCGTCAAATGTGTCTATCTTCACATAAGATTACTCTTGGCAGAGATGTAGATAGAAGGGTAAAGACGCTTCTATCCCTTGGGAGATTTCAGAAGATAATTCAGAAGTCAAGAACAATGCTGCTTAGCGCTGAACATTTGTTAACTTATATCTGTCCGTCGCCTTTTGTGAAGGATTTAAGCAATGGTTTTTAGCCCGTTCAAGTCCCCAGCTAGTTAATTCAGCGAATTTCCTCTTATAATGGTATAGCTCTGTTTAGAGGTAAATATATATCTAGATGTATATACAAATGAAATATTCTGGCTCATACGTTTGCTTTCATACACGTAATAACTGAATCGACTATGTTTGTTTAGTTTTAAAATAACATGTAACAAATTTAATAACCAATTAGTATTAACAGTTTAAAATAAATAAAATTCTGGGGACGTTTATATTGGAATCAAATTTTCTCTTCACAGAGATTTAGGGTGAGGATATAGTCAGAAGATTATTATGTCCTTTTTGCTGGTGCCTTTTTAAAAGCACTTAACTGATATAAGGGAGTCCTGCAGCTGTGGTTTTCGTCACTTCTTGGTGATGAGTGTACTTCTCTCACACGAGTGGCGTAGTAACTTCAGTACTTTGAACCGTCTGATAGCTTGTAACCACGAACTTTTTAGACAAAATAGAAAACAAATGTCTCTGCTAACTACATTTATGGGTTGCCAATTAACAGGCGCATTCTCGCTGTCCATCCACTAATGTTAATCTCTCAGAATAATTAAATTCCCGGGTACACAGTGTAGCTCAGGAAAGATGATTAAAAATCACCATATTCCTCTGGGTATTAATTGGGAAAATATGTCTGGACGGCGTAAATAATGAGTTGCCGGAGCTAAAATGAACAAAGTGCATATATCTCACAAAATATTATACACTTTAGGCACATGTGATATAATCATCAGTCATAACTGCTCCATTCGGAGTCTAGGGTCACCTCTGCTGTCGGTTTTCCGCACGACTAGCCAGAAGAAATCTCCCAGCGCTTGCTGTAGTGGTTTATGAGTATACTAGTTTCATATGTTGAGGTTGCCAGCCTCATATATAACCAATTAGCAAGAAAATATGTCAAGTTTACATTTGTAAAATAATTGTTGCACTTACCCCGAAGTTTTGGGAATACACAATCTCCTCGTGCAGGTTAGAATGGAAACGAGCAATTTAGGTTATATGCTCTCGGACCATTTGGTCTGGAAATTTTGAATCCCTTTTATGACGGGTGAATCTGCGAAACACTTGGTCTGGGAAAGTTTCTCTCATGACGGGTGGTCCAATTCCTTAGGGTTCCAGTCTTGGTATTTCCTGTCCTGGTCCCTTAAGTTTTTCAGTCTCTGTATTTATAAAGCCGGGCTAACTTTTTAAGGTTTTAAGTTTCTGTCATAATATAGAAATTCTAAGTCCGATGTCTCTCTGGCTTCTGGGAGTCGCTCATATGACGTGCGCTGCAGTCTCTCTGTTCTGTGTATCTGATTTCGCTAGATTATATGGGCAGTTCTCATCACGGATGATGCTTCCGTCGGATGTTCCAATAGGATCCATAGTTTATTCCGGCTTCTTACTTTAGTCCAATCGTAAGCTCTTTAGCACTGGGTTGGGGTGTCTAATTTCACGTGTTTTAAAATATTACATTTAATATTCCAACTCGTGACCTTTTTCAAATCATGCGGTAATATTTCCGCCCACTCACAACAACATGTGACTATGTTTGTCTGGCGTAATGTCTTCCACCAAGATGTCTACCCAAACAGATTATCTGTAACAATCACCAGGGATTGTCCCACAAAAACGATAAACGCATCTACCCTCTGTGTAATCTGCCAGACAAACAGATATCGACGTCGGCAACCCAGACAGACAATCTTGGGTTCTTTTCGTGTCGATCGGCGAGACCGTGTTGTCACAGCTTTTTCACTTGGGGTCAAATGTTGGGCCGACGCGTTTTAAAAGATGGTCCGACTGACAGAATGGATGAGCGTATGACCGGTATAATTACCTGGTATTATCGAAGTTACCTTGCGGAACGTAAACAATTCTGCGTGTAAAGCAGATTCGTCCGTAGGGGAGTAGAGTGTTAGAGACTTCACCCTACTAGATCCAGCGTAGAGCAAAAAATGAATGAAAAGGCATGATTTATGCCAAATAAAAGCGATTGGTGAGAAAAATGAAGAAAAAGAAAGGATACTGCCGTAGTGCTGAAGGTGTGAGGGATCACACAAAAGAGCATGTTCAGACGTTCTGTGACAGTATAGTCAATCCGATGTACATGTATGGTATGGCGTGTGGATTATCTCGAAGACGAGGACGAACTGGTGAAAACCTTTTTTGTACTGAGAAGATATACTGTCCTTCAATGTTTCGAAATTGTAGCGAAAGGTTTTTATAGTGTGTAGTGTAGTAGTAGAGCAGAAGTAGTATTCTGTCTTGAAAGAGTGAAGTCCCAGTGTTGGAGAAGAACACTGGTATCACAGGATAGTTACGGCTGTGAAGGTATCTGCTTCAGAAAGTATTCAGAGTAAAGTCAGACCCTAAGTTACCACCTCCCTAACGTATGATAATCAAACAATTCAATAAAACTCAAACTTTAACCAAATAAAATTAATAACACTGCTGAGTACAATTATAGAATTTATTATATACATCTATCTTTTCTTTGTGCTGAATTGTGAATGTTGGATGATGGAACTCAATGAATCAGTATATTACAAAATTTTGATGATGGTGAATTTATTCTAAGTAACTAACTAAGAATGTTCTTTCTTGGTTCTTCCAAGTAGTTGAAGCAAAGTTCGTCAACAGTTTTGTTTTCTCTGTAGTCTCTTGGCTATGCTAAACTCAATTAGTTTTCATCATTAACACTGTCTTTGACGGGTCACTCAGAGTGCACGAATTTAATACACTGATTACTTAACTCGGTTGTCCTATGACGGTCTTTCTGTAGTATTACGCAGCAATTCAGAATAGGTCTTGCTCTAGCCCACCAAAACTGCTGGGGAATAGGCTGTGATCTTGATACCAATAGTGGAGGCTCCAGTATAGTTAAGGTAGCTCTTATGGATCAGGATCTTTGACCTCTGAATTTTGATGACACATATGAACCTGAGGACAATTATTAGACATGTGACTAGCTTTTGGTACAAAGTCCACAAGTCTAATTGTGCATGAGATGATTATGTTTTCAGATGTTTGCACGATACATGGATCAGTCTGATTAGCTATGGCGAGAAAAGACAGGTGTCTAGCTGCAGAACATTTTCTAAATTAATATAATACAGTTTATACATTAACTATTTACACTCATGGTATGGTGTCATAGTTACCTTTACTTCCTCTGCCTGTCAAGTCAGCTCTGAAAAGTGCTGTAACTTTATAGCAGGTTATATTAATCCTTATAAGGACTATTGACAGGACTCTGCTGAGTCACTGTTGGTTATATTGTCGGTTTCCATCTTCAGCAATCATACCAGTTAATACAAGTATTATACATGGTACATTCACATCATAACTAATCATATCAACCAACTAAAATCCTGAAATAAACAGTTATTTTAATTTCACAAATATATACAATAATCCTACATACCCTCGTAGGATAATATCAAGTCCAGAAAATACTTTGTTTGGTGGAGATAACACTGCCCGGCAACATATGTTAACGGTTTTAGCCTTGACAAGCTTATCTCATCAGACTATCTCTGGCGTTCGCTTTGTAAATATGTTTTGAAAAATCCACTGTCTCCTTTTATAGGCTCACATCCGCCGTATCGGAGAACAAGGTTTGGTAACTCTGTTGCAGTCTCTAGATTTTGCATCTCGGAGTGAAAATGTGTGAGGGATATTCCAAACCTCTGCCTCGTGCAGCTCACCGTTTTTATCCCAGGACTTTTTGAGTTAAATCTTTCCTTTCTCCATAAGTTCTGCTTTCTTTCCATGTGTTGTTTTTCGTAATTGGTTCCGATATTGATTTTATACCAAATTGTAATTAGGAAAAACACAGCATCGTTCTTTATACTAACACCCTTACCAGCACATTTCTCCAAAAGTACTCCTTCCATCCATTTTTCCCCAGGTATGCCTAGAATGGGAGGTATCCTTTTCAAAATGAGACAATTGTCATCCATTTCTGACACCGCATACGCTTATACAGTCCCTAAATCTAACCTACCCTTAATACAGTTTTATTCTCCATAGTAAACCGCCATAGCATTATTGATCGGTTTCAGTGAGCTATTATTTTTTTGATTGGTTGACCTATATCCGCCTTCTAAGAATAAACTAAGCATCATGCCTGCAACACATGTCATACTTCTCCTTCTTTCATTCATTTACTAGGCAATGGTTAACATGCTACAGAAATCTCTCTCTAAAACTGACAAACCGTTGACAGTTGCCTCAGGAAAATGTCTACTGGTCTCCAAATGATTTACTGCTCAAGTAGCAAGAATGTAAATCAGTGGTTCTCAGACCTTGGCAGCAATGACACCCCAACATGTTAAAGCAGCATAGGAAATTATTACTCGGTGTTCTCAAACCATTGTTGACAGTGACCTCAAAATTAAAATACTGCTCTATGGGCACTAGGTGAACCAGTGGTTCTCAACCATTTGATTATCCCAGCCCCAAACCTCACATTTTGTGAAACTCATTGCCCACATGGGGAAAACCACTGCTGTAAATAAGCAGACAGCCAGATAGAGGTTGAGAACTCCAGATACGCTATAATGTCAGTAAGAAGGAGTATTTCGTAGATAATAGATAACACACTGTTACTGAATGGTAGTTAGCATTGTGTTAATTTAATTGCTGATGGACGCTTATAGGCCATCAGACATAGGAGATGATAACTCTTGAAACGGGAGCCGCGCTAGCATAGTGGTTACAACACCGTTCTGGCGACCGGGTGATACAGGATCAAACCCGGGCGACGGCATTTGAGGATTTTTCGTCGACCGGGATTTGGACTGGATTAACTCGAGACCTGGCGAGAACATTTGAAGGAGTGTCGTCGACCAGGGACTGGCGGCTCCTGAGCCGACCCAGCTGCAATGGGTACCTCCGAAATCGGCGAGTATTTGCCTGAATGGCGAGGGACACCTGTCTCTGTACAAGAAATAAAGGGATACTCACGTAAAATCAATGTCAGGTTAGACATAAATAATAACCTGAGATTTCGCCTCGAGTATTAGCGGGCGTACGAAAAAAAAAAAAAAAAAAAACTCTTGAAACCGCTAATGGGACTTCAATTGTTTTATCCTCCAGTCCACCCAGGTTACGGTTACAAGGTACTAACCCAGGTTACGGGTCTATGGTACAAACCAGGTTACGAGTCCACGGTACCAAAAGTTATCCCTACCAACCATACCCTATTAACCAGGCTACCATACCAAACCAAACCATATCCTATCACCCAGAAACCCATTCCATACCACACATCCCATAAGCAGAAGAGGTTTTGAGCAGGGCAGACTTACCCATCCTTATCTGGGATGCGCACTGAGTCCAGGGAAGCAAACTGTGCCACCCTCTGAACCCATTGAACTGTTTACTGTACCTAAGTGCTGGGGCAGACCAAACCAAGAGAGTCCGAACACCAATCATCTCCGCAACTACTACAGTCCTTGAGGAGATGAGGATTAACATCTACCAGCAAAACTACCATAGAAAAGATCTCCTAGTCCAAATGATGACCAAAGTAGTTTTTTTTCTTTTCTAAACATAAGAACCTAAAAGTACATATATTTTGTTCATTTGTAAATCTTCAAGAATTGTGAGAATCTGTATCTTTTTTTTTCTTTCTAAATTTAACTCAACAGAGTCTGTTGTTATTTTTCTTGTTAACTTTATTTGGGCTGTTTTTTGTTTGAAACATAAATCTACACCCTGTGGGCTGAGCCATAATTCAACTAATTTACAGTGGGTCGGGATATTTTAGTTAATGTGGCTGGACACCAAATTTCCTCTCTCAACCTTATATTTTTTACATAGTCCCTTTGTAGGATTCCTGAGATAGAATTTATCGTCCAGAAAATATCCTGTTTAGTTGCCAGAATTATCTTTACATTAAGGATTTCTAGTACACTATTTCCCG
This sequence comes from Oreohelix idahoensis, assembly GCA_024509875.1. NCBI lineage: Eukaryota > Metazoa > Mollusca > Gastropoda > Stylommatophora > Oreohelicidae > Oreohelix > Oreohelix idahoensis. Next base: position 511,080 of record JAMPIV010012258.1, read on the forward strand.
AGGAGAGGCAGTTCCATTCGAACTCGTAGACTATCATAAACATATCAATAAAGATTATTATCTTTTATTCTTTAATTCCATTCAATATGTCCTTCTCCTTCAAAAAGCCACCACATTTGGTGTATGATTCACTTACGATTTTATTTATTTTCTCAAATTAGAAAGGGGGATAATATTATTACCATTATCTACCTGATTAATATACCTTGATAGATATTATATTTTTGAGTGTTTTCCTGTTATAAATTTTTTTTTTTTTAAGTTGATACCCAGTCAGAATTTTCCCGACATTTCTTTGTTCCTCTCCATAACTGTCTGTCAGAATCATAGAGAGAGAGTGGGTGACTACTTCATAAAAATTTGGAGGTGAAACCTAGATTGAGGTCACTTAGGAACCTTGTATCTGGATTGTCGTATGTCACTCAAAAATCACACTCAGTAAATCCTGTCTGTCCTACCACTTCTGCACTTCACTAAATTAACAGTCCTATTGAATGCTTTTGCTTTCCATTCACCCCACTACAACCAGACGTAAAGTTACATGTTGTTATATGAGTACATCTAGGTACAAGAATACGCAATTTCAGTAGGTAAACACTATATCAATCAATAAATTAATCAATACCCTTTAGCTCCCCAAGGAGCATCCGCTTTCAACAAACACATGCCATCAGCTCAAGTCGTTTCCATGTCTTCCTCATCATTTTCACATCTCTCTCCAGTCCTTTTCTCTGTGTGTTTTTTGTGGGTCAATCTCTGCCTCTCTTTCCCTGGGGATCCAAGAACAAGGACTGCCTTCTAATGCTATCAAGTGGTTTCCTGAATGTGTGTCGTTTTCATCGCCAGCGTCCTCTTCTTATCTCTTGTTCCACTAGCACTTATCTGGTTCTTGTCATTAGTTCCACAATAAGCACTATAAATGCAATAATATATACACCTTGCAATATTATTCTTCACCATCACCCATGGCTTCACATGTGAGTCACGCAACGTCATTTATGCTATTATATGCAAACGTTGCACCATTACGTACATCGGCCAAACGGGCACACGACTGGGCGACCGATTCTGCAGACACCTCTACGACATCTCTCAGTTTAAATCCACACCTGCGGCCATCCACTTCAATGGCCCTGACCACCACGGTGCCACTGACATCCAGGTGACGGCCATCAGATACTATTCCTCGGACGCCAACAGTCGGTTTCGCCAGGAATAACGCCTCATCCATCTTATGGGTTGCCTCAAACCACACGGTTTGAATACCCAACATTATTTTGTCTGAGACGCCTTTCTCTATCGAGTTCCAGTTGTATTATGACTGTCTACTTTGATGCGATCACCTTTTTTTTTTTCATTATTACCATGTTTTTAATTTAACAATTTAATTTATTTATTTATATAATTATTATTATTATAACTTTTTATTTTTATTTTTTTTTTTTTTATTTTTTTTTTTTTTTTTGGGAACTGCGCTAGCGTAGTGGTTACAACACCGCTCTGGCGACCGGGTGATACAGGATCAAACCCGGGCGACGGCATTTGAGGATTTTTTGTCGACCGGGATTTGGACTGGATTAACTCGAGACCTGGCGAGAACATTTGAAGGAGTGTCGTCGACCAGGGACTGGCGGCTCCTGAGCCGACCCAGCTGCAATGGGTACCTCCGAAATCGGCGAGTATTTGCCTGAATGGCGAGGGACACCTGTCTCTGTACAAGAAATAAAGGGATACTCACGTAAAATCAATGTCAGGTTAGACATAAATAATAACCTGAGATTTCGCCCCGAGTATTAGCGGGCGAACGCAAAAAAAAAAAAAAAACTTTTTTTTTTTTTTAATAAATTTTTTTTTTTAAATTTGTTTATTTATTTTATTTTAATTTTTTTTTTATTTTTTATTAAATTTTATTTATTTTTTTTCCTTTATTAATTTTTTATTTTTTTTTAAAATTCTATTTTATTTATTTCTTTATTTATTTTTTATTTTTATTTATTTATTTATTTGTTTTAAATTTATTTATTATTATTATTATTTATTTATTATTTTTTATATATATATATATATATATATATATATATATATATATATATATATATATATATATATATATATATATATATATATATATATATATATATATATATTTTTTTTTTTTAATTTATTTTATTTTATTTTATTTTATTTATTTATTTATTTTTTTTTTTCATTTTATTTATTATTTATTGATTACTTTTTTCTTTTTTCTCACTCTTTTCCAATCCATGTTTTCATTATTTCTTATTTTTAATGTACTATCGACTTCCTCTTTCCTGTTTAGTGGCAGCCATCTTGCTTCACATGTGACTGGACTTAATATTAAGGGAGTTTTTTTCTCTTAGTTTTGTAGTTTCATGTTCTCTACTTAATTCTCATTTTCTTTCCCTCCTGTCTCATGTTTGTCTGTCCCTGACGAAGGCCTTGTGGCCGCAACGTAGGTTTTTCTTGTCCTTCTCCTTGTAAGACGTATTACTATTTGTTTTGTTTTTTTCAACAATATTATTCTTCCTCTTTGTGACGTATAATGGAAATATAGCCTACGGTAATCTGACAGTCTTTGTAATCCCGTTAGCGTGCTATGATTTGCTAGCAAAACCATGCATTTTTCTGCCTGTCTTACTCATACAAGCTTATTTTTCATCCACGCCTCCTTTCCTTGAACATAAACAAACGAAGCGTTTACAAACTTTTCGTGACCTGCCAGTCATAACAGGTAGCGAATGAGGTTTGTTTATCATGTTTCTCACGCGAGCTGATCTGTCAATCATCGGATACCTGACAGACTGCACGTGAATAACACCGGACCTTCTGAAGTAGACTCACGGGCAAAAATCTTTCCCCGAGTACCTTTGAAGTTCGTATACAGAGTGAAGGCGGGGAAACCCCGAGCTCTTTGATCTTCAGAAGCGGGCAAAATCTTCGAGAACCCCGTTACACGGATTTAAGTCTTTGATGGCGGTCGAACGCCCGACAGAGCGACCGTAAAGCCTTTATATGGGGAACTCATGTTTCTGATTCTCTCGATACACATGGTAACGTGAAAAGTAGCATCATCTATAGTTCAGAGAACCATGATGATATATAAACTGTGCTTTCTTAAACCTGCTATCAGTTGTCACTTAGAATTTTTGTATAGTCGAAGCACGTAAAACTAGAACCATTGTGGAAGATGTGTTAATAGCATTCGTGGGGATTGTCATTCTAATTTTCTGGTAATAGAAATTAGTGCTTACGTGTTAAAGTGTTAAGATTTTACCATTATCTTCTTCTTCTTCTTCTTCGTTCGTCCTGAAAGGGACGGTGGTTGCGTTGTGTCTGTTTACGCCTAAGCTGTGATATCTGCACCTTTCGGTCGACACATCCGACTTCTGCACGGCATTTTTTAGGACCGGGTTTGCCTTCCCATTTCGATCCACACTCGCTCAGCCAGACTGCACAGCTGCAGACTGTTTCCAGGACCACCACGTGGAGGTGGAGTGCGGTCTTGACCAGCTCTGGTTCGCTGGTCCTGACGCAGGCAGTCAAGGTATGAGTCGCTGACTGCGGTATTTTACCATTATAATTTACTTGATTTTTCTAGCTGTTAGAACTAGTGAAATAAATAACGCGTAGCTATTTTATACCAGATGTGCAGTTTTCACCACCCGCTTTCTCACACAAGAAGAGACGGTTCTAGTTGACTGATTTAATGTTAGGCGCGACTGATAGTGACAGAAAAGAATTCACGTTTTATTTCATTGTGCGTATTTATTATAAGTGCCTAGTATTTAATACCATACGATGACCACCAGACGCCGACAATTTAATAGTTATTAACGACAGGCGATATTTATGTAAGTGCGTGTATGGATAGTTGAATAATAATTGACATTGTACGCTAATCGTTACAGCGCGAGCAAGGGTGGCGAGAGTTGCATACCTTCATCCGACCTGAAATCTCAGCGTTGGTGACGTGCGATAATTTAGGCATAAAGGAAGGCACGGTGTGCCTTTTAAATTTAATCAGGACTGACCGAGTGGATAAGAGATCGTCTTGTCCCCGTCTGTGTGCATAAATGTAGCTATTTAGAATAGTAGCATTTTTTCATAAATGTTCTTTATTCCTAGCAGACCTGATCACAAGGGCATCCAGCGGTCTATTTTGGGTCTTTTCTTTATTTACTGATTGGTTAATGTCGTCTTTTTATTGGCTTGTGCGTCACCAATTTCATTTGTGAGCCAACGATACATGAGAAACATTTTAACTTGTAAATTTTAACTGGACTTACAAAACCCAGAAATATTTTGTTCAATTTTATCAGCCCACTGGGTTGTGAAACCAATAACATTACTCCCGACTTTTGACAGTCGTATCCAAGCGGATTTATCCAGAAAATTACGCTGTTTCAGAATCGGCACTCACCATAGAGCCAGCCGATAGGATTATCATCATCATCATCATAAGTAACATCTTTTTTGCAACCAGATGTTTCCCAATACTGGAAGTATTTTCCTCTTTTTTTTATTTTATCTGTGAACCTCAAGAGCACGCCTTGCTACACTAACGATTCGCGGTGACATTCTGTTCATTCAGGGAAAATTAAACAACCAAAATCGGCGTCTACCTCATAAATCTTACGTGTTAGAGGATGGACTGGGGCCAATTTGGGAAATACACCTGACATTTTGTACATTCAGGAACCATTGTAATTCCAAGGGATATCACCAAAAATGGGTAAGCGTGATTGAGTGGCCACTGTATGTCAGAGAGAATGAATATTTTTCTTTGTTTCAGGAACTGTACCAACCTGGGATTTTGCTAAAGTTGTTTACTTTACTGGGTAGCATATAGTAGGAACTTTTTTTACTGTCTAATCTGTAACATAGTGCTAACCTTTGACCTTTGGGTTATTAACTTTTTTTTGGGTTCTTTTTCTCAATAAGGGGAGGGCACATTTATTCTGTTATTTTCCTATGTATGTAAATCTGATTTTATTTGATCGTTCTTTAGATGTTTGATGTTGTCAAGTTTAAATGATAATAAACAACAAAAGAAACTTAACTTTGTGTGCTGGTCAGTCCCATACCCAATTAACTGTAGTTTTTGACGTTTGTGTGTCTTGTTGTCACATAGCTGTGTGTGTGTGTAGTTAAACTCATATTTATATGTATGAGGAGGGAAAGATTGTCTTGTACTAAATTATAGTCGTATAGATAGGCTGGACTAGAGAAACTTACTCATTCCAGAGACACATCTTCTCCTTAAACTATTCACCTGTAAAATCTATTTCTCACACCTTTTTTTCTCTCACATACTTATCACCATCCACTCTACTCAGAAGGGACCTAAAATAACTCTCAAACCTATCGGTACGACACTCTTGAAACTATTACTACGAAAATAAAACACAGATTACAATAAACGGTAGTAACTTATTATTCTTCTACACGAAAGTACACAACAAAACACATAACTTGAGTGTCTATGGCGTGACTTTACACATGCAGTTTATTCGCAAGCAAATATAATTAGCTCCAAAACACGAAGTATTTTTTAGCATTTTACTCATCTTCTTTTACCTTGTTCCTTAGCCGCTGTGATAAACCGTTCCTAGGCTTTATCGCCCTGCATCTTTTTCATCATCGTTCTTATTTTATTTCCCTCCCGTTTTTGCTCTTGCATCATTTTTTAAAGTTATCTTTCCTAATCACGGCTTTTACTTAAGTGTAACTTAAATCACGCCTTTGATGTCTCCCAAACCTTACATTATCTTTTGGAACACGCCTGTCTCTGTAGACATTATAGTTGGCACGGGAGGCGGCGAGATGGGCTATAGAAAGAATTTGTTTGATACTTTAGTCCCAATGTTTCAACAAAACGAGTGTAACCACATTGGGACAGAATAGCCCGCCCGCCAGAGCGATCGACAATAAAAGACTCGTGGCACGCACAGGAATGTTAGTTACTAGATGGACGTCTACGTTGAGAGCAGCATTTTGTCTACATGATGAGACACTTTCTTCTTCTTCTTCCGTCCTTAGCCACCGACAGTCAAAGCAGTCAGTGGCCATTACGCCTAGTGGCGTCTTAGGGCAACAGCAGATAGGTTTTCTTTGCCATTGTTTCCCATCACGCCTAGTGGCGTCTTTAGGGCAACGGCAAATCAACCCATATGCTGTTGTTTCCGTAATCGAAGTGACTGGCAAACGGGTGATAAGCCCGTTGTGCATGATGAGACACTAAAAGAGATTAAAGGGAGCCGCTCCCGCCACCAAAGCGACACAAGGAGGCTTCACTCGAGCCGCAAAACGAGGAAGGCTGGGTGACAAGGGAACAGAACGTTTCTGTATCAGGCGGCAAACCCAAAACCATGATTTGTCTCGCAACCGAACACCCAGCACGGAGTGAAGAGCTGGTTGCGAGAGCCCATCCACTTTTAGCGACTGATGTGCACTGAAATGGCTTAAAGGGGGGAACCATAAGACACAGTTCCCGACTTCTCACATATTGGCACCTCGAAATATAACAACAAGTTCGCCAGACGTCAGTATGATTTTACCAACATCACGGAGCATAAGTGGAAATTTTTCCCCCGAGCTGAGCCTGGTCACAGTTTGTTCCAATTTCCTATCTCTGTGGATTTATAATATTCATTTAGGTGGAATTTAAAGTTATATAGTGTTCTGAAGGAATTTGCGAAGGGAAAAGAAAGGTTTGCAAATTATTGTTAATTTGTTCTTTTTCATTATTGTAGTGGGATTGATGGTTTTGTATGATGATGATGGTACTACATGTAAATTGTATGAGGCCAGCTGTGAAGGCTCCTGAGATAAAATGTAATTGAGAATTGTCAGAAGGCCTTTCTTGCTACCACTACGACCTCACACTTAATTTTTTTTTTATGAATGTAGCTGCGTAAAGTGTCTAGGGTTATGATGTGTACTGTGGTGTGATAGTTATAAATATACCCATAGATATTTAACAAGACTAATAAGATTAACAAGTGTTACAATACACTGAACTAACTCACGTGTGTAAAGTTTTTGATATAATTATATTACATTTATTTGTTCTGGATCAAGTTTTATTTTGACCAGAACTTGTTTTAAAAAGAAGGATTTAAAATTTATGAAAATTATGCATGGAATGTTACATAATAAATGCAAAAGTGTACATATTTAAGTACTAGAATAGTTAGTTTTATTAAAATGTTCTGGTAGTCAGCTACTAAGGAGGATATTTATTGTCTGTGCTGTTGGGGTGGTCTCATCACACCTGTCTATATTGACTACATAGTGTCCAGAAAATGGTGGGAATTTTTATGGGGTATCTGCAACTTAATGGGGTTGGTGAATATCCAGCAGACCAGAGGCTCACTCATCTGGTATTTGTAGCTCTGGTGCTGAAATCAGGTGGTCCCACCTCTCCGTGCTGGCGGGCAATAATGGTGGTCTCTGTCACAAGGACTGCACAGATACACTTGTGTAAATCACCACCCGAGTAGATACTGCTTCGTTGACGACAGAAACTCGCAGCTCTGCAATCAAAGTATGGGCCATGTGTCAAAATCTATTCTCTACCCACGTCTGGACACCACACTGACACAACAACCACATTATACAGACAGGTCAGATCTCTCTGACCAAACAGCACAGTTACCATGGTGGGTTTACATCCGATAGATCCTCCCAGACTATAGATTCTGAAAAATAATTATTAGTTTTCTACCCTAAAAGAGGATAGGTAATATGTTTCCTTATTCTCAACTCTTGATCGGTCTTGCATAATCCTTGCTGGTGTTTAGGTACATTGTTAGTCCCTAGACCCTGACTTGGGCGGGGGGTCTAGAGCAAAATCCCTACTTGTTGTAAGGCTAGATTATGATATGGCAGTATCAAATCACTCGAACATGAAACAATATTCAAAATATATAAAGAAATAATTTCAATCTTACCAGATTATGAATAATTAACACAGAAGTGCTAGCAAAACTCAGCTGAGCTGCTGGCTATAGGATGGCGTCCCTAAATTTAACTCACTGTCTTTCATATGGGAAAACACCACACTTTAAAATCTGTGTCTAACACTGAACAATTATTGAAGAATGACCCCAAATGCGCTCTAAGCGCTAATAATATGATTGTCTGTGGCCAATCACTGCCGAGGTTTATTTTTAATTTCAAATTTCCTCACTAAAGTCATTTCAGTCAAGCTTCAGTCACGTATGGATGGTTATCTGTTAGTCTGTCCGTCTCTACTTGTGTTTCTACAAAATTGTGCTCGATTTTTGACCCAACCGTTCTCTCCCCTTCAAATTTTTGTGGTAAAAAGTTATATTTAGACACAGCTACCACCAATGTCCCTTCACTTCTATGCCAAGTAAATTTGAACACCTGCGTCCCCAAGGTCGTGTTTTTGTGTGCAAATAACGATATGTTAGATTCAATGCAGTCTGTGGCTGATGTAAACTACACTGTCTTTTGTCATTATTTTCAATATTATCTATCCGTCTGTAAAATTAAGACCATATTCGTTCACTGCTCAGAATAGGCCATCTGGCCAGCTAATTTTTATATTCCTAACATTAATATTAAGAAAAATTTACTTTTTAATTTTTTTTGTAATTTTTTTTCAGACATCTGCGTTCTTCCGCTCAAATTCAAATCAAGCGCTTGGTATCGCAAAACGTCCAATTCCGTACCTCGTGTCAATTTGGGGAACGTGGATTTTTTACTTTCATCCCCCCCCCCCCCCCCCCCCCAATTGCGTCTCTTTAGCCTTTCCAGTCATATTTTTTTTCTTTTTGATCCTCCGTTCCCCTCCGGTCTAGCAAGTCAAATTTATGGAGGGTGATGACCCGCGGTCTAGGCGATCATGTACATCAGCAGCCTACGCATTATGTTTTTATCCTTAAATGTTATCCTTGGAGGAATTTTACCGTTGTATCTCTGTCAATTTCACTACACATCTCCCCACCTGAAAACATGCCTATGGCAAGTTCCAAAACCAGCGATACACATAGGTAAAATTACTCCTCACGTCTGCCATTACTCTAATTTTGATCACAGGGGTGCCGACTGAGGAAATCTGCACCGACATTCAATTTGCCTGGGATATATTGGATACTAAACTGATAAGGTTGAAGCAATAAAGACCACCTCAGCAATCTTGCGTTTTCATGCTTAGCCTGAGACAAGAACACGAGAGGCTGATGATCCGTCTCCACCACAAATGTCCTACCATACAGATAGATTTGAAACTTCTTTATTGCCCAGATTAATGCTAAACATTCTTTTTCGCTTGTGGAGTATCCTTGTTCCGCCTTATTCAATTTGCGGCTTGCATAAGCGACTGGTTTAAGTTCCCCATCAGGTGAAGATGATCTTTGCAACAAAGCCCCTCCTAGTCCCACATTACTTGCATCGGTTCTTAAGACAAAGTCCTGTGTCAAATCAGGCAGTTTGAGAATAGGCTTGCTAGTGAGTTTTTCCTTTAACTCTTGGAACGCTAATTCACATTGTGCAGTCCAAATAATTTTATCTGGAAGTCCCTTGCGAGTCAGATCAGTCAGAGGAGCACAAATGGCGTTAAAATTTTTGATGTATTTCTGATAAAATCCGCATAACGACACGAATGATCGCACGTCCTTTTTGGTTTGCGGCCTAGGTGCTCTCTGCAGTTTTTCCAAGTTCTTAGGATCAGGGGTCATATTACCCTGATATACAGTGTGCCCCAAGAATTCCAACTCTTTGCATCCAATACAACATTTTGTTGGCCTAGCAGTTAAGTTCGCCTCCCGAAGTCTATCAAACAACATCTCCAGAGCTTCAATGTGTTCTTCAAATGTCTCTGTGGCGACGAGAATATCATCCATGAAATTTGTGATACATGGGTTATTCAGGGGGTCCAACAATTTTCGCATCATCCTTGAAAACACACTCGGAGCATTTTTCAGTCCGAATGGTAGCATATTGAATTCATAATGTCCATCCGAAGTGCTAAAAGCCAAATAAGGTCTCACTTCAGGCTTCACTGGGATCTGGTAATAGCCTTTACTAAGATCCACTTTTGAAAAGTATTTTGCCTTGTTCAGTCTGGCAAATAGCTGTTTTGTGTCTGGTAATGGATCCACTTGTCCTTCTGTGACAGCATTCAGTTTCCTGTAATCTATGCACAGTCTGTGTTCCCCAGACGGTTTCCTCAACAAAACGACACTAGAACTAAAAGATGATTCACTGTGCGAAATAATCCCCTCCTTCAATAAATAATCTATTTCTTCCTTTAATGCCTTCTCCTTCGCGAACGGAATAGAATAGGCTCTCATACAGATTGGGTTTGAGTCTACCAGTTTCATGTCATACTGTAGCAAATTTGTATGGCCTGGTTTATCTGTTAATACATCTGTATGTTCCTCCAGAACTTGTTGAACTCTCTCCCTCTGGTTTTTAGTCAGGTGCTTACTGACTTTTACCTGTGCTGCTGTTTCACAAGGATGTAATGGGTATTCATGTGAGGTGAGTGGTTCTTTTTGCATCTGGGTTGCAATAGCCAAGGTCAATAAGGGGGTGCTTTCCTGGAGTGGTCTGTCCAGATACTTCTTTAACAGGTTTACATGATAAACTTTTTCCTTCCCCTTTTTGTCAATTTTATAGTTTGTTCTAGACACCTTCTCTAGAACCGTATATGGACCTTGCCAACCAATTTGTAATTTATTCTGGCTTCCCGGTAGTAGAAGCAGCACCTTCTCTCCGACTGCCAGTTCCCTGTCCTTTGCCTTCCTATTAAAATATGCTGCATGTTTCTTCCTGGCTTGTTTCAAATTATCATTTGCCAGTTTCCATCCAGCTTTCAAACGAGTGGTCAGTTCGTTCACATATTGATAATATGAGGTAACAGTCTCTTCCGCCTTCTCATCTGTCCAGGTCCTTAATAGGGCCTCTAATGGACCTTTTATTGGCCTCCCAAATAGCAGAGTTGCGGGAGCCATCCCGGTTGAACTATGTGGTACCTCCCGGTACGCAAACAATGCGGCGGGCAGGAATTGATCCCACAGATCCGGTTTTTCGTGTGCCAGCTTTCTCAGGATAGAAATGAGAGTCCCATTGAACCTCTCTACCTGGCCGTTCCCTTGTGGATGGTACGGACTACAATGAAAGTGCCTGGCTTGAAATAGCTTAAAAACTTCTTCCGTTAGTTTCCCCTTGAACTGAGAACCATTATCCGTCAAGATTTGATGCGGGAATCCTAATCGGGTAAATATTGTAAGTAGTGCCTCTGCTACATGTTTTGAATCAATTGATGGCAGGGCTACCGCCTCTCCCCACATAGAACAAGTGTCCACCAGAGTAAGGATGTAACTGTTCCTCCTCTTGGTCCGAGTGAGAGGTCCTACAATATCCACTGCAACCCTCTCAAAAGGTGTTCCCACTATGGGCATTTCCCCTAGAGTTGCAGGGGCAGTCCAGTGCTTTGGAGCTACCCTTTGACATTCTGGGCAGGATTTGACATATCTTTTTATATCCTCCGTTATCCCTGGCCAGAAGTAATGACAAGCTATACGCTGTCCTGTGGCGCTGATCCCCATGTGACCACTGAAGGGGATTGCATGTCCGAGTTCCATCACTTTCTCTCTATATGCAATGGGAAGAACCAGCTGGTTGTGACCATTTGTTCCAGTTCCGGCCTTCCTGTATAAGAGTTTGTTCTTCATGAAATATTCCCCCTTGCTCGGAGGTGTGTGGCATTTGGGTAATTTTTTAAAACATGGCTGGAGTGTCCTATCCTCAGCCTGCGCCTTCCTCATCTCCTCTGGATGAGCGTTTATAGGTTCACCTTCTTCCTCCTTCTTCTGTGACCTGGTCTGCACTGTCGCCATGATCACAGGTTTCTCGGGATTCCCCAAGAAGACGTATCTACACCCCAAGATTAGAGGGTAGATTGGTTCATCTATCACTGCTGCTCTGATTTCTCCTTCCACATAGCGAGTTTTCACCGTTATCCTTGCGATGGGAAGTGTCATGAGTGGTATGTCCTTAGTCGCCCCTTGTATTTCCACTGTTTCTGTGGTATACTGACTTGGGTCCACTAGGCTAGACTTCACAACTGAATCATAATCCAAACCTGTATCATAAAGGCACCTTATGGTGACCCCATTACAAATAACATCCTCACAAACTGGGGGGTGATAAGGTTCCTGTTGTCCCTTAGGATTAACCTTTAATCTTTGCGTCCCCGACTTCATTGCAGCAATGTTTGAAGGTTTCCTTCTACAAAATTCGGTGTTATGGTTATCCTTCTTGCACCATTTACACCATCTTTTTCCTTGGTTCAACGGTTTTCTTTCATTGAACTTTTGGTCATTGAACTGTGAGTTTCTGTCGCGATAGTCATTTCTTGGCCGCTCAAAATTTGTCCTACCTTTATTTCCCTGCTCTCTATTATCAAATTTATTAAATTGCTGTGGAGCTTTAAAATTGTCTATGTGCTTCTTTTTAGCACCACTTACCTCTGCCTGGGCTGCCTGATACCTCTCAGCAACATTTAAAATTTCCCCCAACTTCTCTGCACCTTGTTCCATGAGAAATTTTCTCATGTCTGGAGCCATGGACTCTCTCAATTGCTCAATCATGATCATTTCTTTAAGATCTTGGGTCTTCCCCAGAGCCGTCCATTTCTCCAAATAGGTTTCTAGTCTGGCCGAGAATTGGTGGTATGTCTCCCCAGACAACAGTTTGGCATTTCTAAATCTCTTACGATAAAATTCACCATTCTTCTCGTACCTTAATAACAAAGCCTGCTTTAACATGTCATAATTGTCTTGGTCTTCCCTGTTCATTTTGGCAAATACTTCATAAGAAGCACCCCTCAATCCCTGTGATAGCTTTAAACTCCACCTCTCTCTCTCTAACCCATATGTAGTAGCTAATAACTCAAAACGTCCCAGGTACCCCTCTATGTCATCGTCTTTCTCAACAAAATGGTCTAAATGAAACCCCATAGCTGAGTTTGAGGCTCCCATACTGGGCGTAGCATCTGAGGCAAAAGGGCTGGCACCATTTTCAGGGGCCGGGCCTTGTAATTCCAGCTCCCTTAGTCGTAATTCGTGCTCCCTCTGCAACCTTCTATCTTCTGCCTCCCTTTCGGCAGTCAACCTTTTTTCTTCTGCCTCCCTTTGCTGTCGTTTTTTCTTCTGCCTCCCTTTCGGCAGTCAACCTTTTTTCTTCTGCCTCAATCTGCAGCCTCTTAATTTCTCTATCAGCCTCAATTTGTAACCTCTTCTCTTCAGCTACCTTTCTATCTTCCCTTTCAATATATTTATCACATTCAGTCGTTACGTATTGAATTAAAATTTGACCATCCATCCCCATCTCCTTCGCAGTGAGCACAGCAGCTGATCTAAACTTTGCTAGCTCAGCCATACTTTTCAGACAATATAATAATATACAAGCTAAGTACTTCTTATGACTATAATCTAACTAATTCTAACTAACCAGTTAACTAATTAATTATTACTGGCTGTGAAGATTCACCAACTTTTATCTGCAGGGACACTTTTACTTTTAAAGGAAATTTTACAATTTATTTCCCTACTTTTATTTCTCCCACCAGGAGATCTTAATATTACTGTTGGGCTAATTATCCCTGGACAAGACCCCAATATATGTAGTGGTATTGATGGTATTGTATGATGATGATGGTACTACATGTAAATTGTATGAGGCCAGCTGTGAAGGCTCCTGAGATAAAATGTAATTGAGAATTGTCAGAAGGCCTTTCTTGCTACCACTACGACCTCACACTTAATTTTTTTTTTTTATGAATGTAGCTGCGTAAAGTGTCTAGGGTTATGATGTGTACTGTGGTGTGATAGTTATAAATATACCCATAGATATTTAACAAGACTAATAAGATTAACAAGTGTTACAATACACTGAACTAACTCACGTGTGTAAAGTTTTTGATATAATTATATTACATTTATTTGTTCTGGATCAAGTTTTATTTTGACCAGAACTTGTTTTAAAAGAAGGATTTAAAATTTATGAAAATTATGCATGGAATGTTACATAATAAATGCAAAAGTGTACATATTTAAGTACTAGAATAGTTAGTTTTATTAAAATGTTCTGGTAGTCAGCTACTAGGGAGGATATTTATTGTCTGTGCTGTTGGGGTGGTCTCATCACACCTGTCTATATTGACTACATAGTGTCCAGAAAATGGTGGGAATTTTTATGGGGTATCTGCAACTTAATGGGGTTGGTGAATATCCAGCAGACCAGAGGCTCACTCATCTGGTATTTGTAGCTCTGGTGCTGAAATCAGGTGGTCCCACCTCTCCGTGCTGGCGGGCAATAATGGTGGTCTCTGTCACAAGGACTGCACAGATACACTTGTGTAAATCACCACCCGAATAGATACTGCTTCGTTGACGACAGAAACTCGCAGCTCTGCAATCAAAGTATGGGCCATGTGTCAAAATCTATTCTCTACCCACGTCTGGACACCACACTGACACAACAACCACATTATACAGACAGGTCAGATCTCTCTGACCAAACAGCACAGTTACCATGGTGGGTTTACATCCGATAGATCCTCCCAGACTATAGATTCTGAAAAATAATTATTAGTTTTCTACCCTAAAAGAGGATAGGTAATATGTTTCCTTATTCTCAACTCTTGATCGGTCTTGCATAATCCTTGCTGGTGTTTAGGTACATTGTTAGTCCCTAGACCCTGACTTGGGCGGGGGGTCTAGAGCAAAATCCCTACTTGTTTGTAAGGCTAGATTATGATATGGCAGTATCAAATCACTCGAACATGAAACAATATTCAAAATATATAAAGAAATAATTTCAATCTTACCAGATTATGAATAATTAACACAGAAGTGCTAGCAAAACTCAGCTGAGCTGCTGGCTATAGGATGGCGTCCCTAAATTTAACTCACTGTCTTTCATATGGGAAAACACCACACTTTAAAATCTGTGTCTAACACTGAACAATTATTGAAGAATGACCCCAAATGCGCTCTAAGCGCTAATAATATGATTGTCTGTGGCCAATCACTGCCGAGGTTTATTTTTAATTTCAAATTTCCTCACTAAAGTCATTTCAGTCAAGCTTCAGTCACGTATGGATGGTTATCTGTTAGTCTGTCCGTCTCTACTTGTGTTTCTACAAAATTGTGCTCGATTTTTGACCCAACCGTTCTCTCCCCTTCAAATTTTTGTTGTAAAAAGTTATATTTAGACACAGCTACCACCAATGTCCCTTCACTTCTATGCCAAGTAAATTTGAACACCTGCGTCCCCAAGGTCGTGTTTTTGTGTGCAAATAACGATATGTTAGATTCAATGCAGTCTGTGGCTGATGTAAACTACACTGTCTTTTGTCATTATTTTCAATATTATCTATCCGTCTGTAAAATTAAGACCATATTCGTTCACTGCTCAGAATAGGCCATCTGGCCAGCTAATTTTTATATTCCTAACATTAATATTAAGAAAAATTTACTTTTTAATTTTTGTAATTTTTTTCAGACATCTGCGTTCTTCCGCTCAAATTCAAATCAAGCGCTTGGTATCGCAAAACGTCCAATTCCGTACCTCGTGTCAATTTGGGGAACGTGGGTTTTTTCTTTCTTCCCTTTCCCCCCCCCCCCCCCCCAATTGCGTCTCTTTAGCCTTTCCAGTCATATTTTTTTCTTTTTGATCCTCCGTTCCCCTCCGGTCTAGCAAGTCAAATTTATGGAGGGTGATGACCCGCGGTCTAGGCGATCATGTACATCAGCAGCCTACGCATTATGTTTTATCCTTAAATGTTATCCTTGGAGGAATTTTACCGTTGTATCTCTGTCAATTTCACTACAATTATTTATGATTGCTTTTTTGCACTTGGCCTCATAGCTAACTGTGCGAATGACTGTCTGTCTTTTTCATTACTTCTATTCGTTAATGGTTAATCAAGTCAAAGATTTTTCCTCTATGATAAGATAATGAATTACTTCATAGTTATAAACTTCACCTTCTTCTTGATTTGTTAGATCATCACTACAGACTTACAGGAACACACACTGTTATTCTCACTATATTTAACACTTGTCATGTGTGCCTCATATCAATTATAACAGAGTGATCAGCTAGGAAGAAGCCATAGTGAGGAATAAGATTTAAAAAATTCAACAACTGATATTAGATGTGAAACCTATTAACCCACTTTTGTATCTTCAGTCCTGCAGAAGTCTGAGTCTACACATTACGTGTTTGGCGTCTAATTGAAAAAAAAAATCTAGCAAAGCGTACGTCCGGATAGCAGAATTCACAAAATAGGACATCGTTCACTTCCTAAGTTGCAAGGAAGATCTCCAAGCCCACGTGTGTAAATGTTCGTGGCGCAGCATTTTACTCACCTGTTTATCAAGTGCTTATAAGTTGGTTCTCCTATATATCAAGTTCAACTCACTCAAAATCATATTTCATGAATCACGATTACATACTCAAAAGTTGATGAGTATATAAATGCAGATCCCTTAGTCACAAGGTGATTCGCCAAGATATCAAGCTCAAGTCACCAAGTCCAGCTACTCACTTCGTCTGTGCATGAAGTGAATTCGTCTACTCCCATCTTGTATTGCACGGCATAAATTCACTCATACAAGCTTCATTGCACGAAATCCACTTGTTACCAGAAGATCATTTCGTGAAGAGCTCCAGTCTAGTCAGTGCCTGTTCAAGATCAGACAGCAGACATTTACCTGAGACAACTGTTAACGGTTTGTCGACGCTAGAGACATTTCCAAACGTTGAGAAACATTACATCTTACGCTACACGTGCAAAGATTTTCATCAGTAAGCCCTCGTCTTGGAGATAATCCACACGGTGTAACATACATCTACACTGGACAGTCAGTGCATACCATCGTATGCTCATACACTGGAGGAAATTTGAAAGACTCATTGACCGTGTAGATTTGACATCAGTGTGGTAACACTAAATATGTTACATCATCCTTTTACTATTTACTTATGTTCACTCTCATAATTAACCAACTACATTTTTATATTTCATCTGTGTGTGAATTGTCTTTCACCATCATCACTTTTCACTTCCTACTAACCCTATATGTGTATATAGTTAACTAATAAACCGTATAGCCAGTTTGATTATTACCTAGTTTATTAATTTATCACTCGTGCTGTCTGTGTTAAGTATTTACATATACCTGTAGGTAAATCCTTCATTTAGAGGAAGTTGGGGGCCCTTTCTTTATCTATATCTGAGGGCAGCAGTTAATGTCGTAGGGAAACAGGAAACTCCCCACACGTTATTAGAAAACGCTATGTAGTGGAGAGCAGATGCCTTCTCTTCTTCTTGTCCTTATCTCGAATAGATCTCTTTCCTAACGAGCCAATTTTTGGAGACCTTCTTGACAACATTTCATAGGCAAACGTCATAGACATTTACTGTTGTATTTGCACACAGGACGACACTATATGACAGCCGCTGACTGACAAAGCAATCAGTGTCCATAACGGCTAATGGCGTCTTGCAGGACAGCAACAAACTGTCTCCACTTTGCTCGTTTAGTGTCCATCCTTCGTCTAGTGCCCCAACTATGGTTCTGAGAATTCTACCGAGATTTTTGACTCTAGATTCCTCAGTGGATTTCTTTATATGGATATTATTTTGCTTTGTTATTTCATTTTTTATTTTGATTGTTTGTTGCATTTCTTGCGTAGCAATTTTAAAAATCATGTTCCGTTTGTTTAAATTGTTTTCTTCTTTCTGTTTCACATATCACATCGTTTTTTAATTCATTCATCGGTTTGTTTACGTGTTTGCAGTGTCTTTTGGCATGATTTCTGTTGAGCTGTCTATACTATTATTTGTCGTCTGTTTGTAACTGTGGCTAACGAAGGGTGGACCCCGAAACGTCCCGTGTTTCCTGTATACGTTAATTTGTAAAACTTCTTCTTCTTCTTCCGTTCGCTTGAAATATATTGTCTATATCTGCAATGTTGTATACAAGAACTTCACTGTCTTTTGTAGTTCATACAGAGGTCCGTATAGTTTTGCTTCCAGTGTTGTTTCTTGTATAAACTTCACTGTCTTTTGTAGTTCATACAGAGGTCCGTATAGTTTTGCTTCCAGTGTTGTTTCTTGTATAAACTTCACTGTCTTTTGTAGCAATGGTCTGGCGCTCTCTCTTCCAAATCTCTACACCTCACGGTAGAAGGGGAACGACTAAGTAAGTAAGTCTTTTGTAGTTCATACAGAGGTCCATATAGTTTTGCTTCCAGTGTTGTTTCTTGTATAAACTTCACTGTCTTTTGTAGTTGTTCATACAGAGGTCCGTATAGTTTTGCTTCCAGTGTTGTTTCTTGTATAAACTTCACTGTCTTTTGTAGTTGATACAGAGGTCCGTATAGTTTTGCTTCCAGTGTTGTTTCTTGTATAAACTTCACTGTCTTTTGTAGTTCATACAGAGGTCCGTATAGTTTTGCTTCCAGTGTTGTTTCTTGTATAAACTTCACTGTCTTTTGTGGTTCATATAGAGGTCCGTATAGTTTTGCTTCCAGTGTTGTTTCTTGTATAAACTTCACTGTATTTGTAAAACTGATTCCGAAGCATTTTCTTTTTTTCAATTTATATACAACTATGGTTCATGCTTTGCATCTCGGCCTTCACGGTTCTCCGCCTAGTTGTTTTTTAGTTGGCTTTCTTTCACCTTCCACCTGGGATCCATAGCATATCAATTCTTGTGATGGTATCAGAGTCTCTTCTAGGGGTATGGCTAACCAAGCTCTTATTCATCCTGCGCACAATAAAATGCAGGAAGTCACATAAGTGAACAACATACCTCGACCTCAAATTGCCCTCAGAGTATAACTTATTCATGCCACAGTCCTTCACTAGCACACTTGTAACGTCTCTTTATCATCATGACTACACTATCGTTTCCCAAAATATGGTACGCGTACCCCTGGCGGTACGTGAATGGAATTCACGGGGTACACTGCATAATTTTTTTATTTTGCTGTCATATTTGTTACCTGCAGAAAGCAACTCATTAAGATTTAATATGCGACGATGGTGTACTGTAGAAAGACACATATTTACTTACAAGTGTACGTCGCTTTTTAACAAATTATCATTTGGATACATAGTCTCTTAACACTTTACTCTTGTACACAATATCTGATATGGGACTAGCTTTCCTTCTATACTGGAGCGTAACTGGGGTTCCGTGGAATCCTAGGGTTCCGCGAGAGATTCCGCGAAGGATTGTGACTGACAAAAAATAAATAAACAGCGTTTTTTTTTTAACTTTACGCGCCGGGCGTTGTTAACGCTCGCAGTGGTAAGCAATGACCGAGCAGCTATGTATGGCAATGCCGCCAGTCCGCAACAGGGCCGTGTTCACTCTTCAGTCAATCAATCAATACCCTTTAGCTCCACTAGGAGCATAGGCCTTCAACAAACACATGCCAAGTCTTCCTGTCCTGTGCCATCCGCTCAAGTTCTTTCCATGTTTTCCTCATCATTTTCACCTCTGTATCCAGCTCTCTTCTCCATGTGTTTTTTGGTCTACCTCTGCCTCTCTTTCCCTGTGGATTCCAGAACAAGGACTGCCCTGTAATGCTATCAACAGGTTGCCTCAATGTGTGTCCTATGTGTTCACTCTTGCACATACCATATTTCATTCGCATGTTGTAGAGTAGACATTTGTGAAAGAATTTTAGGTCTACTTGGATAAGGAAAAAAAAGTAGGAAATTTAAAAAAAAATGGAACAAATGAAGTTTTTTCTACCTACTCTACTGACTTGCATTAGAGTTTACTCTACTGACTTACATTAGAGTTTACTCTACTGACTTGCATTAGAGTTTACTCTACTGACTTGCATTAGAGTTGATATTCTTTGTCAGATTTGGGGAACACACACAAAAGTAGGCTAATAAGTTGGTCAAAATAAACAATCCACAGAAAAAAATTCATTCTCTACTTAAAAGAGCACTGACTGTTTTTATTGGATTGTCATATTTACAAATTACGATTCAAGCTAATGTACCACGAGCTGTAGGTAAAATAATTTTTATGCAGGGGTTCCCCAGATCTGAAAATTATTTAATTAAAGGGTTCCTCCAGAATAAAAAAATTGAGAAAGGTTGCTCTAACCATACTGCCAGAAACTGTAGGCTTTAGTTAGCTATATTTACTCTTCCCTTATTTTGCATGATCGCTTGACCCAACCGTCGGTAATCAGTATAATCGCTATATCCATATATCCTTTTTCCACCCTACATCCAGATTACTCGAAGATTTCATTATACGTGAACATTCTTCAAGTATGAAGGACAAACTTCAACTTCATGATAATAAATATACCGTTACAAATCAACACAAAGAAAAATAGTCCCGCCTACAATTTGAACAAGCGGGGTTTCGCGAGGCTCCGAGCGGCATTATCCGTAAGACTTGGCCGCCGCGTTCTGCGCTCACTCGTGACTTGGTGTGTGGATAGACCGGGCCTGTATACACTGGGGTAATAGTTCCCCAGTATTCTCACCCAGTTTGCCCGGCCGGCCTTCTTTCTCTGCCTGCCTCGCTTCCGTTTTGGCCGGTTAGAAAGGAGATTCCTTGTGGCATATTTCTGAGAGCTTAACTGTGATTTCTTTTGCTGACTCCAAATTTAGTTTGTTTCAAATTTGTGGACTTGAAAAATTGAATGAAAGAGACAAGTCTAAGGGAGTGTTTACATAGCCCTGGTAACGTTGCTGTAATTCGTTTGGACGTTTAAACTGTGAGTTGAAATTTCTTTGTTTATTTTATATGTAGGATTGCATTACTATCACAAACGTAGAATCTATCTATCTATCTATCTATCTATCTATCTATCTATCTATCTATCTATCTATCTATCTATCTATCTATCTATCTATCTATCTATCTATCTATCTATCTATCTATCTATCTATCTATCCATCCATCCATCCATCCATCCATCCATCCATCGATCTATCTATCTATCTATCTATCTATCTATCTATCTATCTATCTATCTATCTATCTATCTATCTATCTATCTATCTATCTATCTATCTATCTATCTATCTATCTATCTGTTTGTCTGTCTGTCTGCCTGCATGACTGTCCGTCCATCTAAATGTCTATCTGTTTGTCTATCTGTCTGTTTAGGTCTACTTACGTACTTACCTACGTAGGTATAGGTCTACTTACCTATCTACCTACGTATCTCTATCTATCTATCTATCTATCTATCTATCTATCTATCTATCTATCTATCTATCTATCTATCTATCTATCTATCTATCTATCTATCTATCTATCTATCTATCTATGTCTACTTACGTACTTACCTACGTAGGTATAGGTCTACTTACCTACCTACCTACGTAGCTATCTATCTATCTATCTATCTATCTATCTATCTATCTATCTATCTATCTATCTATCTATCTATCTATCTATCTATCTATCTATCTATCTATCTATCTATCTAATCTAATCTAATCTAATCTAATCTAATCTACCCGTGCTGCTGTCTGTCTCTGAATGTAAGCCTGCCTGTCTCTGACTTCTCTTCTACCTAGGCATACCAACATATCTACCTATCAACATATAGTCCAATTTTTATCCACCATTAACTCTTCTTTGCCCCCGTTTAGTTCCCGGGGGATGTACGAGTAGACCCCCCCCCCTTTTTTTTTTACCAAGAAAACAAACAACAGTACTAATTCTTCAGTCATGTCCTAAGGGGGCGACTAATTTGAGAATTATTTAATTGGACTGGCAACTTCACCATATTATTAAGCAAATTGCTACAGAAACCACACGCAGAATGAACACATGAATGCTTTTTGTACAAGCTACCTTCAGGGGGACCGGCTGCAGTGGTGGCCAGAGGCGGATCTACTATGAAGCCAATGAAGCTTGAGGTAACACCACCCCCCCCCCCCCACCCTCAGTCTAGCTTTCTCTATAATACGTGTCTTTCCCTTTCCCCAACACTATTTCTAATAAAGGGGGCCCTCAAAGTTTTCAAGCTTCAGTGTCCCCCAAAATGTAGGACCCCCCCCCCCCCTCCTCCCTCCCTCCCAATGGTGGTGGTTCCATTTTCTGTGAGGAGAGAAGACTAAAAAAATAATGAAGAACACTACTTAATTCTGTTTCAAACCTCACGTTTGGTACACTCATAGAATACTTAATGTCTGCTTTCATACACCGCCATACAAACACAGACTGACCCGACTTCGGTACGACTTACAGGTTGGGCCCTACTCGTTGAAACGTAATGCTGCATAAGGCCTTCGTACTTGCAAGACTGCTGTTAGAGGTGTAACTAACAGTTACTTAATTTTCAAAGGATTGAGAATTGGGCATGCAGGCCCGTCTGACATTCTGCCCTTCTTTTCTCTCATCTTTTATACTAAATTCATTTATTCTCACAGGGTCCTAAGTAAAGTCTTCTTCTTGTTCTTTGTTAACTCTCGTATAACCAACATATTTTATATTTCT
This sequence comes from Oreohelix idahoensis, assembly GCA_024509875.1. Lineage (NCBI taxonomy): Eukaryota > Metazoa > Mollusca > Gastropoda > Stylommatophora > Oreohelicidae > Oreohelix > Oreohelix idahoensis. The sequence continues at coordinate 533,642 of JAMPIV010012258.1, forward strand.
CTCATAAAGTTGATGCTCTGTCTGAAGCTTCTCTCATCGTCATTCAGCCCTACCCCCCGCCCTATATGGGCTTATACAGACCGTATTGTTAAGTAGATCATCCCTGGTAAGATAAACAACGCTATAGGAAACACCTCGAGTATCACCCAAATAGAGCAGTGGTTTCCAAACTTTTTCCAGCCACGCCCCCTTGTTTCTATACACTCATCCCCAGAGCACCTTACTCTACATATTAAGAAGCATTCTTTATAATAGCGGTTCTCTTTGTATCCATCTAGGTAATCCCACAACCCACTTTGAGAAGCATCGTAACAGAGTATCACCTCTTCGTATCCTTAGTTGATCTAATGGGGAGAATGGGTGGATATGCTACTAAAAATATCATTATTACCTGTCAGCTACCCAAGGAGCATCACCAGACACTGAGTTTAGGATTAACGTATATTGTGTTAATTACTTACTTAGTCGTTCCCCTTCTACCGTGAGGTGTAGAGGTTTGGAAGAGAGAGCGCCAGACTATCCTATCGGCTGTCTTCCTCCTGGCCTGGTTTCATTCTAGTCCTCGGTCCTTCAAAGATTGTCTAATGTTGTCCTCCCAGCGGACTCTGGGTCGTCCTGGAGGTCTGGATCTCTGGCTCTTAGTTTCCCATGCTTGTCGTGGTAGCCGATCTTCTCCCATTCTGCAGACATGGCCAAACCATCACAATTGGGACTGTTCTACTTGGGTTTGCAGAGGTTGGGTTTTTAGGCCTTGGCGTATCGTTTGGTTGCGGACCATGTCTCTTCTTGTTACTTCAACCACCTTCCTCAGATACCTCATTTCTGAGTCTTGGATCTGGCTTTTGTGGGTTGTAGTCATTGCCCATGACTCGCATCCACACGTCAAGACTGGGACATAGGTGGAGCGGTATACAGCCATCTTCGTTTTCTTACCAACCTCTCTCTTGCTGAGGAATCCTCGATTTATGGCCTGAAAATGTCTCCCAGCTGCTGCTTTTCGAGTGGCCAACTCTTCTTTGATGCCTGTTTGCCTGTTGAATTCTAGAAAGTGAAGTAGAGGAAGACAAAAGAACACACGGAGAAGAGAACTGGAGACACATGAAGGATATGAAGAAGATATAGATAGCCCTTGAGGTGATGGCACGGGACAGGAAGATTTAGCTTTGGTTTGTTGTAGGCCTGTGATCCTTGTGGAGGTCTAAGGTCATGGACAAATGTTGGATTCATGACTGTGCCCCGTGAGTTTCCCGGGGGTCTGTGGGGGAGACTAAACAAAAAAAGACTAAAGCTTCTTCAGGTAAGAAGTATGTATTATGAGGTCGCGCATGAGACTGGTAACTTCATCATGTCAAACAAATTGCTATATGAATGCTTTAGTGCAATGCTTCTTAACGAATTTTTTGTTTAAAGCAACATCTAAAGATGCTTCGCACCCAATTATTTTCAAGCTGGAAAAATACGCAAGAAATGTGGAAAAAGAGATAAAAGTACTAGAAATAGTCAGAAAATTTACAGGAAACGTAAAGAAAAAAAATCATTAAAATAAATATGCAGCTAGTAACTTCCCAAAATATGACGGGAAATAATTGTGCAGTGCTCTCTTTCTGCTTCAGTTCTTGATGACAGCTCTAATTCTCCTGTGGCCATGTCGATGTCATTGTATCTTTGTAGTCAAACTTATTATGACTTATGGTCATTGATCAATGCATAATCGAAAGATTGCAAGGCCTGCACGATCGGTGTTCAGATTAGCTTTCACGGTGCCATGCTAGCTTTTTATGTGTTTTCCCGAAACGGTGGCAGGATCTTTCCATTGTTCGTTACAGGACGTTTCACTTTGACAAATAGAAATATGGGGATGAGTATGTAACCCGCCAAAATATGGCGGGAAATAATATCTGACGTGTTTCGCATCCCCAGAAGTCGAATCGCGCGCCCCCCCCCCCCCCCCCCGGGGGGGTGCATGCACACGTGGTTAAGAAGCACTACTCTAATGCAAGTTTCCTAAGGAAGATGGTATCAACCATATTGAACGAAAATATCAAACCACAATCTTTAGATTGAGAACAGGTCACTCTACACTAAATGGCATGAGTATATGAGGAAGACTGCAGTAAGACGGGGTAAAACGGTAGAGTGGAGGAAAAAAATACAAACGGTAATACGTCTTCCTAGGCGAAAAGTCGAGAAAAAACTTACGTTGCGGCCACAAGGCATTCGTCAGGGACAGACAAACAAAAAGCAGACGGGAAAGAAAGTGAGAATTAGATGGAAATCATAAAAATAAGAGCAAACACTCCCTGATATGTGTCGCATGTTAAAATAAAAATGTCTGCCGCTGAACTGGAAACTGGAAGTACACTTTGTTCTTATTTGAATGTTTTCCACTTAATTCTCACTTTTTTTTTCTGTCTTTCTGTGAAGAATGTGTTATGATAACAAACATGTGCAAAAGTGATCGAAACATAGCGAATTTATGAAAAAGTTTAAATTAAATAAACAGACATACTTGCTAAGAAAGGATGAGCTCTACGACAAAACTATATAGGGACAACTTATGAAATGGCAAAAACAACTGTAACAGCCATATTCACGTCCAAATGGGACAGAAAATACCCAGGCCAACTTAAAAGTAATGCCTATCATCAGATATCTAGACGAGACTAGGTCATCATTTTTTCGGTTACGCACTGGACACAACAGATTCTTCTTCTTCTTCTGCGTCCAGTTTGTAGTCATGCTAAATCTGCAGGTCTGTCGCCAGGACGAAGTCCAGTCTTTTCCAGGTCAGCGCGGCAGCCATATAGCTTCTGCTTGAGCTCAGCACCCTCTGGCCAGGTCAGACGTCGTGGGTCATCATGGGTTGGGCAGTTTTGGAGAATGTGACACAATAGATTGAGGTACCATCTATACCACAGGTACAGGATTGGTACACTGGCCCCACGTAAGCCGAACATCTGTTGCAGTCCTGCCCAACATCAAATAATGAACTGAGTAGCATATGGCAACACCTATTTCACTCCACGAACAACTGGAGATGTCAGGAACCTTGAGTTGACTACTGCCTTTATTCGAGTCATTAATGTGGAAGTCTGAAGGCGAACGAGATGTCAGGAACCTTGAGTTGACTACTGCCTTTATTAGAGTCATTAATGTGGAAGTCTGAAGGCGAACGAGATGTCAGGAACCTTGAGTTGACTACTGCCTTTATTCGAGTCATTAATGTGGAAGTCTGAAGGCGAACGAGATGTCAGGAACCTTGACCTGACTACTGCCTTTATTAGAGTCATTAATGTGGAAGTCTGAAGGCGAACGAGATGTCAGGAACCTTGACCTGACTACTGCCTTTATTAGAGTCATTAATGTGGAAGTCTGAAGGCGAACGAGATGTCAGGAACCTTGAGCTGACTACTGCCTTTATTAGAGTCATTAATGTGGAAGTCTGAAGGCGAACGAGATGTCAGGAACCTTGACCTGACTACTGCCTTTATTAGAGTCATTAATGTGGAAGTCTGAAGGCGAACGAGATGTCAGGAACCTTGAGCTGACTACTGCCTTTATTAGAGTCATTAATGTGGAAGTCTGAAGGCGAACGAGATGTCAGGAACCTTGAGCTGACTACTGCCTTTATTAGAGTCATTAATGTGGAAGTCTGAAGGTGAACGAGATGTCAGGAACCTTGAGCTGACTACTGCCTTTATTAGAGTCATTAATGTGGAAGTCTGACGGTGAACGAGATGTCAGGAACCTTGAGCTGACTACTGCCTTTATTAGAGTCATTAATGTGGAAGTCTGAAGGTGAACGAGATGTCAGGAACCTTGAGCTGACTACTGCCTTTATTAGAGTCATTAATGTGGAAGTCTGACGGTGAACGAGATGTCAGGAACCTTGAGCTGACTACTGCCTTTATTAGAGTCATTAATGTGGAAGTCTGAAGGCGAACGAGATGTCAGGAACCTTGAGCTGACTACTGCCTTTATTAGAGTCATTAATGTGGAAGTCTGAAGGCGAACGAGATGTCAGGAACCTTGAGCTGACTACTGCCTTTATTAGAGTCATTAATGTGGAAGTCTGACGGTGAACGAGATGTCAGGAACCTTGAGCTGACTACTGCCTTTATTGGAGTCATTAATGTGGAAGTCTGAAGGCGAACGAGATGTCAGGAACCTTGAGCTGACTACTGCCTTTATTAGAGTCATTAATGTGGAAGTCTGAAGGCGAACGAGATGTCAGGAACCTTGAGCTGACTACTGCCTTTATTAGAGTCATTAATGTGGAAGTCTGAAGGCGAACGCGATGGGATGTAACTAGGAACCTTGAGTTGACTACTGCCTTTATTAGAGTCATTAATGTGGAAGTCTGAAGGCGAACGAGATGTCAGGAACCTTGAGCTGACTACTGCCTTTATTAGAGTCATTAATGTGGAAGTCTGACGGTGAACGAGATGTCAGGAACCTTGAGTTGACTACTGCCTTTATTAGAGTCATTAATGTGGAAGTCTGAAGGCGAACGAGGAAGAAGAAGAAGAATAAACACTTAAATTTTCAGCTAAATGTCAAGTTATTCATGTTAGATTTGTGTACAACTTGAAGGACAAAAAAAAAATAATAATTAATAAATACATTTCAAACAGACATTAACACGTGCTTGCGCAACATAACTGGAGTAAAACAGCTAACCTAGACCGCAAGGTCTTTTATATTTGGGCATGCGCCCTAATATAACCGACGGACACTGTGCCTAGGTTGAACGGTGCGCACCTCACCAAAACGCGGCAAAAATGCTATTTAAAAATAAATAAAAAAACATGGAGTCAAATTTGGTGATAAAATCAATCTGGAACTAAGGGGAGAAAACCGACAAACAACAGTGCAACGCGATGGGACTAAAAGACGTTTCGGCAAACACTGAGAAAACAATTTTCTAGCATCACATGACAGCACTCCTAAGATAGAAAGAAAGTACTAGGTCACTGGGCAACAGACAAGTGAAAAAAGAAGCGATACTCTCACTGGGGAATCGAACCATTGTCCATCCGAACGGCGTCATTGCCTCGCTACAGGAGTGAATCGTGAAAGAAAACACTGCCAACTTTGCTTATTTCGTGGAAACAATATCGGAGAATGAATCATCGAACTAATTTTATTTAAACAGGGTTAAATGTCTGGCATGTAGTTTTTGGGCACCTATACTCTATAGAGCGACCGATTAGCTAAGTGGTAAGAGCGCTGCCCTCTCGCGGCAAAGGTATCGGGTTTGAAACACGGCGGCGCCACTCACCTGTCTACCCAGCTGTAAATGAGTACCTGGCTCTGCTCTTGAGTTAGGGAAGGGAAAGGCGTTGATGAAGGGAACAGTTCACCTCACCTCTCGAAACTGGACCTAGTATGGTGAAGTCCAAACTTTTCACTTCTCTACGATGATATCTGCTATGGGAATTCATTCTCCATCGGGATCATTAATTAAGGCTGATGGAATATCTCTCTAGAAGGAAATGCAGAAGTAAAAACTTCAGCGCCTGAGAAAATCCTGCCGGAGAGACGGAAGGAAACATCTGTCTGTTTAAATAAACGCAAATGGGTAATTCCCTACTTGAAGCAATGATCCAGACCTTGCTAACATTAACAGCAATCCCACATTAGTCAGCAACCGTATCTGCCTGACTCGTTTCACAATGACTCACACAATATTATCGCAGCTCGCCGGATCTATCGATCTTCGCAGCCTTTGATTTCGCCATTTATCACAGAGCTGTCAGGGGTGGGTGTGCTATGATTGACACGCGCGGCTGAGTTGTCAATAATTCACTCACCCATTTGTCTACTCATTTGGTTACTCATTTATCAGTCCAGGTAGTGTTTGGTATACGTTTCCTGTCCAGTCGGTCATTTATCATCGTCATCGTTATCATCATCATGATTATTACCTTTAACAAATGTCACGTTAACAAATTTATGCTAAACATTCCTGTCCTGTGAGAAATGAGAAGAAGACGCTGGAGATGGATAGGTCACACACTTATAAAACCTGTTGGTAAGATTACCAGATAATCCGTCTTCTGAAATCCCCAGGGTAAAAGAAAGGTAGATGAAGACCAAAGAACGCATGGAAAAGAGAAATGTAGACGGACATGAAGACACAGAAAAACATTAAGTCGATGGCATGGGACAGGAAGACCTGGCATAAGTTTGTTGAAGGCCTATGCTGCGTTGGTAGTTGAAAGGTGAAAGAAGACGAAAGAAGATTCCTATCGGCTGCCGCAGGGTCAAGGTCTTTCTAGGTATTTAAAAAAAAATGTATTCACGTCTGCCTCAAATTTGCTTCTCAATGTACTTTTCGATCTTCTTCCTTTGTTACCATGGTGATTCCAGATCAAGGATAACCTTGTAATTCTATCAGTAGGCTTTCTCAGTGTGTGTGTCCTATCCATCGCCAGCATCTTCCTCTCATCTATTGTTCCCCAGGCACTTGTCTGCTTGTATTCAGTTTCCGCATTAGTGATATTGTTGAACATGGGAGATCAAAATATGAATGAGATAAGGTAAATACAAGGACCTTAAACGGGTAACAAAAAAAAGTCAATCAATCAATCAAAAAAAAAAATAGGCAAACAAACAAACTCATGAAAACCTTCCTGTCACGGGTGCCATCAGGCTTCAAGAAATCCACGTCAATCAATTATCAATCTCAGTTTCTTTCCCAATCAATACCCTTTAGCCTCTCAAGGGGTATAGTGCCTTCAACAAACTGCCATGACATGCCTATCAACTGTCACAGAGGTGTGCCATCAGCACAAGTTCATCTTTCCACGTCTTTCCGTATCATCTGTCTCTTGTCATCTCTTGTTCCACTGGCACTTGTCTGGTTCTTGTCATCTCTTTTTTTAGTCTGGCACTTGTCTAGTTCTGCCTCCTCTTTCCACTAGCACTTGTGTTCTTTTCTTGTCAGAACAAGGCACTGCCGTGTAATGTCATATCTTGTTCTACAGTGGCACTTTCCCAGTTCTTGTGTCCTGTTCCACTGGCACTTGTCTAGTTCTTGTCATCTCTTGTTCCACTGGCACTTGTCTAGTTCTTGTCATCTCTTGTTCCACTGGCACTTGTCTAGTTCTTGTCATCTCTTGTTCCACTGGCACTTGTCTAGTTCTTGTCATCTCTTGTTCCACTGGCACTTGTCTGGTTCTTGTCATCTCTTGTTCTACTGGCACTTGTCTAGTTCTTGTCATCTCCTGTTCCACTGGCACTTGTCTAGTTCTTGTCATCTCTTGTTCCACTGGCACTTGTCTGGTTCTTGTCATCAGTTCCACATTTATCATACCTATTTCAATCCTTCTGTTCTACGCAAGCACCCTTTTATAACATTCTGTAGCTTTTTGGTTGTTGTTTTTGTCGACAAGAAAGTTTGGTGTAAGATTGTTGAAGCCCTATGCCGAACAGGGAGCAGATGGGTAAAGATGAGGATGAGGATTTGTACAAGTATGAGGATCTTCTTCACGACATTTCCCTTCTCTGGCCCTCCTTCAAATCTGTTATGAATATTTCCATTGTTTCATTAGTTTTCGCACGGCCAGACCTCCTTAAACCATTTCATTCAATTATTAATTACCCTACTGCACCCTCATCGAACGTCCGATTGACAGAGTGGTTAGAGCGCTGGTCTCTCGCGGCAACGGGGCTACGTTCGAATCACGGTATCGACATGCTCCAGCTTACCCACCTGTAAATGGTACCTGACTCTTGTTCTTTGAGTAAGGGAAGGAAAAGGCAGCGAGGAAAGCAACTGGTCACCCCCACCTCTCGATGCTGGACCTAGTATGGTGAAGTCTCTAACACTTAACTCATCTACGGCAGTATCTGCTAAGGGGACTACCTTGACCTTTTTTACTGCACTCTCAGACAATTCGTACAAGGAGGCTAAACTGAGGTTGGGCATGGTTCTGGTAACCTCATCATGTAAAACAAATAGCCACAGAAACCACAGCGACAAGAACTTGCTGCAGGCTTCCTGCAAGGTGACCAGTTGTGGCCCCTTGATCGGTAAGGAGCACAGCCGGAAATGGTGATAATTAATTACCCTTCAGCGCCTTCTTACCAGATGACCTTTTATCTTGGATGCCAGCGTTGACCTGTGACAGTGATAATAATGACTGCTGAACATCTACTTCAAAGGTGCCTAACATATGAGAAACAGAGAAAACACACATGGCCATCACCAGGACCATTCCTAGAAAAGCTCTACGGACGGAGATGTCAACAGCCTCAGACTGACCACTGCTTTCTTTGAACATATTCAAGTTGACGTCTGAGGGTGAGCGAAGAAGAAGAAATATATTGTCTTTAGGTGGCTTGTCCATATTGTTGTTAAAGTTTTTACATCTTGGAGTTTCTACAGGATGCGGTACCTAGATTATTTGCTTATAAGATATTAATAATGCGGAGAAAAGCCGGTGGTGTGGAGTGGGTTATTAGTATAAACTTTACATTTAACCCAGTAAGTTATGAAGTGACCTCCCTTCGTCTTGGTCAGTCCACCGCAAAGGGAGGTCATTCAGTCATTTACTAGTCTAAAGGCCAAGATTACCTGTAATTATCATCCCTTACAAATTCATCATTTATATATTCCCGTCTTTTGCTAATCTGTTCTTTGATTATTAATCAGTTTCAATTCACTCCGCGAAATGTTTAAAACAAAGAACCTCATTTCCCAGTCGCACTACATCATATCACCACCAAGTCACACACGCAAAATTAAAAAAAAAAAAAAAATGTATTTGTATTTTATTTAGAATGAGCTCAGTTTTCTACTCCAGAATTCTCACCCTCAGAAGCTGTCAATTTCTAGTGCTGTCGAGTGAGACAGATTGGCACAATGTTTACTGCTAGCCAATAACCATTTTGTGTTCGCGTGGCATCTCTGTTTTGAGTCGTTATTATCCCGGGGGAGAGAGAGAGAGAGAGAGAGAGAGAGAGAGAGAGAGGGGAGGAGAGAGAGGCTTTTAACCTTTGAAAGAATATCAAGTTCATACCTTGAAATGGAAATCATAATTTTCTTTTGCATCCCCTACGTAGCACGGACACACCGCTGTAACTGGTCCCCTGGCGGGAAATCTGAAGCCAGGGCCGTAGATAGGACTTAATAAACCAAAAAAAAAAAAAAAAGGGGGGGGGGGGGTTATTTAAAAAAATTCGGCACAAAACATGTTTGGTACAGTATAATTTCCCCACAAATGTTTTTCAAAAAAACCTAAAAAGGGGGGGGGGGGGAATTCAAAAGTACCCCACCCCCGTATCTACGGTCCTGCCTGCAGCAAACATCCACATGCTCTTACAGTAGTGGTTTATCTGGCAGTTTGTTTGACCACATGCAGATGCCAGCATACTCAACCTATTTGTAATCGTCTGAGAGTGCAGAAGGTCTATTCCTGTTTGTCTGTCCAGAGACACACCCCCACCCGGGAGAACGAAACGGGTTACGGAAGTGGGAAACTTTAGAAATAAGAAAACAAAGTGAATAAGAGAAAGTTTTAAGATACAATAACAATCATAAATACAAAAAGAAACATCGACATTTATCCGTTATTCTTACGCTGTTGTTGCCATGGACGCTCAGCCAATTAAACGCTGGTATTTAATTATGTACTGCAGGTTTGTATTGTTGTGTAGATAATAACGATACGCCCCAGCGTTTGAAGATTCGCGCAGGGAGATATGCCATAGGCGGAACTTCAGAATGAGGTGTAGAACTGCCATAGTTAGGCTAGTGGTGAATTCCCGCAGTCAGCGTTGCCACTCTTAATTTTGAAACAAACCTAGATCTCGGCGACTTGGGCTATTTTTTGGCCAAGTTTGAGCGAAATCTAGGTGGCATTTTTCAACTAATGAAGGTAAATGACACTTAGACGGGATAAAAAAAAAAACAAAAAAAAAAAAAACACCCGAGATCTAGGTGAATCCACCTAAGAGTGGCAACGCTGCCCACAGTGACCTGGATTTGATGGTTCTTTAGTTGTGGATTGTGTGTGTATTAGAGTGGGGGGGTGGTGGTGAGGGGGGGGGGTGTGGGGGGGTGGGGGGGGGGGGGGGGGGGGCGCGGGGGGACGGGGGCGGGGGGCGGTTAAAGCATGTGCATGTGAAAGTAGATGAACGTACGTTCAGGGTATGGTAAGTTGAATGCTGTCTTTGTGACAGGTCATGTTTAGGCGCGTGTTACTACCGGGCAGAGATTTATTTTTCCAGGTCTCTGTATTTTAATGCTTCTATTCTGCTCTTTGTGTTGCATGTGACCTTGATTGTAAACACCCCTATATGTTTCTTTCTGCCTCTTGGCGGGCTTTATCGTAAAGCGGATTTTAACGTTCGTGAATACAGCCAGTTTTTGTTGATTTTCTTGTGCTAGATTTTTGTAGTCTGTCTGTCTTGTTACTGAATGTCGAAGTGTCTGCCGTAACAGGGCGCACACAAAGTAGGGCTGGGATCTTTAACGATTAATTAGTAGATTAATAGCTCACATTTAACTGATAAAAACTAATTTTTATCGATTGTTACATTTTTAGCAATGTTTATGTTTTCTGTTTCAGTGCCAGAGCAATAGCTATGTTACACGTTTATGATACGGAATTTGGCAAATATGGCCAATAATAATATATTGTTTGGTATTAACGTTTTATTATTTTTATTAAATTTTCAGGAAGATGTTGTCTTGTAACAAATAAAATAAACAAGTCTTTGGTGATTTTTAAAGGAATGTTATTTTTTAATTTTTTTATAATTTATCAGTGTTCGAAGTTGATCGATTAATCTTCAATTAAAGAAATTCGATTAATCGATTAAGATTTGCTTTAAAAGTCAATCCCAGCCATAAAATAAAGTTTTAAGTAACGTCTGCTTTATTTTAGGTCCGGTTTGTCTATATCAGTGCTTCTCGCTCAATCAGGTCGCTATAAAGGAGTACGCGGCCTTTAAAAATTTCAGACGTACTGGCCTATAGCGACACCGTTACCGTGTCGGCGATCGAATACCTGACAGCGTCATGCTTCAGTGTTCTTCTTCTTCAAGTTTCATGCCTGGCATCGTAGAAGATCATGTCTCTCTACAACTTTATGTCTCCAGTACAATTTATCAATTCTGTTGTTGACTTCTTTTCATGCCATGTTGTCAAACTGTTCAGTATCTGTTCTCTTTATCTTCCCATGTGTCTATTTACTTCAGTCTTTCCCGTTGTTACAATATATTGTCAAAGGATTGTCTCCCCTGCTCTTCAGCGGTGGTCCAACAGTGGCCAGACTTAGAGTATCTTCTTTTCTTCTGCGTTCGTCCTGAAAAGGACGTTTGTTACGTTGAGTCGCCGTTTACAGCAAAGCAGCGATATTTGCGTTTGTCGGACCAACACATCCGGTTTCAGCATGGCATTTTTGTGACCGGGTTAGCCTTCCCTCCTCGATCCCTGCTCTCTGTGGAGTAGGGTCTTGGTTCGCTGACCCTGGCGCAAGAAGTCAAGCTATGGGTCGCTGACTGCATTTACCACTGTTGGTGCGTCTTCGGTCCCACTTAGAGTATAAAAATGAGGGTCTTCAAAGATATGAACCTTCGCTCAAGATTACACTTAGCAGAGATACATATAGAAGAATGATGCTTCTATTTCAGGGAGCCTCATAGGAATTTTAAGAAGGCAAGCATAACAACTTAGATCATCTAAGCTGTCATGAACTTTTTATCTCCCGTCCTTTCTGCGATGAAAAAGAAATTTTCTCGATATTCTGAGGGCCCCCCCCCCCCCCCACCCAATGAAATGATTCAGTAAAATATTACTTTAAAGGGTCTGTATGGTTGTCTGTTTAAAATAACTGATTCATACGGGTGCAATTCACTCAATAATATTAAATCAGCTATTAATTTGTATTTACAGGTAACAAATTTAATAATCACTTATAGTTAACAACGTAACAATTACAGTTCTTTATGAAAAAAATGAAGCACTGATGTTTTCATCACTGGTAATGACCTAACAGTGGCTATCGTTAAAAAAAAATTCTTGCTGGGCCTAATTGTAATACTTAACTAGCCAGGTGTTGACAATGATTTCTTGTTGCTGATGGGTTATGCCACTGTTGGTTCCCAATGGTGTTGTTGACTGTTCCGTCAATCGTCTATTTCTGTGGCAGTAGCGCGTCTCTGGCAGTAATGCTGGGGGTAACAACTCCAATTATCAAGGAAAGTGTCTTCAAGACCCGTCTGATGTAGGCATCTAACAACTTGAACCACAGACTTGTACCACAAAATGAGAGAAAACAAATGTTTCTTCAAAGTTTAGAATCTTTTTACATGAAATTCAGGCACCTTCCGCTTCCATTCCGTTATTTCATCTTCTTCAGAAACTTTACCATCCCTGAGCATAAATGTTAAACCCAATGAGTCGGACGAAAGTGCATTTAGGACAGAGGAAAACGACAATAGCATTATTTAAACATGTTTGAATATACACATAAACTTATTAAACTGTTAATATAATAAATATATCACCATGATGTCATTATCATACACTCCCTGCTCCACATGGAGCCTAGGGCTACCTCTGCTTTTGGGTTCCCTGCAGTGGGGGTTCATGATTTTATATGCTGAGGCATCCAGCCCCATATACCCTTGTATATCCACAAGCAAATTACACATGTTAAATGCACAAATATAAAATGATAAAATGTACATATTACAACTTACCATGATTATCGGGAATGAATTTACAGACGTCATGCAGAGAAAGAACTTCCGAATAGTGTCGTGCCACTTGTTTTAAGAGGCCGTCTTACAGGTGGTCGTGGTATTACTTTAATTACAATCCCAATGTTATTATGTATGTAGGTTCCTAGTACTTAAATCGAGTTTTCTTTCTGTCTAATATCAGAAAATCGTGCAATACTCGGTTCTGTCTTTATGTTGGAATCCTGTTCCTGTTCGTTATCCTGGCTGTCTGAAGTGCCTTCTTGACTAGATGGAAATGGAGTGAAGTAGTCTTAATTTTGCAGATTACAAGGTATAAGCGACATTTTCGCCCACACATCCATGTGGTTTCGTTGGAAAAAGCTCCAATCAGAAGTAGTTTATTTTAGCACTTTCATGTCAATCCAACGACGATTTAGTATCCGATATCATGTCACATAAGTATTGGGTCGATCTCTTTTCCTCTCCGGCAGTATTTAGTTACATTTTTTTGTGTACTAAATTTCTGTGGTTGACACATTTTCTTTTTTATACTATCAAGCAGATTTTTTGTACTTCGACCGAGCGTTGGGTTTACCTAAGGCGTGCCGGGCGATAAATTACCCGTCTGTGGACAGATTACAGACACGCACTTATCAGTCGGACACACCTGAGCGGAAATGTTGTAATAGTCCGGGCAGATGTAAGAAGTTATTTGTAAACATTGCCGAGAGAGGATCGGATGTTTTCATTCCATATTTGGGAGACATGACCTCTGCAGTAACGCGCAGAAATTTCCATGAGGAAATAATTTGAATTACCCCACAAAACACGCATGTTTGAAACGATTGGCAGACACTCGGAATGAAGGCACAACACCCCTTCCGATTGGAGCCCTGCTTAACATCGTAACAAACAAATGCGGGGGAAGACAGGCAATATAACCTGACACTTCAGCCAGAGTAGAACACTGTGAAAATTCACTCGCGCCAAGAAGACAACCAGACCTTGCCAGAGTAAAGACTAAAATCAGCTTTCATTTATCAGACCGGACCTTGTTTGAGCATTCTCAGGACTTAAAAGCCCAGGAAAAACTCTACCATTTTAACACGGAAAACCGGAATCTGAGGGAACTGAAACACAAGTCAAAGTGGGAACTTATTGTTAAAGTAACAACACCCCAGACCAAGTGTAAGAGGCCTCTACAAGTGCCTTTATTTCTCTGAGCCAGCAGTCTGTGAGCCTAAAGATTGGCGTAAGTTGTACATTTTGAATTCTATATTTTTTCATTATTAACATGTGAACTAATACGTATATATTGACATGTGAATATTAATATGTGAAAATTGCTAGTGGATGTCCAAGTCATTTGAGGCTGGCAACCTCAGCATATAGAATGATGATTTCATGAACCACCACTGCCAGGGCTGGTGACTGCTTTATTGCGAGTTTCTTATAAAGAACCAAAAGCAGAGGTAGTCCCAAGTTCCATATGGAGCAGGGAGGGAATGATGAAAGAAATGATGTACATACTTGTTATATTATTAACCTTTTCAACCAGTGTAAATGTAAAACATATTCACTCTAAATGTAATGAAAGTTTCAACCTTTTCAACCAGTGTAAATGTAAAACATATTCACTCTAACTGTAATGAAAGTTTACAACCTTTTCAACCGATGTAAATGTAAACATATTCAAACTATAGTGTTAACATTTTCATGTAAAGTTAAATATAAAACTATTCATTTTAAATGTAAAGATAGTTTTTCGCCCACTGGGATTAAGATTAATTCTCAGAGAGGGTAAAAATTCTGAAGATAGATGGGATGGTGGAATAGGAAGATGGGGACACATAAGTATGTGTCGGGAAACTCAATACTCAGAGGGTATTTGTTTCTCTTCTTTTGCCATACTAGTTGGTGGTACCAGTTGAGGGTACTATTTCTGGAACAAGTGAGGGTATAAGTGGCCTGAAGTCGACGCTAGACACCATCATCAGACGGGTCTTAGAGACGCGGGACCAGCTTTGCAGTTACTCCCTGATTCTACTTGGAACGTGCTGCAACTCTTAATCTTGACCAGGAACGTGAGCAATCCAGTCACCTATCTGCGAAGAACCAAAACACCAGCGGGAGCAGAAACTTCATTGGCAGCTAAGAAGTCAAATAAAAGCTGCCAAGTGTGGCAGCTAAGTATTAAAATAAAAACTGCCAAGTGAAACTTCCCCTTATATAATTTCCCATTAACATCATATGATGATGATCAATTTTTGTTAAAGAATATTCAATTTTTAATAACTGTTAAAACCTAAGTGATTATTAAATTTGTTATTTATATCTATCCAAATTTAAAGTTGATTTAATCATTTTGAATGTGTTGTATCCGTATGTCTCAGACAATTTCTTAAATACACTCAATCAGAGCTACTAAATAATAATAAGAGGAAATTCGCTGAATTAACTCAGCTGGGGGCTTGAACGAGCTAACGAATTATAAGATAACCCTATCCTTCACAAAAGTTGTCGGCAGATCCTAGAGTTAACGTGCTCAGCCAATGCAGCATTGTTCTCGCTTTTCTGAATATCTTGTGAACACTCCCTGGAGGTAGAAGCATCATTATCCTTCTACCTACAACTCTGCCAAGAGTAATCTTGTGCGAAGGTAGACACCTTTGAAGACCCACATTAGTTACTCTTGAGTTTAGGCGACTGTTGGACCACTACTGCAGAGCTAAGGGGAGGCAAAAAAATCAATGTGGCAAGTCCACTCCTTCGTTATGCGTCGCCGATAACAAAGGAGAAAATAACCAGGAGAAAGGGGTAAGGGAGAGGTGTGACAAGATGTGATACGAAAACCTTGAACGAAGAAAGCGAAAACAACGAATACTGGAAGAATTAGCACGTACAGGTAATTGCAGAGTAATAATGCCGGAGAGGAGGGAAGATCATAAAAAAGAACGAACGTATTTCGTGACAGTGCTTCCCTGAAATGATAGAAAACGTTCCCGGTATTGAGAGAAAGAACAGCCAAAATTAAACAGAAAGGAGAGTCCTAACCACAAAATATATAGAGACACATTACCCAAGCAACACCTGGATCCATGCATACACAGATGGATCAGCAACTAATGCAACAGAAGATGGGGGTGAAGGAGTCTTTCTGAGCTTAAGCAATGGCACACACAAAAACAGATAGCAGTCGCAACCGGGAAATTTTCGTAACTTCAGAGCAGAGGCAGAGGCCTTAAAAACTGCAACAGAAATCCTAATGACAGAAGAAAACTCAAAGAGGCCAGTAGCTATCTTCTCACATGCGCTGTCAGTAATTACAACGCTGAAAAGTCAAGGTAATGCTCAACTGGATGACCTAAGAGTAACACTTCACAGACTATGTCAGCAATAGAAAAGAGACGTGATACATTGGATCCTTTCTCTCTGCAACATCCCTGGAAATGAAGAGGCTGACAGATTGGCAAAGGAAGGGGGAAAACTTCCTCAACTTGACACAGATATAATATAACTTATGAGGAGGCCAAGAGTTTTATCAAGTGCAGATACAGGCACAAGTGGGAAGAAGAGCATACAGGCCATCAAAAAAATGATCCATAATACAAGCTCAGCAGAAGTGAACAAGTGGTAATCTTCAGACTTAACAGATTGAGATACCATCTATTCAACAAATTAAAGATAGGAACTACTGATGAGTGTGACTGTGGCACTGATAAAATGACTGCCGAACATCTGCTTCAAAGGTGCCCAACATATGAGGAACAGAGAAAACGCATATGGCCATCACCAGTACCATTCCTGGAGAAAATCTACGGAGATATCAACAGCCTCAGCCTGACCACTGCTTTCTTTGAACTTATTCACATTGACATCTGACGGTGAACGAAGAAGAAGAAGAAGAATTTCGTGACACATATTCCAGCTTTTTTTCTTCTCATACCATGCCCGAAGAAAGGGGATTGCTTCTTTCTAACATGAGGAATTAGCCTCCATTGTGCACTGGCCTCTTTCAGGACATCCTCATTACTATTTCTAGCTGTACATGCTATTTTTAACATCCACGTGACTCTGCTCTTGAGTTATGGAAGGCAACAGCAGTAAAGACGGGAACTAGCCACCACACCTCTTGAAATAAAAACATTAAAGAAGCTTTACCTAGGATGGTGAAGTCCCTAACGCGGCAGTATCTGCCATGAGACTACCACTTGTATTGTTATGAAACATTGTAGCATGGATCATGGTTTTTGACGTGTTATTGTAGCGTCAACCAATGTCATGGAGGTGGATTAGCTTATCATATCAAGGAGTCACTGCACTTATGTTTGCGTTGTTCAGGAGTATAGTTGGCAGCGTCTCACGTGTCACGCGGTGACCTCTGTTGTGTCGCGGATTATAATATCGTATGCCTTGAAATTATGAGCATTAACTTCTCTTTTGTAATATAATATTATAAGAGTTTGTCTTGTCATGGGATATATTTTTCTGTCTTGCTTATGGAATATAATGTCTGTCTTCTGTCATTAAAAGTAAATAATGTAATTCCTCCAAAGTAGTAATGTAATATCCTTCAGAAGAGTAACAACTTGAGATACGCCGATGATAGTCTTAAATAGCAAGAAAGTGAAAAAAGAACTGCTGGAAATGGTTAATACAAAAGTGACAGAAAGTGACATTAAAAGCCTTAGCCTTAATAGCTAAAAGACAGAGGTAATGGTCGTCTCAAAGAAAGTGACTTCTTTTAAATGCACTTTCAAAGTAAATGGAGCAGTTAATACGAGGGGCGTTCAGAAAGTAATGCACCACATCGTTTTTCTCAGCTAATAATGAAGATAGAAGCATGAAATTTTGCACACTTCAAATATGGCATGTGGCAATTGTGTGCACCAAATTGCACCGCAACCGGCCAAATAATACGGCTGCCCTAAACCGTTGAAATGGAGCGTGTTAGCAACTTGCGTTAAGCAGCGAATTGTGATAGAATTTCTCGTTGCAGAGAAGGAAACTGTTGTGAACATTCACAAGCGTCTATGTGATGTGTATGGAAGTTTTGCAGTCGACAGGAGTACAGTCAGTCGCTGGGTTCAGAGAATCAAAGAATCAAGAAGTGGAGATACGGAGCTGCTTGATCGGCCGCGCTGTGGACGTCCTGCCACAGCCACCAACGCAGAAATGTTGAAAGGCGCTGAGGGCATTATTCTTACTGATAGGCGAATCACTACTCAACAATTGGCCTTACAGCTGTCAGTCAGCATTGGTAGCGCAAATGCAGTTATAAAAACTCTCGGATTTTCTAAGGTTTGCGCAAGATGGGTTCCTCGAAGTCTCACAAATGACCACTGATTGCAAAGGAAAGCAATTTCTTCTGAATTGTTGGAGCTTTTCAAGGCTGATGGAGAGAACTTTTTGGCTAAGATCGTTACAGGTGACGAAACCTGGGCACATCATTTTGAACCTGAGACAAAAAGACAGTCAATGGAGTGGCATCATACGCAATCACCACAAAGAAAAAATTCAAGACAATTCCTTCAGCTGGAAAGGTCATGATCACTGTTTTTTGGGACATTGAAGGTGTGATTCTTGTGGACGTTATGCCAAGAGGAGAGACAATCAGTTCGCACGCTTACATTAAGACATTGAAAAAAACTCAATCAACGTTTTCGCAGAGTTCGGCCGGACAAGAATCCAGAAGACCTGCTTCTCCTTCACGAAAATGCGCTCCCTCACACAAGTCTGGCAACAAGGGAAGCAATCACCAAATTGGGTTGGACTATACTACCCCATCCACCCTATAGTCCCGATTTGGCACCCTCTGATTTTCATCTATTTGGTCCACTTAAAGATGCACTCCGTGGGACAATGTTTGAAGATGATGAAGGAGTGATTCATGCAGCGAAGAAATGGCTACATGATCAAGACAAAATCTGGTACGGGCTAGGAATACATGCATTGGCATAAAGCCGTACAAGTTGATGAGGATTATGTTGAATAATACCGATGTTTACATGACATATCCATGTATATTGTGTATAAATTTCATGCTTTTTGAATAAACAGCTCCTGAGAAAAACGATGTGGTGCATTACTTTCTGAACGCCCCTCGTAGATGCACACATTTAAACACGTTAAAAACATCGGATGTAAGATACATCTCAGAAGGGAAGAGTAGAATATTTCAAGCAAAATCAGGATTCCATAAAATGAAAAGTATTAAATGCATTAACTCTTTGTCACAGGAAGTCAGGAAGAGACTTCTTCAGTGTTGTATAGAACCAATCCTGACATGCGGAAGTGAATCATTCACAATTATTAAACAAGTAGGAATAGTACTAGAGGTAACAGAGAAATAATTTCACAGTTAAAAATATACCATAAAGATAAAAAGAGTAATGAGGATGTCCTTAAAGTAAATATGATTTCCCAAAAGAGGCATATTTGCAAAAGAAGCTAACTAGTCACGTTATAAGTAAGCAGAACTCTCTTTGAGCATGTTATGACAGGATGAAAAATGGAATATATTGTGACAACAGGAAAGATCGACGGGGAAAAAATATACAGGACGTCAAAGAGAGAAGATACTGGGCAGTTTGACAGCGTGGCATGAAAATAAGCCAACAACAGCATTGATAAACAAGACTGGATACAGGAAGTTGTGGAGAAACATGATCTCCTAAGCCACCAGCAATGGTACTTGAAGAAGAAGAAGTAATGTATGTCATAGTTATGGAATGTAGTAATAAATGTCTTTGTCATAGTTATGGAATGTAGTAATAAATGTCTTTGTCATAGTTATGGAATGTAGTAATAAATGTCTTTGGCATAGTTATGGAATGTAGTAATAAATGTCTTTGTCATAGAATATTGGACAGATGATAGGAAACTCTATACAGAGCGATACAACAGGAGGCAATCTGATCATCAGAAGAACTTCCCCCCGTCGATCAAGTGTTTCGGCCCCTTACTTTCCTTTACACTGTAAGGGCGGTGGGCCCACCTGGGTCATGACTCCCAAGTGTCAGCCTCCTGTTGTCTTGTGTAGAGAATTGAACCCACTCCACCTTGGTTGCAGCTTTAAAATCCACAATTTTCCGCCAGCTGGAGGCAATTGTGAAAGTAACCCCTATTTTGAAAACAAATTACTGTCCCGAGTTCCATAGCCCATTGCGGTTGTTCAACAGCCAGCATGATGCCACTGGACAACCAATACTAAGCACGAAAGAAGGCCCAATACCTTCCACCTACTGTGTCAACGCCACATCCGTGGTATTTCGTGGAAGCACATAGTGACAAATGTCAAGGTGCTGTCATTCAAAGTATGTATACACTGCTCAGACAGCGGAGATTACGCTAGCCACGCCATGTCCGCCGCGTGGAAGACAGTCGCATTCCCAAAGATATTTTCTACGGACAACTGGCAGATGGCAAAAGAGACATGAAGGCACTGGACATAAATCCAGCACTTGGGAGGATGAAGCTGCCGACCGCACCAAAAGTGGCGATGCTCCCTACAGCGCCATCTCAGACTGTGCGTAAAGAAGCTGTCACAACAAGCAGAAAAAAACATGACACGCCGGAAGGAACACCAGGCCAAATAAAAAATATTTTAAAAAAATGTTTTAAACACACGCTTTTAATGCACTAAAAACCCAAAAATAATTTTTCAAGGAGTTTATAGCTTGCAGTTAAAAAATGTAAGCGCTTATCACATATTTTATCCATAAGTGTCTAATGAAGTATAAAACAGAAGTTAATTTCATGCAGAATCAGCGCCCCACGCTTTTTGTCAATTTGGTGTTACATTTTTTCACTGCAAGCTATAAACTCCGTGAAAAATTATTTTTGGGTTTTTAGTGCATTAAAAGCGTGTGTTTAAAATATTTTTTAAATATTTTTTATTTTCTTCTTTTTAGTGTTAGAAAAATTATGGCATACTAAAACATAAACAATATTTTTACTTATTGTTAATCTGGTCTAAAATTTCTTAAGCGATCCATTTCTTTTAGAGCGTCAATATTACATGGCTTTGTGCCTGTTAATTTGGTGCAATCAATTTCTTCAATTTGAAGGCCATCTAGATATCGAACTCGACTTTCCCTTGATTCATAATTTTATAATTTGGATTGTTCCCCATTATTTAGCTAGACACCTGTTTAGCTTTACGCATTAAAAAAAATAAAGCACACAACGTACTCTTGAATTTTTAATTAACTTGATTATGTCCCCTGATTTATTTACATTTCTTTACGAAAAACTTTAATTACACATAATGCCATAATTACAATATTAAATTATTAATAATTGACTGATTATTGTATTGTCATCTGGAATACACAGCTATGCCAAGTTTCAGAGCTATTGCTCATCTGGAAGTGATTGAAAAATTAATTGCAAGATTTGAAAGTGACATACAAGTGAAGTTAAAGAAAAGCCTGTTAAAAAAAAAAAAACCGGCTGGGGACTATCACCGCAGGGGCGCAATCCCACAGTCAGTTATAACTGAAGGGGCTACGACTACATGGAATGTAGTAACGCGCATCTTTGTTTATAAAATTGTTTATTAAGTATATTAGCAAGACCAAACTATTTAAACAACTTATTAAGTAGTTCAGTTTAATAACCAAAGACAACCAAAACAAAATAATTTTTAAATTTAAGTGTCTAATTGTAACTGGCAATACATTTTCGTTCTATGCAATAGAATATGGAAAATTTACTATCTGTTTTTAAGTACATTTGGTGACAATAATAGAAGTGCTCCTAAAAACTTGCTTTTGTTTATCTTTCTTTAGTTAGTTGCTTTACGATTTTAAGTCAACAGAATATTTATTTTTTGCGGAACGGATGTCACTTCTGCCCAGTAAAATTCATTTTTAAATAAATATGCATTGATAAGTTTAAACACCTAATATAAAGATCACAAAAAAAAAAAAAACTGTTGGTCATTACTAAAGATGAATTTAAAACGAAAGACTCACTGACTTGTTTGTTTGAAGAAACACATTGATTCAATTGGCACTTCACCATTCACCATCCGACGCCCATCCCTTGAAATACGAAACACAGTCTACATCTGCAGTTCATTATTTCCCATACTTTAAAACCCATAGTTTAATGGAGTTATTTTCACCATATTTTACATTGTTTTAGTTATTATCTTAAATTAGTTGGGCCAATTTCGATCAAAGCTTGAAATATTAAAAGGCACCTACAAAGGGGTGTCTGATTGACACAGCGGTTAGAGCGCTGATATCTTACGGCAAAGGTACCGGGTTCGAAACACGCTGTCGTCACGCTCCAGTCTACCCCGCTGCAAATGGGTACCTGACTATGCTCCTGGGTTATGGAAGGAAAAAGTAGCGAGGAAGGGAACTGGTCATCCCATCTCTCGAAGCTGGACACTAGCATAGTACAGTCTCTAACTCTACATTCCCCTACGGCAATACTGCTATGGGACTACCTTTTTTGACCAAGAAAAGCGCATGCAAAGTTTCAGCATTCTACAAGTGCAACATGGAGATTTTAAAGGTCAAAAATTTGAAATGCGCCAAATATACAAATGGATTTTAATCTTAAATAAAAGTGGTTAAAAAATCGTATTGGAGTCGGTTTTTACAAAAGAGTAATACACTTTATATACCTATGTTTGATACAGACCGTCCAATTTACCAGAGATGAACGTGGTTATATAACATTCGCTGGAGTAAAGGAACAAAAAAATACAGGTAATGTGCCTTTCTAAGTCAAAGGACAAAGAAAATTTCTCACGTTTGTACTACGGAACCTTCGTCAGGGACAAACTAACAAAAAAGAAAACAGAATATAAACGAGAACTATGTTAAATACATGTTTTAAAAATGTACAAGATTACAACGAGTAAACGGAAGTAGCTGAGAAAGCACTCGTGAAAAACAGTATGGACAAAGTGGCTACTCGAATAGATCCGGGTTGGACATTACACGACCAGGAAGAAGACAAAAGCGCTTCGTTGCAGAAAAAAAGTTCCAGGATTTCTAGGAACGCCCTGTGTGTTTCCAGGAAGTCGCTTATGAGACAAAGAAGAGGACCACACATAGCATCCTCCAGGCACTGAAGAGAGGTTTTTGCATATGGCTAGCAACCCAGCATCCTATATATAATATCCCAGCTTTTTCTGTCTGTACGTAAAGCTAAATGAAGCAACTTCGGTTGAAAGTTAGACATTAATTGTATTGTTTCCCTTATATGTACTCTCCCGAAAATAGTAACACTTACCAAAGAAGAATGCGCAAATGACGATGTGCACAAAAATATATTTATAGAATGTGTGATCCCGTATACACACATTGGGATCCTCGCTGCTGCTACGTAGTTCGTGTACTGTGGCTTTTTAAAAAACTTTTGAATAAGTAAAATTGCCGTTAGGTATTGGTGCTTTTGAATTTAATTCCCGTCTTTTGACGGGCTTTTACACTAGTGTAAAAGAAATTGCTACAGAAAAATTACCGCTGCCAGCTCACATAAGTGCCTTGATGCATGCTTCCTACATGGGACCTACCTTATACTTCCGAAATTCATTTCGCAGAAGAGAAATAAAAATTAAAAAACAAAGCGAGAGAGCAGATGGGTGTGACGGTATTGCCTCCCCAGCTTTGCAGTAGTGGTCCAACAGTGGCCAAAACTCAAGAGTATCTATTATAGGCTTCACTGGAGTCTTTACACAAGATTACTCTTGGCAGAAATGTAGATAGAAGAGTAGTAAAGCTTCTATCACATGGGAGTCTTCACAAGATATTAAGATAAGCGAAAACAATGCTGGCTGTTGTGATCACGTTAATTCTGTAATCTGCCGAAAACTTTTGTGAAGAATTTAAGCAATGGTTTATTCTAGCTCGTTAAGCCCCCACCCCTGAGTTAATCAGTGGAATTATTATTATAATATAGCTCTGTTTAGAGTGTGTGTAGTAACTTTGACTGAGACAAACATGTAGTACATTTAAAATGATTGAATCGAATTTAAATTGGTATAATTACAAATAACAAAATTTAATAATCACTTTAAGTTTAACAGTTTAAAAGAAAGGAATAATAGTTAATTACAAAATAAAGTTTTCATCACTCGTATGATGGTTTTTGATAAGAGGTTCAAGTGGCAGCATATGGGTTAACTTAGCTGCCGGTGACGATTCTGATCCTCCTCCTCCCGATGAGTTGGTTTTCTGTACACTGCGTTCACTCGTCTCTGGTCAAGATTTATAGGGTGAAGCTCGTTTCCCAGGAAAGTCTAGGAGAGTCTTCAAAGCTGGTCTTCCGTCTTAAAGCATAACCACTCGTCCCTTCTTGTCCCAGAAATGGTCATTTTTGCTGGTACCACCAATAACTGGTAATAGAAATAGAAACGAAACGCTCCTCTGAGTATGTGCCCCCCTCTTCTATTCTACCATCCCATGTCAGAATTTACCCTCGATGAGAATTAAATTGAATCCCTCGGGATAAAACTTTCTTCACATTTAAACTGAATAGCTTTAGCTTTACATTACATTTAAATGAACAGGTTAAATGTACAGATATAATGTGTTTTATATTTACATCTCCACTGTTTGAAAAGTGTTCACAATATAAATTCATTTATGTTTCCTTTATTTTTACACTTCTTGAAAAGTTTGAAACTTCTATTAATTTTAACATGAATATGTTTTTTCGTTTTTATTTACACTGAGTGAAAAGCTTTGAAAGTGTAAGTATTATTCTTAGAATATACATCATTTCTTTCATCTTTCCCTCCCTGCTCCATAGGGAACCTGGAACTACTTTATGCTTTTAGTTCTCTTTACGAAACTATCAATAAAGCAATCACCAGCCCATGCAGTGGTGGTTCCTGAATCATCATTCTAGATACTGAGGTTGCCAGCCTCAAATGACTTGGGCGTCCTGTAGCAATTTTCACACATTAAAATTCACATGGTTATATATATATATATATATATATATATATATATATATATATATATATATATATATATATATATATATATATATATATGCGCATATATATATATATATATATATATATATATATATATGTATGTGTGTGTGTGTGTGTGTGTTAGTTCACATGTTAGTAATGAAACATAGAATGAAAATGCACTACTTACGCCAATCTTGGCTACAGACTTGTTGCTCAGATGAATAAAAGAGACGAGTCGGTCTCTTACACGCGTCTGGGGGGTCTTTAATTTGACAATAGATTCCCTCTCTGACTCCGTGTGTTTCTTCAGTTTCCTAGTCCCGGTGTTCCTTATTAAAATGTAGAGATTTCCTGTGCTTTGTAAGTCTTATTTGGTTCTCCAATAAAAGGTCCGGTTAACAAAAGGAATTATGAATCTAGTCTTCACTCTGGCGAGGTCTGATGTTGTCTTGGCGAGCGTGAAATTCACAGTGAAATAAAACTGCGAAATGGTCAGAATATATTCCTATCTTCCCACGCCTTCGTTTGTTATGGAGTTAAATAAACGCTCCAATCATATTCAAACAGGTCGGGTGTGGTACTTTCAAAATATTTCCGACATGGAAAAATTTTGCAAAGGTCACGTCTCCCATATATGGTAATATGATGTCCGATGCCCTTGTGTACAAACTTACAGACAGATCGGGGAACTCACATGACAACATGTGTAAGCTGTAATACTTATTACTTTATTAGAAAGTAATGTTGTCATAACAAGTCGGCCCGGAAGCGATTATGTCACCTTTGTCTGCCCACATGTGTCACACAGACAGTAATCTCGTCTGATTAGCGGTTCAGTCTAAACGCGCCGGCGACTATCTTATCTCAGTTGCTCACCGCAAGATAGGATAAACATTATCTGCAAGGAGTGTCACAAATGTTTGAACAAACAAACTACTTGCTCCTTAGCCGACAATGAGAAGAAATTGGTACTTTTAAAAGTACACAAATAAAAATCAGTACCACGAATGTACCGATACTGCCGAAGAGAAACAAAAATCGTGAAGAGGTCGTCAATTATTTCGTCACAATGGGCTTGTAAAGAAGGTAGAACCAATCGTACGTCAAACCAAGTTTAGGACAACGTTACCTGAAATTACGACAGTTGAACTCCAACACCCCCACCCCCCCCCCCCCCCCCCCCCCCCCCCCCCCCCCCCCCCCAAACCCAACAAAACCCACCCCCCCCCACTCCCCCCCCCTCCCCCCTCCCCCCCCCCCCCCCCTCAAAAAAATAAATAAATATCGAAAGTAATGCTGCAAAAAAAAAAAAAAAAAAAACAACATAAAACGTCAAATAGAACAGTAATTTATTTTCACATTTCTAAATCAGAGATGAAGATTGTCAAAACAAGTACTGGTCACTGGGGGGCTGAAATAACATCGACATGCCTACTGGTATACACCAATATCTGGGCAAGCTGATGTTCCTCTGTGTGAGGTATGAAAGCCTGAAATGGATCATACATTTCAGCAGTGATGACTTATCAATCAAAAGATACAAAATAACAAAATGGCCAACCTTAAACTCATTGAGAAGACAAAAAAAAAAAAAAAAGGGGGGGGGGGGGAATAGGAATGTGTCGATTAGTGACAACATAACAAAAGATGCACCTTGAAAAAAAATGGTCTTCTGTAATCTGTTTGAGGGAGAAACTGTGTAAGAGACAGTTTTACAGAAGATGCAAAATGACAAAATTGTGATCCTGTAAACTCTTTGAGGGATAAGTATGTCCAAGTCTTCTTCTTGTTCGTTCGTCCTGAAAAGGACGTTGGTTGCGTTGTGTCAGTTTACAGCAAAGCTGCGATATTTGCGCCTTTCGGCCGACACATCCGACTTCAGCACGGCATTTTTTGGGACCGGGTTAGCCTTCCCTCTTTGATCCCTACTCACTCAGCCAGACTGCGGTGATGCAGCCTGTTTCCAGGATCACCACTTGCAGGTGGAGTAGGGTCTTGGTCAGCTCTGGTTCGCTGACCCTGACGCAAGCAGTCAAGCTATGGGTCGCTGACTGCATTCATCACTGTTGACGCGTCTCAGGTCCCGTATGTCCAAGTGAGAAGCTAAGATTCAATTGGTCATATGAGAGTAAATGATGGAGAAGAGCAGGCGTCTACCTGCACTCAAACAAACACTCAGTTTCCAAATAACTAGTTTCCAAATAACTAGTTTCCAAATAACTAGTTTCCAATACAAATTACCACAAAAACCACTGCAGCAAGAACCTGCGATAGCTTGGGGCAGGCTTTGTGCAGAGTGACCCCCCGCCGTCAGGTGCGCTAAAAATGATAATACTGATAAATGATTTCCTGTACCATCTCGCCAGCTTACTCACTTCATCTCGAATATTCTCAAAACGGAGTGCTGTAACGACCTGTATAATTCCCGCAGGTATCTGATGAAACCAAAAAAATAATAGGTCCACTGATCCCTCAGCCAGTGTCGGATTAAGGCCAACTGATGCCCTAAGCACCGCCCAACAATGGTGCCCCCTCGGCCCTTCCATTGCTTAACTAACAAGACATTAAGACTCAATAAGTACTGAAGGTGAAATAAGACAGTGAAAAATTCAGTTGTCTTCCAGGCAAACCCCACTGAAATTTATGAGGAACAATGTTGGTAAAACAGCCAGACATACTGAACTCTAGGTCAACGTCTGACACCTTAAAACTTTAGTCAATCACCATACCAAAGAAAACTTTAAAAAACAATCAATTCAGATTAAAGTCGAATACGGCAGATAAGGACAATAAAAAAAAAACTCGACTAACATCGAGTGTAGCAGTGAAAGAGTTGAGAGTTAAGGGCATGCTAGCTAGCCCCCTTCCCTTGGTGCCCTAAGCACATGCTTAATGGTTGATTCAGCCCTGCTCTCAGCCATATCTTAAGAGGCCATTAACCTAATGGTGTGCATAGGACTATCAGTGCATAGGACTATCAGTCTCATTATATAAAACAAGTTACTACCAAAACATCTGCTGCAACAACACATGAATGCTACGATGCAGCCTTCCTGCAAGAACGGCAACTACAGTTGTGGCCCGTGCTCCTGTGTAATGTGAAATGAAAATTATGAGTGGATAAATCAAAGTTCTGTAGTAAAATTAAAATATGTATTTTCATACATAGTTTTTGTATGCAAAGATATTTTTTACGGTCAACTGGCAGATGGCTAAAGAACAGACGTGCGACTGCAGCTAAGATTCAGAGATGTGTGCAAACGAGGCTTGAAGGCACTGGACATAAATCCAGAAACCTGGGAGGATGAAGCTGCTGATCACACCAAGTGGCGAGGCTCCCTACGGCGCCATCTTAGATTGGGCGAAAAAAAGCTCTTACAACAAGCAGAAGAGAAAAGAACACACCGAAAGGTACACCACCAAAAAAAAAAAAAAAAAAGATTAAGCGCGCATTCCCATAGTCAGTTATGACTTAAGTGAACTACTGCTACTACTAGTTTTTGTTATTGTTCAGAGTCAACATCACTGCACTCCTGGCTAACCCATAAGTGCTGATTCTTCCTCAGAAAATGTTGAAAGGTAGGAATGATTACTGTTCATGTAGCGTGCTGGTTGTATACACGCCTGACTCATCCTCTCACACGTCCAACTCTGCTAGTTTTACACTTGTATAGTTTTACGAACGGTTATCGTCCTTTAACCCCACAAAGAGCATAAGCCTTCAATAATTTCACATAATTTTTGGGTCGATCTCTTGTTCTCTCCGGCCGTATTCAGTTACATTTGTTATGCGTACTGATTACGTGAAATTTCCGTGGTCGGCACATTTCTTTCTCTGCTATCAAGCAGATATTAGCTTTTTTCTAATCAATTGTACACTCCATTCGGTGATAATTCGTTATGTTGCTTTAAGCTTCTCGGCTTTGCTAAGATTAGGCACAAGTAAAAAACCCAGATGGTCTGGTCAGTTTCGAATGGTGACTGAGCGTTGTGTTTACCTAAGGCGTGCCAGGCGATAAATCATCCGCTTGCAGATAGATTACAGACACGCACTTGACAGTCGGAATGTTGTAATATGCTTCCGGCAGAATTATTACGAAGATATTACTTGACATAAAAGTAAAAAGTTATTTGTAATCACTGACGAGAATAGTACGGAAATCTCATTTCCATATTTGGAAAACATGACCTATGCATTAACGCACAGAAATTTCCTAGTGGAAATATTTTGAATTACCCCATCAAAACATACAGGTTTTGAAACGAATGCAACATAGGAAGAACAAAATTCCTGATTGGACCCTACCTAAATCGTAACAAAGTACTGCGGGGGTAGCGAAGTGTAATATAACCTGACACTTTAGTTAATTTAGAACACTGAAAATTCACCTCGCGCCAAGAAGACAACCAGACCTTGCCAGAGTTAAGAATAGCAGCAGATTTCATTTACCAGACCGGACCTTCTTTGAGCAGCTTGAGGACTTATAGCCCAGGAAAACTCTACCATTTTAACACGGAAAACTGGAATCTGAGGAAACTGTAACGCAAAGTCAAAGTGGGAACTTATTGCTAAAATAACAAGACCCTAGACCAAGTGTAAGAGGCATCGTCAAGCTGCCTTAAACTATTTCTCTGAGCCAGCAGTCTGTGAGCCTAAAGATTGGCTTTGTGGTACCAGTTGAGCGTACTATCTTTTGAACGAGTGAGGGTATAAGTGGCCAGAATTGGACGCTAGACACCATCATCAGACGGGTCTTGGAGACGCGGGACCAGCTTGGTAGTTACTCCATGACACTTCTTGGAACGTGCTACAACTTTCAAACTTGACCAGTGACGAGTGTGATCCAGTCATCTATCTGCAAAGAACCAAACATCAGCGGTAGCAGAAACCATCAAACTATTGGCAGCTGAATAAAACGTAAAAGCTGCCATGTGAACTGACCATTTTATTTTTCGAAAACCCTAACATCACACTGTGATGAATACTTTTTTCTAAAACATTATTCATTTTTATAACTGTCAAAACATAATTGATTATTAAATTTGTTACTTGTATACAGACAAATCTAAAGTTGATTTTTAATCATTTTGAATGTACTACATCCATATGTCTCAGACAATTTCTTAAATACACTCAAACAGAGCTACACAATAATAATAAGTGGAATTTCTTTGAATTAACTCAGCTGGGGCTTGAACAAGCTAACGAATTATAAGATAACCCTGTCCTTCACAAAAGGTGGCGGCAGATACTAAAGTTAACATTTTCTCAGCCTCATGCAGCATTGTTCTCGCTTTCTGAATATCTTGTGAATGTTACCTTGGGGTAGAAGCATCATTATCCTTCTATCTACAACTCTGCCAAGAGTAATCTTGTGCGAAGGGAGACACCTTTGAAGACCCACATTAGTTACTCTTGAGTTTAGGCCACTGTTGGACCACTACTGCAGAGCTAAGGGGAGGCAACCCGTGACAAACAAACACATGCCAAGTCCTATCGCGTGCCATCAGCTGAATGTCTTTCCATGTCTTCCTCAATAGTTGCATTTCTGTCTAATTTTACGAGCATGGCTCTGCTATCTTTATATGAAGTGTATTGTCTGGCAAAACTCTTCTTCCAAATACGTCTTCTTCTTGGCGCGTTCTGCATTCTAAAGGTCCGTTATCGTCTGCATTTGTGTACATAACTTCGTGAGTATGCAAGAAGTGCACGAGTTGAATTGCACATCGGAGAAAAATAAAGAGCTAGAAAGCGATGTATGAATAATTCAGTGGTCATTATGTCCTCCAAATGTGACCCGAGTCATCAATCATGATTTTTATGTTTATTTGTGTGAACATTAGCTGCGATTTCTTACACGATCTATGCAGCCAACTTCAAAGGCTGCCATGTTTTTGCCGGCTTATTAACGGCATTATTGCGGCAGCGACCTGCCCCCCAGTGAACAGTTCTCATAAGATCGATTGCTGTTTTCTGTAAGTCTTTTCGAGCACGAAAAGTCTGTTACTTAACTTTGCATTTTAGTTAATTGCTTTATCCGAACTAGTATTTCGTGTGGTCCTCCAGTCTGGTCTATTGGAGATGTTCATATTCGTGCTTACTTTTATTAGATATATATTTTATTGTTGTCTTGTGTATTTTCTTATTAACATTTTTATGTTGTTTATTTATTTCCTTACATAAATTACTGCAGTTTGTTTACTTTGTTTATCAACATGTGATACTGTGACGGTATTGCCTCCCCTGCTTTGCAGTAGTGGTCCAACAGTGACCAAACTCAAGAGTATCTAATATAGGCTTCAATTGAGTCTATTTGTACACAAGATTACTCTTGGCAGAAATGTAGATAGAAGAGTAGTAAAGCTTCTATCACATGGGAGTCTTCACAAGAAATTCAGGTAAGCGAAAACAATGCTGGCTGTCGCTAAGCACGTTAATTCTGTAACCTGCCGACCACTTTTGTGAAAAATCTAAGCGCTTATTTATCAGCTCGTTAAGCCCCCCACCCCTGATTTACTCAGTGGAATTCTATTATTCAAGTATAGCTCTGTTTAGAATGTGTGTAGTAATTGACTGAGACAAACATGCAGTAACTTTAAAATGATCAAATCGAAGTTAAATTTGTAACATTACAAATAACAAAATTTAATAATCACTTTAGTTTTAACAGTTTGAAAATAATGTGAATAGTTATGGATAAAGAAAAGCTATCATCCTCGTTTTTGGGATTGCAAAATGGGTAAGAAAGTTCAGATGGCAGCATATATTTGAACTTTGCTGCCAATGACGGTTTTGACATTGATCACTCGTCTCTGGGCAAGGTTGTCGGATGTAGCTCGTCTCCGAGAAACTTAAAGGAAAGTCTCACAGTGTTCTTTGTCTTAAAGCGTAGGCCACTGATCCCGTCTTGTTCCAGAAATAGTACGTTCTGCTGGTACCAGAAATAACTGTGATAGAAGAATGGAAAAGAACGCTTTTCTGAGTATGGCGTTCTCCGACACAGTTATGTGTACCCCCTCTTCTATTTCACCATCCCACTTAACTCAGAGCTTACCCTCGATGAGAATTAAATTTAATCCCTCGGGATAAAACTTCCTTTACATTTAAACTGAATAGCTTTAGCTTTATGTTACATTTAAATGAAAAGGTTAAACGTACAGATATAATATGTATTACATTTACATCTCCACTGTTTGAGAACTGTTCACAATATAAATTCATTCGTGTTTTATCTACATTTACACTTGTGGAAAAGTTTGAAACTTCTATTAATTAAAATGAATATTTTCCCATGGACATTTACACTGGTTTAAAGCGTGAAACCTTATTTAAATGTAATTTTTTTTCGTGTTCATTTAGGCCTACAGACGACATTTACACTTTGAGGACTTTTCGGAAATTGTGGAATATAAACAGGACTTCTCTAATGTTTTGAAAAGTGTTTCGGCCTAATACATTTAATTTTAACTTGTGGAAAAGTTTTGAAAATAATTAAACCTGAAGATTATTTCCCATGGACATTTACACTGGTTTAAAGCGTGAAACCTTACATTAATTTTAAAGTGAATATATTTATAGGGACATTTACACTGCTTTGAAAATGTAAGTCTTATGCTTAGAATGGACATCATTTCTTTTCATCTTTCTCTCCCTGCTCCATAGGGAACCTGGAATTATTTTATGCTTTTAGTTCTCTCTACGAAACTATCAATAAAGCAATCATCAGCCCGTGCAGTGTTGGTTCATGAATCATCATTCTATACGCTGAGGTTGCCAGCCTTAGCGAGTTTCACACAATAAAATTCACATGGTAATATATACATATATATATGATAGTTGGCATGTTAGTAATAAAATATGAAATGTAAATCCAACTTACGCCAATCATGGCTACAGACTTATCGCACAGATGAATAAAAGAGACGAATCGTTCTCTTACAACATGTGTCTTGGATTTTTTAAAATTTTAACATAGATTGCCCCTTCTGATT
Organism: Oreohelix idahoensis; assembly: GCA_024509875.1. Lineage (NCBI taxonomy): Eukaryota > Metazoa > Mollusca > Gastropoda > Stylommatophora > Oreohelicidae > Oreohelix > Oreohelix idahoensis. The sequence goes on from JAMPIV010012258.1 coordinate 566,277, forward strand.
CCGTGTTTCTTCAATTCCCTAGTCCCAATTGTTCCTTATTAAAATTTGAAAGAAATTTCCTGTGCTTTATAAGTCGTATCTGGTTCTCCAATGAGAGGTCCGGATAACAATTAGGAATTATGAATCTAGTTCTTCCTCTGGCGAAGGTCTGATGCCTTGGCGAGCGTGCAAATCACAGAGAAATAAAACTGTGAAATTGTCAGCCTATATTCCCTCTACTGATGTTATGAATTTAATCAGAAAGATCCAATAATTTCAAATCATGCAGGATAGGATATATTTCAAAATAGTTCCACGTGAAATAAGGTGCGTGTCTGCAAAGGTCACGTAATACCATATATGGATATCTGTTGCCTTGTACACACTCTCAAACACACATTTGTAGACTCATATTGTCTAAAATGTAATAAATCCATGATTACTTTTGAACCAAGGACCGGAAGCAATTACATCACATTTGTCTGCCCACATGTGACACACAGACAGTAATCTCGTTATCTGTCGTATGAGTGCGCAAACCCCGGGTCTTATCGGTGAATTAAGCCGATAGCGCAGATCGATGTAAGTTTTAGTAGGCCGCGCCTATAACCACAAATCTGGGTAGCACTCCTTGCAAATGTGATATTTATCACTGACAGGGCGATTTGATAAAATCAGATATCTGTTACTTAGCAGAAAAAAGAAAGAAAGAAAGGTGCGATAATTGACAGCACCTAATAGAAATCATTCTCCAGTACTATTTTATCAATGTCTGCTGTTTGACTTCTAGGTACAGCAACAGCATCCTTTTCCATGCCATGATGTTTAAATCCGTGTCCAATACCTTTATTTGCTCTCTTTGTCTTCTCTCCTATCTAAGAACCAAATGTAACTCATTATCTGTTTAATTCCTTCAACCTTGTGCTTACCCTGAGCGGTTCTTACGATATATTTTCCAATCCCACATCGTTTGTGAGTTCTCATAACATGCCCAAAACAAGTGGATTGCTTCTTTCGAACTTGTGAAATAAGTTTCCTTTGCGCACTGACATCTTTCAGGACATCCACATTACTCTTTTTCGATGTCCATGGTATTTTTAACATTCTTCTGTAAAACCACATCTCTTCCCTACTTGTAAATTTTCGTGACTAAATTATTGGGTTTTTAATAATATAAAGATATCATCAACACAAGTAAGCTTACTACACATTTATGTACAGAAGGCCGGGCGAAGGTCAGATATTATTTTTTGCTCCTGAGACCAACGCCGACAGCGCTTCCAGGCGGTATTATAAACGACCGATCGAAGAGGTCAAACAAACAAGACCGGAGCAGCAACGAAAATATTATTTCAGCCAGTGCGAAGACCAATTATCTATCTTTGTCTTCTTAGTAAACAGATGTTAGACTGATAACATGTAATATGTACATGGAACATGATAGGTGTACAAAGTAAAGACCAGCGAATGCAAAAGTTAATTATAAGTGATGTATTCGCAATGCGTAAAATTACTCAATTGTATAAAGAAACATGTCCCAAAAATCTTGGCAGAGCGCATAAAATGGTCGAAAATGATGAAAAATTCAGAAGTCTTAGTCAATGTAACCGCACGAATGTTGCTGTCCTACAACATTTAGGGAAATACCCAGCTATGAGGAGTAAAAGAAATATGTCCCTCCGTTAGCGGAACTTCTGTTACAAAATCGCCTTCACAATGTCAGAATTTAAAACCACATATGTATCTTAAATTGGAACATAAACATCCCCATAATAAAAAACATGCTGTATCACACATATTGGTAAACAAAGTCAACAAACTTGAGTAATTTATATACGGAAGTAAATTAACAACAACAAACAAAGTTAACAAAAGCATACACGTCTCAGGTAAAAGTAGATAAGAAAATGAGCATCTCATAAAATGTTAACAAGAAAATAAACACCTCGTGAAAAGTAAAGCCAAAAAAGGCTGGATCTCACGTTTAGGTTGGTTTGGTTTTTAAGGACTATCTTCGCTGCACACGGATAACTCCATCAGTGCTCCGATCTCCTTCCTAGATCACACAAGGAGGATCTCAGCACAGTGCACGAACTCCATAGCACCGGCGAGAATCTCAATGTGTGTATATAGGAATTACACATTCTAGAAATATTTTTCTTGTGGCTAGGTTTCTAATTTTTAAATTTCTTCGGGGCTGCCACCTTATGGCCTACTCTTTACGATTTCAAACTGCCGTGGGATTTTTAACGTGCGCAACTTGCACACGGGACCTGCTATTTTTTCGCCCTTATTCGAGAAGGCTAGGCATCCAATCTCACTATGCAGGAGACGGGGGGGGGGGGGGAGGAGTATGACATCATTAGGACCACTGGTTCTGAAAAAGATTTTCCATAAATTATACTCCCTCAACTGGGAATCGAAACGGTACCTCTAGAATTCGAGGCGGACGCCATACCTCTTAGCCACTGCGACCCCCAAAATAACAATTTAAAAAGTAGGAAGTGACTTATCAATAACCCTGTACGGTATATGGTGGGTCACCAGGACCTGACGGTGAGTGACAGTGGATCAGTAAGTCAAGTCACAGTATATGGTTGGTCACCAGGAGCTGACGGTCAGCGACAGTGGGTCAATAAGTCAAGTCACAGTATATGGTTGGTGATACCAAAAGTGTATTGTTGGATTTCTTTATGGATTGATGTTGGTATACTTGATGTGTACTGTCACTGGATACTGACTGGTACATCGTGCTGTAATATGGTTTATCGCGAATGTGTGACATGGAAGTTCGTCAAGGTGGACATCTGTGTAGCAGTGCAGACTTGTATCACAACAGGGAACGTACAAGAGTGTGTGGTGCATTCATCACATTGAAAGGTGTAGATGTGGAGTTGATGGAATCATATGTTGTACTTGTTACAGATATTGAGTCAAAATATAGGTGAACAGCTGTGTACGTTTTCATCATTTATTCTAGTCACAGCAACAGAACGTAGACAACTCCATATAAGCATGACACAGGAACATGGCGGATATGAAAACAGTTCACTACAATGGCATGTACATAAGTTCCAATAATTATATGATTATCAAAGTGTTGCAGATTCCAATATATCTCTCAGTCCACAACTAGCAGAAAAACCCCGTATTACACAACGGGTAAATACTGTATAAATATTCAACAGTTTCATTCTGACTCATCTTAAGTCATTCTCCTTAAGTCGACCTCCCAAACACGGCGGGCGACGAAATTAGCATAGTCCATTCCTCTAATCGGACGTATCGAAGATAGGCTGTCCTTTCGAAGATAGTCTTATACAACTCCCTTGTACATCAGGCGAGTTTTCATTTTCAAAGTTATAGTAGCAATAACTAATAACCCATCTGTTCTTCCACTCCAGATAGTTATATATATTAGGCCTCTATCAAACAGTAAACACTGTGGATTCCTCTTCTGTAGACATAAGTGTCTAAGTTCAAAATATACCGCTAATCATGCGGGTTGTAGAATACTATCTATACTCCTGGGTTTCTGTGCGTACATCAAAAAACAGTCTTAGATGGCTCCAACGAGCGTAACAAGAAGAATACTCTGCCTTTCAACCATTTTGTGAGCTCTTGTCACCGGTTGACCCAAAATATGATCCTTACAAAGGAAGTGTGAAAGTTTCGTTATTTTACCTTGCTACGAATTCCTAACACAACTTAGAAGCAACTGCCGTCTTCCTGACGAACAGAAATAACACAGGGGACTTTCAATAACAGTGGAAGAGTTTCCATCCCCAGAGGCAATGCAGAGACGTAATCAGACATTCCGTCTGACAGACCCAGTTTAACAAAACGGCCTCCCGCCGGAAATCTGCTACACACTCTAGTTTGGACATGCGCAGTTCGCATCCCCTCTGACCTATCCAGTCAGCTGGTATAACCTTTTAAAGAGGAGTAACTACATATTCACTTTCCATCAAAGCAAAAGATGAGTATTCGCCCTTAGATTATGGTTCCAACGAAAAATACATTAGACCCAAAAATCTTATTCAAAATATTTTCAACCATAACAAGTATACAGACAGACTACATTATCAGTTATGAAAACTGCACGTAACAGTTGGTCACCAGGCGCTGACGGTAAGTGACAGTGAATCAATAAGTCAAGTCACAGTATATGGTTGGTCACCAAGAGCTGACGGTCAGTGACAGTGGATCAATAAGTCAAGTCACAGTATATGGTTGGTCATTAAGAGCTGACGGTAAGTGACAGTGGATCAATAAGTCAAGTCACAGTGTATGGTTGGTCACTAAGAGCTGACGGTAAGTGACAGTGGATCAATAAGTCAAGTCACAGTATATGGTTGGTCACCAGGAGCTGACGGTAAGTGACAGTGGATCAATAAGTCAAGTCACATTATATGGTTGGTCACCAAGAGCTGACGGTCAGTGGCAGTGGATCAAAGTCAAGTCATGTCACAGTATATGGCTTATCTATGTATCTAACTGGGGGCAGAAATAACTTGCAGAACAAACAGGCGCTGGTAATAGCGCGCTAACCAAGGCTGTAGAGTCGGAGTCGTGAAGTCGGTCATGTTTTAGCGGAGTCGGTAAAAAATGTCCCGACTCCGAATATTACAACACTTAAGTCAAGGCAGATCCACGTTTGATCCATGCAGGTGTGGGGTGTCGTAGATTTATAAGATAGGTTTGACGCTATTTATGGTCCAGTCTGAGCAGAGGTGATAGTGGAAAATGTGTGAGAATAAAGGTGCAAGAAAATGGATTTTTCATGAGGGGGTGATAGTGTAAGTGAAAGATCAGTCTCTGGAGTGAGTAGTTCTTTATTCCAACCTATCTATACGGCTGTATTGTAAACAGACGACCTTTTACTCCTTATATATCAACTATAAGTTACACCTCACATACATACACAATTACGTGACGAATACGCACAGACGTGAAAAACTATGGATAATATATATGGGTAGGGGTTCGACCAACACTCTAGGTTAAGTTTTATTAAGTTTATTATCACTCAAAAGAACTTCACAACATCAAGCCTATACATATCAATAAAAGCATGGTTTAAGACAAATGAAAATAACCCAATATTTCCCACCCCTCTTTGTAGAGAAAGGATCCCAACAGAAGGTAATAACCCCAAAAGGTCAAAGGTTAACAATAAGGGTATGAAATAGTCATTAAAGGGAAAGAGCAAATTCCTAGATAAGATATCCCGTAAATAATCAGGTTAATGAGGAATTAATAAAAGAATTAGTATACTGATTGTAACAATGGAATATATGTTTCTCTCTTTCTGTTCATTCACTCAGTCACTCAGTGGCCACACTCATATTCGCTTACCTAATAGTTGTCGCAGGTATTACTTGAAAAATAAAACCACTAACAAGTAATATGAACTACAGTGTCAATGTTGATTGCCAACTCAGGCCCCAAACTAGCCTTGGTGCTTACTGCTGATGTCAAGGTAGTCGCCGAGGTTGATGCGTAATTGTTTTCCTGGATAATTCATGTACCACTGCGTATATTTGATTGGAATAAGACGTATTCGTGGTGTCATCGTCATAGAAAGAAAAATGTATATATGGTTCCTGTGTTGTCTAGCCTCTGGTGGCGGAGGCACTCTGTTACGTTATGCAAATGTTAATAATAATAATTATCGACTGTTCTCTGAGTTGATGGCTGATTCTGAACAGTGAATTCTCTTGAGTATAATCCCAGTGGAACTACTGTCATAGGTCAGGTAAATGGATGTATATATATTCTGCCACAGCGGGCTGATTCAATTTATATATATATATATATATATATATATATATATATATATATATATATATATATATATATATATATATATATATATATATATATATATATATATATATATATATATATATATATCTGGTAATGTTCAGGTCCAGCTTAATTATTATGTCTATGGTCTCTAGATTGGTCACTCTCATAAATGAAGAAAGTGGACCGCACAGGTCACAAATCACAGATCCAATAGTACAACAATAACCCTGGATAGTTTATAAGACCGCTAGTTCGCTGGTTTGATCGAGCCTAGATTTAGGAAGAGATGCAAACATTTAACCAATATATATATCCTATCCTAACACGCGTAAAGGTAAGATGTCCTATCCATTCTGTTATTAAATTAGATTAGGAACCACAAATGTCTAGCTTATCTTATTGCTTTTAACACTTGATATAACCACTAGTCATTTATAAAATTACACATAATGGATAGAAGTAAATTTGATTCTGTCATTTATCACACTCCTAGCGTATTTATTAGTTAATTAAAACCATCTGGAATAATACTAGCTATGCGTTATTCAGTACACCACTTTTAGCATTTAGAAAATCCCAGTGAATTTTTAAAGGATAAACTTAACACACAAGATCACGAAAAATGCTAATATATATATTACCGCAAACAGAAAAATGAAGCTATCTCCACGAATTCTAAGTAATCCACTTTGCACAATGGCTTCTAGGATGTCGAGCTAGATATTCCAAAAATTCTCTGAGGCGACTAGGCAACTGATTTTAGGAGGTTTAGTATTTATACACGAATAGCGTTGTTTCGCTGGAAGATGACGAAAATCACGCCTTGCCCACTCAGAGGAATCAGCGGGGTTTCTCTTCCGAGATAAAGACTTTCCTACGTTCGCTCTGTTAACCGGTGTTAATCGACAACAAAGGTTTCTGATCTCGGCGATCGTCGAGCTTGTAGGGAACTTCAAAGCAGTTCTACCTTCCACGTGTTTTAGGCGTGTACTGACAGCTCTGGTCGCATGTGAGCTTCAGGCAAACGCACTAGGTTCGTCCCCTTTTCACGGAATGACAGTTACGCATCAAGGTAGAGCCTCGTCAGCGCGTGAAACAAGAAAAATAGGCGTTGCTAAAATATGAGTTCAGACAGGTAGCGAAAAGGCATGGATTTGGAGTAACAGACCATGCATACTAATGAGGAAACAAAGGTGGGGAGCCAGGTTGAACTGAATGAGGGGCACCGTTGGGAAGTAAGCGGACGGATTAATGTAGTCTATCTTCATAACCTGTCACGGGGAGGGGGGGCGCTTAAAAAAATTTGAAATAACATTTTAAAGTAGTAGAACTGCTAAAAGGGAGCGGCAGTTGTTAGTGCACTGGCTTCCTAGCTCGGTGGTCCATGGTTCGATCCCCAGTTGAGGTGGGATTTATTAGACCGCAAACGGCTCCGGGGTCGACCCAGCCTCATGAATTGGGTACCAGAGCAACTCTGGGAAGGTTAAGGCGGCCGACGTGATGCTGACCACATCACCCTTAGTGTGGTGAGAGTCAAGACAATATGGTCCTAATACCATATTCCCAATATGCCTCAATATGTGTGTAACGGGATCCTTTCCTTAGAACTGCTAAAACCACTTTCATGTTAAAGTACATTCATTTTTACATACGTAGGAAAAACGCAGTTGCTTCTGATCATAAATAAAGTTTTTACCACAACTGGAAATTTGTTGACACATTTAGAAAAAGCGCACAAGAAATGAAAATAAACTATACTGAAGCACATTAAAAACGCACCACTATTATATATACTGATGCCGAGAAGCTGGCAAAAAAAAGTGTGGGAATGGATTTTCCCCGTGTTTGCCATGAGGTAGAGAGCGAATGGCTGCTGGAATGGAAAGTGCAAGATTCAACCCATGGGTGTGTGTACAGACTACATGAAAACGATGAAAGTTACACGTGCAACACGATTCTCAACAGCTATGACCCTGAAAATGTGTACGCGTTGTGGCAGTATACTCGGTATAAAAAGGCCGTTGAGACAAAACACCCAGTACATGTGCTTGAAATGCCACGACTATCTGAAAACGACCGCCAACGAGCCATTGGTATGTTGGAGACCGGAATGAGCTCGCGGGCCATTGCCAGAAGGATGAATTGCCACCACAGCACTATTGTACGTCTCAATGAACGTTACGGAACCACTGGCAGTGCCCGGGATAGACTTCGGAGTGGCCACCCACGAGTTACTACCCCTGCGCAAGATCGTCATATTGTGCTGAGTCACCTAAGGAATTGACTCTCCCGGCAAGTCAAACAGCAAGAGCAATAGTGGGTAGACATGGGTAAGTCTCTCGAATGACAGTCATACGACGACTCAGAGATACAGGCCTTACTGCAAGACGACCTTATGTTGGGCCATATTTGACTCACAGACATCGTTAGCAGCGCCTGCAATGGGCAGAGCAACATATCAGATGGACTAGACTGCAGTGGAATGCTGTCCTATTCACAGACGAGAACAGATTCAACATATCCTTTGCAGATGGACGTATGCAGATTTAGCGACGGTGTGAAGAGCGCTTTGCAGATTGCTGTGTCAACCGATTTCGAGGTGGCAGTATTCACATTTGAGGAGGATTCAGTTTTCACCATCGCTTGCCTCTTCACGTCTTCCGTGGAAATGTTAATGCTGTGACATATCGAGATGAGGTTCTGGATGCACTGGTTGCTCCTGCGTTCACAGTTTATCCAGACTTGCAGCTTCTCCAGCAGGATAACGCACGTGCATTTTTTTGTATTTTTGGTTTTCTCCCTTGCCTGCAAAGAATGCAATGAATTTCATAACAATCAAATGTACAAATTAATGACCAGCATGGATTCATAGGAAAATGAATAAAGATTCCAAATATGTAAACTTGTACACACTTATATTTACATTTCACACTCTGTTCCTGGATTATACAGGTGGTGCGTTTTTAATGTGCTTCAGTATATATATATACTGTCAATTTTCCCGTCATTGTTAAAATGAAACTATTTCGCCTCATGGTGTTTGGCAAAGCAATTTGTATGCAGGTGTGGATGATTTGTTATTTTGTATTACTGTGTGAATGAATGAATAGTTTAAAATGTAGTCTACGAAAGCCACGTATTCATTTATTCACACACGTACCATGCTTGTACATATAACTCCATATAAGGGCATAATTGTAGGCCATATCACTAGTTAAAAACACTGTAGTCGGAGTCGGGACTTATAAAATTTCCAGAGTCGGGGTCGGAAAGCTAGACTTCTTTAACAAAGAATTAATTGATTCTTGCAGCAGTGGTTTCTGGTTATAGTTTGTGTCACGTGACGAGGTAGCTACCCATGCGCAACTTCATAATAGTCGTTTGTTACTACATGTCTCACAGAGAAGTGGTTCTATTTTTTCGTCTCCGCAGAGATCCCCCGGGAGTTACAGGTTGGGGGGGGGGGGGGGGGGGGGGGGGGGGGGGGGGGGGGGGGGGGGGGAAGAGAAGATGTGTTATTGTTATCTTTTATTATAATTTTGATTAACTCGTTAACTCTTTTTCTCCGCAATTATTTTCTACCCTGTGCTGTAATTTTAATTCGTGATAAACTAAAAACAAGGCTCAGAGAGTTGTTTTGGCACGGGTGTAAAATTTGACCAACTCTCTGAGCGTTGTTCCAGAGTCAAAGAGTTAAGTCAGACGGAGGGTTTCGGAGTGGCAGAGTGGTTAGAGCACTTGGTTCTCAAAAAAAAATTTACCAGGTTCGAAACTCGGTAGAGTCACGCTTCGGTCTGCCAAACTGTAAATGGGTACCTGATTCTGCTTTTGAGTTAGGGAAGATAAAGGCAGCGATGACGGGAACCGACCATCATCACCTCCATAAAGCTGGACCCGGTATAATGATGTCTCTAACAGTCTCACACCCCCCCCCCCCCCCACTTCATAATGCTGACACACATATTATAGTGAAGTCTAACTATTCACTTCCATACGGCGGTATGGCAATACCTATACCTTTAAGTCGGACGGCTACTGAGTAAATCAACAACTGTTTAGATCTGGAACCTCGGAAATACAGGTGTACTTCTTTCGATACCCAAGGATTTGAGTTTTCACTCTTTATCCTTCGGTTTTTTAGGTGAGTTCCAGAGCTTTCTTGCAAACCCAGAGGGGGCTTCCTTATCTCAGCAGGCTCAACTTTGGTAGAAATACCACACCTACTAATTGTCGGACGATGCAATGCCACAAGTTGGATGGTGTTGAGCTCTAGAGGGGATTCTACAGGTGTACAACACGATGCCATCAAATGTGGAGTAATTGGTATCATAACTACATAAGCTAATCCAGAAAGCGGTCCAAACCAAGAACGCATGCCGGTAGCCCAGCATCGCGTTCTGAAGATAAACATGCGAAGTAGACGTGCATCTCGCACACACAAGTCAGCAATTCTTTCCCATCAGGCAGTGTGTATTCTATAATTTGTTGAAGGTTTCACACGCAGCCATACACGTCTGCTGGTTATTTTCACAGAAGCAGATGGCTGTTGGACAGTGATTCTCAACGTATTGGTAGCGGGAAACATTGCGATGGGTCGGGTTTCTTACGTTTCCCTTACTCGAAGTTTGAAGCGACATGCCTTTGCTTGAATTGCTATATTCATTGCAATCGTTGCTAGCTTCACCAACTGTGAAATTTGGGTCGTGATTGTATAAAAGATAGAGAACCACTGCTGTAGAGAATGCATTTTTGGTTGTGTGTTTGCTTTTTCTTACTTCATTACTTAGTGGTTCTTCTACCCTGGGATGTAGATGCTGACCAGAGAGAGCGTCATACTATCCTATCGGCTGTCTATCTTCTGGCCTGGTTCCAGTCAGTCCTCGGTCCTTCAGAGATTGTCTAATGTTGTCCTCCCAGCGGACTTAAGGTCGTCCTGGAGGTCCATATCTCTGGCTCTTGGATGTCCATATCTGTCGTGGTAGCCAATCTTCTTCCATTCTGCAGACATGGCCAAACCATCGTAATTGGGACTGTTCCACTTACGTGGGTTTTGAGGCGATGTCTCTTCTTTTTACTTCAACCACCTTCCTCGGATACCTTGTTTGTGTTTTGTTAGATGATATTCAATGATTCTTGATCTAGTTTTTATGATGTTTTCTGGTTGTTGAGTCGGCTTATCTAATTTTTCTGTTGACCTCCACATTTCATGAACACTGGCTTTTGACTTTCGCGTATAAGAAAAAAAAAATGTACAACAATTACCATTAATGTTTTACTCAAAGTTTATGCAATTTTCCTGCACAGAACGGTTGTAATATACTATTTCACCTCCTACCTGCATGTTAGATTCTTACAGTCTATCTATTCCTAATTGTCCTTACATCTTCATAGCATCCACGGATGTATATTTAGCTTTTACAATTATTAACTTTTTTCCCCCCGAGTAGTTCCCGGGGTTTTTTGATGAGACAAAGAAAGACTAGAACAGATGCACCCTCATGCATGTCATACGATACAACTAGTATGAGGTTGTGCATGAAGCCGGAAACCTCATTCTATGAAAGAAATTGCTGCAGAAATTAACGCTGCAAGAACACGTGAATGCTTATGCTTAGTGCAGGCTTCTTACAACAGTGGTGACTCCATGCTCTATATGGAGCAAAAAGGATAATGATGGTGATTATTATTATGACTAGTGTAACAGCCAATCATATAACGGGAATTAAATTCAAAAGCACCAATACCTAACGGCAATTTTACTTATTCAAAAGTATTTTTAAAAAAACCACTGTGCATCACCACAGTACACGAACTACGTAGCAGCAGCGAGGATACCAATGTGTGTATACGGGATCACACATTCTATAAATATATTTTTGTGCACACCGTCATTTGCGCATTGTTCTTTGGTAAGTGTTACTATTTTCGGGAGAGTACATATAAGGGAAACAATACAATTAATGTCTAACTTTCAACCAAAGTTGCATCCCTTAGCGTTACGCATTGTATTGGATTGTTGGTATTTTTATTGAAGAAAAAAAAAAATTAATAATCTAAGTTATTGCGTACATTTCGCCTGATCAAATAAGGAGGGGAAACCCAAGGCCTGTAAACAATAAATAAATATATAAATAATACACTGTCACCTTGTCTTTTCATACTCCTCATGGACGATGTCATCAAGGCATGTAAGGAGAGGACAGGAAAGTATTCAGTGGGGTACTGGAAGATGAGACAGGTCTGTATTTCAGAGCTGGCATTTGCTGATGATGTTGCCCTGATTGCTAAATCAGAGGCACATCTTCAATCCAACAAAAACCATGGTGATATTACGAGAGGAAAGAAGACATCAGATTAAGCTGGGAGAACAGGTCCTGGGACAGGTCAACCACTTTAAATACCTTGGAGCTGTCATAGACCGAAAGGGTGGCATCAAAGAAGAGTTGGCTACCAGAAGAGCAGAAGCTGGGAGACTTTTTCAAGCCATAAATCGAGGATTCCTCAGCAAAAGAGAAGTTGGTAAGAAGACGAAGATGGCTGTATACCGCTCCACCTACGTCCCAGTCTTGACGTATGGATGTGAGTCATGGGCAATGACTACAACCCACAAAAGCCAGATCCAAACCTCAGAAATGAGGTATCTGAGGAAAGTGGTTGAAGTAACAAGAAGAGACATGGTCCGCAACCAGACGATCCGTCAAGGCCTAAAATCCCATCCGCTGCAGATCCAAATAGAACAGTCCCAACTAAGATGGTTTGGCCATGTCTGCAGAATGGGAGAAGATCGGCTACCACGACAAGCATGGCAAACAAAGAGCCAGGGATCCAGACCTCCAGGACGACCCAGAGTCCGCTGGGAGGACAACATTAGACAATCTTTGAAGGACCGAGGACTAGAATGGAACCAGGCCAGGAAGAAGACAGCTGATAGAATAGTATGGCGCTCTCTCTTCCAAACCTCTACACCTCACGGTAGAAGGGGAACGACTAAGTAAGTAAGTAAGTGTTGTGCACCTGTAGAATTCCCTCTAGAGTCAGGAAAGGAAGAGGCAGCGAGGAATGGAACTGGCCACCCCACCTTCACAAAGCTGGACCTAGTGTATAGAGAAGTCTCTAACACTTCACTCTCCTACGACAATATCCCCCCTGCGGCAGTACATTAACCAGACTTGACATATTTTCTTTCTACCTTTAAACCCTGACATTCTGTCAGAACGTTGTAGCTGCCGGTTCTTCCAGGTGTCTGGAACCTTCGGACGAAAGAATGAGAATGCGTGTGGAAAGGTAACTGAGGAAGCATGGACCTGTTCACACGGGAAAGTAATGAAGGGTTAAATTCATGGAATGTTGTCCTCTCGACTTGCACAAAAGTCAAAACACAGGAACTGTTACCACGTCATTTCTGGAGGAACATACTTTTTAGCTGAGGTATAGCATCTCTGTCTATGTGAAACAGTTTTTAAGAATTTAGCAATCATCCTCTTTAAGTACCATGCCTGCTGGCATAGGCAATCATGTTTATCCACAACTTTTTTGTCTCCAGTATTATTAAAAATTACGTTGTTGACTTCTCTCCATGCCATGATGTCAAATAGTCTAGTACCATCTCTCTGTGTTTCCTCTATCTCTCTTTCCCCTCAATATTTTCTGTTGTCACGATGTGTTCTTGCTTTCTTCTTCTCATTACGTGTCCACAGAAAGTGGATCGTTTCATTCTAACGTGAGGAATACGTTTCCATAAGGATTACAATGGAGCAGAAGTGTCCGGATAAATAAACCAAAATTTAGCTTCAACTTGCTCCAATCAGCATGAAACTGCAGTTCTGTCTCAAGAAAATAAGCTGTTACAACGGTAAAATATGCTCTACTCAGGAATTCAGACAGGTGATATAGCACCAAGAATAATACGTCATAACTTCAGTCAATCACCAGCAGATACTTCCATCGCAAAGTCTATCTATCTATCTATCTATCTATCTATCTATCTATCTATCTATCTATCTATCTATCTATCTATCTATCTATCTATCTATCTATCTAACTATCTATCTATCTATCTATCTATCTATCTATCTATCTATCTATCTATCTATCTATCTATCTATCTATCTATCTATCTATCTGTCTGTCTGTCTGTCTGTCTATCCATCCATTCATCCATCATCTAATGTCCGCGTGCGTGTCTGTTATATCTCTCTTGCAATGTATCTGCCTGTCTGTATATCCTTCTAACTGTCAGTCTATCGGTCTATATATGTCTCCGTCTATCAGTCCGTCTGTCTGTGCTAACATGTCTGCTTGTCTTACTGTGTGGCTGACTACCTGCCTATCCGTGTATTTGTCGAATGTAACAATTTTACTCCAAACTTAGTTTGCGTAATTTATTTAGCATGACGCTCTAGCATGTAACAAGTATTGAAGGCACCTTGATATATTTAATTCAATTGGCTGAACTCGAAACTGGGCCTGATGACTCGACTGTATCCCCCCATTCCTTGACGAATCAAATTTCTAGCGCCCTAATTCAATTTTGAAGTGAAGACAAGACGTTGGGCCTGAATAGAGCATACACCGGGAACGTGATCGGCTAAAGTAACAATGCATTCATTGTTCTGGAACTCCCATAGGGTTGATGGAATACAGGGATATCCGAAGTAAGGAAAAAAGAAAATAGACGTGCAAAAGGACTTGAGTAGAAAGTCTCAAACAGAAAGGGTTGGAGAGAATTAGGTCAGGGTCTATGCTCCACAGGGAAACCGCAAGACAAAGGAACAGAGTGACATGTAACTTTGCAGAGAGCATTGCAATAAAGGGGTAATCTGATTATCAAAAGATTACCCCTTCAGACCAGTGTTTCCGTGCGTAAGTATGAAGATTGTCTCAGGAGTTTAGTTGGTAGATCGTGGGTTTGGCGGTTCTAAAAAATTGGAGGCGTTAGTGACACAGTTAATTTCGTTGTATATAAAATTAGTGTCATGCGTTCAATGGGCATATACGATTGTTCCACATAAAGAAGGTTGTCCTATATATAAAATGGATTGTTCTATATATAACGTAGATTGCTCCATGTATAAAGTAGATTTTTCCATATATATATATATATAACGTGGATTGTCCCATATATAAAGTGGATTGTTCCATATATAACTAAATTGTTGTATATATAAAGTACATTGTTCCATATATGAAGTACATTGTTCCATATATAAAGTACATTGCTCTACATAAAGTAGACCATTCTATATAAAGTCCGAATGCTTTTCGGAAGTGTCATAACGAATTTTCGGAGCATAATAGATGCATGCCACTCTTTACCGAAAGGAGATCGAGGGCTAATTTTTAGACTGAGAACAGGCCACTGTAGACTCCAATACCATCTGTTCAACAAGCTAAGAATCTAGCAGACAGACAGACATGTGTCCACCTGGATCAGGCAAACAAGCTGTAGATTATGTCCTCTAAGACTGCCGGCTCTTTGAGAGGAACAGGTTGACAGCATGGCCTTCACCAACGCATTTGAAGGAGAAACTGTACCGTATGGTAATCAGAGAAGCCTAAAACAGACTGCGAACCTTATGAGAGAAATATATGTGGTTGTAAGAGTGCGAAAGAAGAAGAAGCCGATAATTGATTTTCAGTGCTGTTGTTCTTGTCTGTCCTGTTAGGTCTAATTGTTTCAGTAGATGATAAGTTGACGTAGCTGGCAGTCCTTTTCAGGACAAGTCCTTTTCAGGGCTTCATTATGCTAGCAGATGAACGAACTAACTTTATTTTCACAGGGTTAAGAATTGGGCGCGCAGGCCCGTCTAACATTCTGCCCTT
Organism: Oreohelix idahoensis; assembly: GCA_024509875.1. Taxonomy (NCBI): domain Eukaryota; kingdom Metazoa; phylum Mollusca; class Gastropoda; order Stylommatophora; family Oreohelicidae; genus Oreohelix; species Oreohelix idahoensis. The sequence continues at coordinate 581,889 of JAMPIV010012258.1, forward strand.
CCACTCTCACTTATCTTGCATATTTAAGGGCGCTGGAAATTTGATTCGTCGATGAAGGGAGGGGGGGGGGGGGGAAAGAGGAATGCAGTCGACCCACCAGGCCCAGTTTCGAGTTCAACCAACTGAATTAAATATATCAAGGTGCCTTCAAGATGCAAGATGGATAATATTAGTACTTTTTAGGAATTTGTATCTATTAACGCTGATCGGGCGAGCAGTTCTTTTCAGGGCTACTTCATGCTAGCTGATAGATGCTGGTAGTCACATTCAGGGCTTAGATTTCATAAACACAACACTTCAGTTGAGTTCACCTATTTCTGAATGGCGAATTGCGCTCCAATATAACCAACGGACTTTATTTCTAAGTTCAAATGATGTGCCTCGCCAAAAGAAGACAAAACGCTATACAACACCTAGATAATATCCTATATATAAAATCCCAGCTTTTTCTGTCAGTGCGTAACGCTATGGGATGCAACTTTGGTTGAAAGTTAGACATTAATTGTATTGTTCCCCTTATATGTACTCTCCCGAAAATAGTAACTCTCGACAAAGAAGAATGCGCAAGTGTTGGTGTGCGTGCGCCAATAAAATCTAACTGTGAACGGTTTGCAATAACCATCAACAAATCTCAGGGGCAAACATTTGAAAATGTTGGGATTTTCTGAATGAGCCAGTCTTCTCTCATGGACAGCTGTACGTCGCACTTTCTCGATCGAGAAATCCCAACAATGTAAAAGTACAAATTAAAACAACAGAAAATCAAGGTGCTCTTTTGACGGACAATCGAATGTTCACAACTAACATTGTTTTTTCTAAAGTATCTGAATAATTAAAATTGCAGTTAGGTATTGGTGCTTTTGAATTTAATTCCCGTCCTATGACGGGTTTTTACACTAGTGTGTATGTCATTTCTTTGCTTTGATATTTTCTTCTTACTGTACTTGCTTACTTAGCGTTACTTTTTCCTCGTGTTAGTCGTGCAGGGTTGTGGAGTCGGCCAAACAAATGTCTTGACTCCGACTCCGGAAATTTTAGAAGTCCGAATCCGAATACAGTTTTTTTAACAAGTGATATGGCATAAAATTATGCCCTTATATGGAGTTATATGTACAAGTATGGTATGTATGTGAATAAATGAATACGTAGCTTTCGTAGACTACATTTTAAACTACTCATTCATTCATACAGTAATACAAAATAACAAATCATTCACACCTGCACACAAATGACTGCTTTGCCAAACACCATGAGGCAAAGTAGTCTAATTTTAACAATGACGGGAAAATTGACAGTATATAGTTTATTTTCATTTCTTGTGCGATTTTTCTAAATGTGCCAACAAATTTCCAATTGTGATAAAAACTTTATTTATGATCAGAAGCAACTGAAATTTTCCTACATTATGTAAAAATGGATGCACTTTAACATGAAAGTGATTTTAGGAGATCTACTACTTTAAAATGTTATTTCTTTCAAATTTTTTAAGCGCCCTCTCCCTTGAATGGATCAAACGTCGATCTGCCTTGATATAAAATTCGGAGTCGGGACATTTCTTACCGACTCCACTAAAAAATGACCGACTCTCCAACTCCGAATCCACAGCTCTATTAAGTCCGTGTACTTTGCTCTTGTTTGTCTTTCTGTTACTTAGAGTTACTTTTTCCTTGTATTGCCTACTTGTGTTCTTTCTTCTGTCCCATCTCTCTCTGTCGCTCATGTTATTTATTTGTATTTTGTTGATTTACGTTTTCCCTCGTATTAGCAGTGTCCGTTGTCTTGTTCTCGTATCCTATCTGTATTTCATGCCTCTGGCTCCTATTTGCAGCTGTTGCTAACGACTTCAAAACGTCTCGTGTTTCGTGTGATCGTTTATTGATAAAACTGACTCCATTCAAATTTGTATTCATTTATGTTGGAAGCTGCCTCGCGGTGCACAAAACTTCAATTAATCTTTTCAAGTTGTTTCTGTACCATGCAGCACTCCCACTGAACGTATGCTGTACATGACGTCACTTAGTAAGCATGATGACGTAAGTTGTCAAATGTGACGTATACTTGGGGCAACTTATTTAGTCGTGGCTCTTCAACCCCGGGGTGTTGAGGTTAGCCAGAGAGAGCGTGCCATTCTATCTGTCACGTAGGGTTTATATTCATTTAATTTCCTACATCTTCTTCCTATTCTTTCACCCGATTTCTCTCTTTTATTATCTCTGTATTTCCTTTTTTTCCTGTATATTTTTCATCCATTCGTTTTGATATTATTATTTTCATATAATTCGCAAACTTTACCTGTTTTCCTTTCTCTAAAACTGAGAATCGCGCTAGGACGATATTACGTAGATGTCAGGGCTGCAGGGCGTACTGACACGGCGCTCACGGTGGGCCATGGTCAGCTGTAGGGTGAAAACTGCCCTGCATTGGAGTCAGGCTGTCTGGGATTTGAAACTGACACGCGTACATCGTGGTCAGTAGGTGACAGTTACGTCACGCGATAAGCGGACGAAGGTGTTATACGGACAGGGGGAGATAATTTCGCTTGGCGAAATAAGTTTAGGATCCTGTGTCCGATTTTAAAGATATTGGCCAAGTTTGAAACTTTAATTTCATTCTCGCTCATAGACTCACAGTAGATAGGTTGCTGGTAAACAGAATAGCTGTTAGCGAAGATCTCAGTTTGTTTCGGCAATTTGTCGAACTTCTAGACTTCCAGAAATATTTTCAGCAATCTTATTCTTAAGTTGTGCGACTACCTGTAATTCTGTGGTTGAGGTAATTAATATGATAGATATATAGATTTTGTGAGTGTTAAAGTGTTAAATCGCTTAATTCATTTTAATCTATTTCTTTAGCGCAGAAGAGAAATAAAGTGGTAGGCTATTATATTTTCTAGGGAAGCATTCAGTGGAAAGCAGAATAAAATTAAATTTCTAGCTTATAACGGCAATTGTAGCTATTTATGAATTTAATTTAACCGCTAATACTCAGTCGAGTGTATTTTTCTAAACTAACGTATAAACTCTAGAATCGAGCCTCATGAATGGTGACGGAATACGCACGTGTTCCTAATTCATGAGGATTGCTGATTTTTAAATATAACTTACGTCACGGGAAGGTTAAATGATAAGCAAAGCTCTCTGCTTGCAAGTTTAAATGTAAGTTATAACCAGTACAGATTCTGTTTATTATATTATATGTGTTATTTTTCCTCCACACAGTGAAAGTTTTGGGGTGACCCTAACTTTACCAGCACCTAGTAGTAGTTTCCATACTTGTGAAGAAATAGACAGTCCTTATTTTGAACCACGTGGGTGTCTTAAGTACCACTGGTCTAACCGTGCTTATGCAACCCGAGTTAGCCAGAAAGACTATATCCCAATAACGGGTTTTCAAAGACTGTAATGATAAATACTGGACCTTGGAGCCAGATCTTAATTTCTTCTAGAAACTCTACGTAATTTTTCTGCCTGGTGGCGCGAAATACTTCTAGTATTAACTAACATTTCCCGACTATATATATATATATATTCTTGTGGACTAATCTGTGGTGTGACTAAAGTGAATCCTATACTGAGGGAAGGCACCGACCTGACATTCATCATTTCTAGAAACCTACGCTATTGACACTGTGCTCTGCTAACTCCCGCGCCTGGAATAATTGTTAGGTGATTTAATCAGACATTTGAACAAATTTGCACACCCAAGTAGTCGTTCCCGGAGACTCCGAGTTAAATACGTCTTTTGGAACTGGGGACTTCTTGGCAGAAGACTGCATTTTTTTGAGTCTGTGTGAAAATCTAAAATCAGTGTGTTCCAAGAGGCAGCGAGCAAAGTCGTGAGTACCTGTATGAGAGGCCATGGCGGAATGAATGAGGGTACGCTGGTTTGAGTGATATTCTCACTATTATATCTTTGACACCCTGTTGCTGTCCTATATTTTTTTTCAATCTGCATAATTTGAACATCCTTGCAACATTTCCTTGAATTTTTATGACTATGTGTATATGTATTTTCCTTGATGTACTTTCTTTGATGTTGTGAGCCGATTTTTCCTGATATTAAAATCGCTCTTGAACTTAATAATCGTGTTTGGTCAGCTCGTTCTAGATAATATATATATATCATTGTTATAGTTTTCCCACGTCTGTGTGTTTACCTGTCGTCACGTGTATGTGCGTGCCTGTGAGTGATAGAAATATACGTTCCTTAAGTGAAATGAGGCTACAACCGTGGTCACGGTACTGGATGTGTAATGTGGGTGTGTTAGATATAAGAACACCCCTAGATAATATAAACAGAGCCTAATAAGATTAACAAGTTTTTAAAATACACCTGAACAACTGCACGTGTGTAAAAAGTTTTTGGATATACTTATATTACATTTATTTTGTTCTGGATCCAAGTATTTTTAAATTTGAAAG